>PRKT01000269.1:425043-501644 GCA_003671525.1 Saccostrea glomerata | reverse complement strand
CCCCCCCTCCTAGAATCATATGGCAGTCTCCTCAAAAAATGTCTTCTATGATTTTACAAGTGTCCTTAATAAGAGTATAATATAGGTTATAAATTCATTATAATATAAATTTCAACCAACATGTATTTGGGAATTGAAATTATTTGTCTTTTGGATCATACATTCACACTTTGCTTTTGAAAACAGCTTAGGTAGATTGAAAATGAATTTCAAACTAGAATTTCAATCCAATGTTTTCCCCGCGTCCATGTTGAATTGTACCCGCCCATTTCATTGTCTATCATTGGATGTTTTGATTGTAACAGATAGAAATGACGTAAGCTGCATATTTCCAATCTTGCCAGTTAATGTTCCGCAGTCTTAAATAGTGGATTAAATGTTATTGATTAAAATTCCCACTATTTAGACTTTTATTTGTTAATGCATCATACATAGATTATCATGTAACATCAGTCTATTAATGGTTTGACGAGCGTATTCTAATAAAAACTGAATAAGTATCTGTGCTAGCCCTAAAGGTCGCACTACCAACATATTATGGTGCATGTATGTTGGTTGTTTAACAGGAAAGGAGAAAATGTATGGCTGGATTGGGAATCAAAACCAGGAGCCTGGACCTCTGCATCACTAGGCTGGTGCTATCCAGGACGATATCCATGTCCCAATAAAACCATTACATTTCTCCTTCCTGAAATGGTCTTCACCCTCAAAGACACAACCCAAGTTCTTATAAGTCCCTGGCAGAACTTTTACCTGCAATTCCAGAGGTGGTCAACAGCACCATATTTGTATTAGGAAAGGAGAAAATGTATGGTTGGACCAGGAATCGAACCTGCCACCTGGGACCTGTGCATCACTAGTCAAGTGCTATACCCACTGAACTATCAAGGCCCATATCCACAGCCCAAACCATTACAAATGAATATTTTATATAATTCATGCAGAAATAATAATGAATTCTATAGAATTTCAGTATTTTTCTACATGAATTATGTAATATAGATTAGTACATTATGAAAATAAAAAGTTCTGATATTTCATGCTATTGGACCTAAATTAAACAAGTTTTAGATCAAAAAGACTCTGGGCAAACAAGAATAAGGGCAAAGCTAAATAGACTCAAGGGAATACATACATTCTTATACACTTTACAATGGGTAATTACTCTAATGTAATAATGATAAATCTATAGGCACGCTATGATTATGATATTTAGGAAAATAGTGTGCTTATAAGTGTAAAAAAAAAATCATTTGCCAAAATATTTTATTTCTCTCATAGGGTATCTTTTTTTATTAACTCTTTTCTAGGCAGTTGCTTGCTGACTTGAAGACAATGAGTAATTATATGTAACAATGGCCCAGAAGGAGGCAGGGTCACATCATGCCAGCTATGATGACCTTCACGTGACCCATGACCTCCCAGTTCCTGAAGGGGTATGAGAATACAATGCATTCATCTAATTAAAAGTGAAATATTATGAAAGGATTTTGAAAAATACTTAATACATGTACTTTTGAAAAAAAAATTCTATGCTGCTGTGTTTACAATTAATTTTCCTGATATACATAAATTTATTTCTCTGTCTACAGTCCCCTTCAAGACGAGAGACAAAATCACTTCATGACCTCCAGCTGGCTGTCAGAAACTCGGAAGAAAAGAAAGTGACAGAATTCCTTACCTCGTCTGGATCTGAGATCAAAATACAAACAAAAGGGCAGATCCCTAAACCAGAGAGTGTAAGATAACTTCCTACTAATCATTACATTTAGTTTGAAACTTGACTTAGCTGGCAATCATTTGTAAATAATCATTTTGGGTTGAATTGTAAGTGCATTAGGGGCCTGAGTTACAATTTTTTTTGTTTTTAAATACTAGTTTATTAAAATAAAAGTGAACAGTAGATTTTAAAAGTTGTTGTACATGAAATTAAATAGGATGTTTGAAGTCATGTTCGATATTTCAGTGTTGCAGATATTAGATTCTGGTAAATTATTTGGATTTTTCAATTTATTTTTAAGATATCAGGTTCAATCTTGTAAATAATTTGGATATTTCAATGTTTCAGATATTAATTTCTTATAAATAATTCAGATATTTCACTGTTTTAGATACCAGATTCTGGTTTTGAAGGCAGTGGGAGTCCACCTCAGTTCCAAGATGAGGCTGCTATTCTTGGAAAAGTTGGAGGAGGGCAGTCCAATGACTCCTCCCAGACAGACGTTGGTGAACCGCCTCGTCTACTACTAGTGTCCACAAAAATCCGGAACAGCATCTATTTCAGGCATAGCATCAAGCCCAATGTGATTTTTGTACAGTACAAGTATGACTCTATGACAACAGAAGGAATTCTGGGTAATTTTTCTCTTTCATAAATTCTGTTATAAAGATATTCAATGTTATTAATTAAAAATTATTCACAAAAATCATCAGGATGCAATTTTTTTTTTTCTATAATTCATTTACAAAGAACTATATGCGGTATATTGCATATATTTGCCCCCACAAAAGTCAAATTTTGAAAACTTCATGAAATGTGCTGAATTCAATAAATTGTATGAAAAATATAAATTAACAGAAAATATAACAGTGTCAAAGCAGTGTATTCACAATTTTTGTTTTTAAGACGTCACAAACTAGTCCGATTTTATATCCTTTTTCAGAAAGAGGACAAAATGTACAAAATTTCAACAATTTTAGCTTTAAAAGTTATAGAGCCCAAGTTTGTTCAGGAACAATATTGACATATTTCATTGATATTATCAATCTACACATTATATCAAAATATTGATCCTGAACACACATGCGCTCGGTGACTTTTACTCAAAATATCGACGAAATATGTACATTTTTCTGAAAAATTCATAAAAAACTGAAATTTACGTCATGTTTGTGACGTCATTAAGTACATATGGCGTCATTACTCATGAAAATATTCAGTGCTTTGAAGTCAGCATATACTCCCCTGTTTAAGAACTTAATTAAATATATCTCCATCAAAGTTTGATTTGGGGGGCAAATATTGGTTATTACCGAATAAAGTTCTTTTATGATAAATTATTTTTTGATATATTAAACTTTGTTTTGACTCCATAAGAGAGATATTTCATTTCTCCACATGATATTCAGTTTTGAATTACTCTCAACAGTTGACCGGTATATTAATTGTTGTAGGTCTTGTGAACCAGACTCTGAGTGACAGAAAAGTGGACAGTATAGCTCTGATGATGAGCTGCTGTGGTCCCAACATCCAGATATCGGGCAAAGACGACAAGGTAGGTCCCAACATTCAGATATCAGGCAAGGACAACAAGGTAGGTCCCGACATCCAGATATCAGGCAAAGATGACAAGGTAGGTCCCAACATCCAGATATCAGGCAAGGACAACAAGGTCGGTCTCAACATCCAGATATCAGGCAAAGACGACAAGATAGGTCCCAACATCCAGATATCAGGCAAAGATAACAAGGTACATTATATATGTAGGTCCCAACATACAGATATTAGGCAAAGACAACAAGGTAGGTCTAAACATCTAGATATCAGACATAGATTACAAGGTAGGTCCCAACATTTAGATATCAGGCAAAGATGACATGGTAGTTTCCAACATGCAGATATCAGGCAAAGACAACAAAGTAGGTCCCAATATTCAGATATCAGGCAAGGCCCACAAGGTAGGTCCCAACATCCAGATATCAGGTAAAGACCACAAGGTCAGGATCCAGTCACTCCTAGTAAAGACCAGCCCCTGCATTTTAGATTCTTTAATGTGATAAATAAAATTGTGCTTTGTTATCTATTAAACAAAGACATTTACCATATATATGTACTATATAAAAATTTTGTTTTGCTCTAAGGTTGCATCAAAGGACACAGTTTGTGAGAACCAACAGGTCAAGGACTTCTTCACGACCCTAGTGACCTCTCACCTGAACTTTGACAGTGAATGCCCTCACCTTGATTTTCTGGCTTGTAATGCTGTTCTTCACCCGGATGGAGTGGCCATTATAAAGGAACTGGAAAATCTAGTGAAAGTGAGATACATTTTCTGATGCTTTTGATATTTTAGAGGGAATTAATTCTGTAAGACTGATATAGCTGAAAATCAGTCTTGCTTTATCATCAGAAATTATGATGTGTAAAGTGTTAAAAGGTCTTTTATGATAATTTTAGGTCAAGGTGACTATGGCAAGAGATATAGCTGGAAATGACAGCAAACAGAGCTCTGAAAATAAAATGTAAGTATTGTCTAAGATGCTTTACTTTAAATTTTGTTATATAAAGATAGGGGTTTTCTTGCCTTTTGTTCGGTTTGGTTACAGAAGTCAATCTCAATCGTATATTGGGAAAGTAATTTTTTTTTCATGTTACTGTATGTTGAACTTCTTGTAGAAGTGTTGGTAAACTTTATTTTCGGATGGAGAAATTGAGAGGTTTGAGTGGGAACAACCAACAGTCTCTGGCAGGTTTTGAGAAAATACAAACTGTTGGAAAAGGTACAGCATATCTATTAAAATGTGTCCTAATAAATGTTCCTAAGGGAGAGAATCAAATATTTACTCAAATGACAATCTGTGAGTAAATGAAATAAAATTTTGTTTAGATTCCTAAAAAAAACATGTGATTTTTGTTTTTAGGAGAATTAAAATTCGAGTGCTCAAAGCATAATTTAACTTTCATTGATTGAAATTTACCATCACTTTGAAGTTATACATGTATTATAATTTGAGATGAACATTTTAGGGGCTTATGGTGCTGCTGTATTGTATAGAAAGAAAGACGATGACTCTCTTGTCATCCTGAAGGAAATTAACATGCATGACCTGAACGCAGCGGAGAGACAGCTGGCTCTTAATGAGGTGAGAGAGTGATGTGATATTAAGGACTAATACCAAATCTTGTATTTTTTTAACATTGTTTTTACATGTACATGTAGGATGAAAACCATTGATAAAAAAAGACGTAAAAGGAACATCCAACATTATTATGATTCAATATCAAATTTAATTTCAAATTTTGTTCAAAGGATCTACGAAATTTATCAGAACAGGACAACCTCAATAATCATGTTTCAAACTTAAACATAAAAAAAATCAAAGCAGTAATATGATTTGATATAAGGATTAAATCATTTGTGGTTTCATCAGGTCTCTATCCTGGCTATGTTGGACCACCCTAACATCATCAGTTACTATGACAGTTTTGTTATTTATCAGGTCTCTATCCTGGCTATGTTGGACCACCCTAACATCATCAGTTACTATGACAGTTTTGAGGAGGATGGAGTTCTAATGATAGAAATAGAGTATGCTGACGGGGGGTAAGTGAAGTCCTCACAGATTTTGTGCAATTATGTTTACTTACTATATGTGGTCAGAAATCAGTAGAAGCCTTAAAATAGTTCTCCCACAGATGTTCAAACTGAGATGCTATTTTAGCTCATATTGTTTTTTCCCTGTAGAACTCTTGCCCAGAAGCTGGCTGGCATGGCAACCAAGGACAAGAATTTGGAGGAGAAGGAAATCTTACAGATCTTCCAGCAGATTGTAGCCGCCATAAGACACATCCACGAACTCAACATACTCCATAGGTTTGTCTTCTCTGATACCTGACCATTAGCTGGTTACAGATGTAAAATTTAGGGGAAATAAGGTCCAGGACTAGCTATGGTTTTGTTTAGGTTGACGGAATCATTTTCTATTCATATACAAAGATGATGAAAGCCATGAATGTACCATAAAATTGTAGTAAATAATACTTTTGTATTGTATAGATTTAGTTGCAGGTAATTTGTTAAAGACATTTTAATTGTCTCAATATCTATCATACTTAAAAAACACTGCACACCAAAATCTTGTTTTAGTACATGCATACACATCTGTACAAGAAGCATATGCATGTAAGCACAATAAGCATCTGATTTTTTTTTAACGTCATTTTTATTTCTTCTTTTTTATTTTTACAGAGATCTGAAGACTGCTAACATCTTTCTGACAAAGGAGGGTGTGGTTAAGGTGGGGGACTTTGGGATTTCTAAGATGCTGAGCTCGGCGAACAAGGGAGCTAACACAGTCCTAGGGACACCTTATTATATCAGTCCTGAGATGGTATGTTAGATTTACCTGCAGTTACACCCCATCCCCCTTAAATATAATTATCTTCCTTAAAAATATAATTATCTGATGAATTACATGTATGTCTTAAATTGATTCATTGTGTTCTGTTTATTCATTAATTGCACAAATCTAAGAAAGTAAATTATTCTGTTTGACATGTCTTATGGTATTTCTCTTTTTCAGTGTGAGGGTAAGCCGTATAATGATAAATCTGACATCTGGGCCCTGGGATGTATACTCTATGAGATGGCTTGTCTACAGAAAACATTTGAGGGATCGAACTTACCAGCTCTGGTCAACAAAATCATGAAGGTACATCCCCACTAACTAACTATTGCTAAATAAATTAATAAATATAAAAAAAAAAAACCATAAATACTGTTTTATTGTGTATTTCATATCTTTGATTTTAGGGACAGTTTGCCCCTGTCAAAGGGAATTACAGTGAAGAGTTCAAGTCCTTGATTATGGATATGTTAAAACAGGATCCTGATGAGAGACCGTCAGCCAATGAAATCATGTATACCAGACTGCCCGAGGTTTGTCAAGAGTTTTATTTTATGAGAATTCTGAATTATCTTCAACTCTTAAATATTATTTCAACAACTTTTTTCCTTCCTTTTCCTGCTGAGCTGCATGTACATTTAGGTATATATGCAATAATTTGAACCACCCTAATCCATATTTATGTTGAACTTTGATAACTTGTATATTTGACAGCTGATGAATAAGTTTGAAGACCCTGACACAGATGATGAGTTAGCCTTGTCTCAAGGGAATGTTAATGATCCCAAGGCCAAGAAAAAACTCAGGTAAAGGGAGCTCACTCTACAAAAGTTAGAGTAAGGGGAGTGTACTCTGTAGATTAATGGGAGCTCACTCTAAAAGTAGGCTAAGGGGAGGTTACTCTGCAAATTTTACAAGTAGTGGACAATCCATCTTTGTTTTTAGCTAATTAATTTGTGAAAGTACATTTTGTAATTATTTTAAATATTGCTATTTATTAAAAAGAAAAAAAAAATTTCATTCACAATTCATCCCTGTAATTGACTATTTTGGGATGAAGAATAAAATTTGTAGACATTCTTTCTGACCAGAAACCAGCATTAGACCTTGTTTAACTGACTTTAGTAGGACATTCTGTAATAATGTGTGATTGTGGTTTTGTGTACAGTAGTCGTGCTCTGGACAAGCGGTAATACACTGGGTGTCGTGGGGAGTCACATTCCTTCATTGGTGTTGTTTTGACATAAATCATGCATATTGTACTGTACTTTTAACTATTTCTGTTGACATTTTGAAATTATTAGGATTATAACTGGATAAAAAGTGGAGATAATCAAAAAAGTTATTTATGTGATGAAAAAAGTATGTTTTGTTTCTTTATCTTGAATACAGAAAAGAATTGAATTCATGTAATAACGTTAAAGGATTGAAATCTTGAAGTAATAATGGATCACAAGCTTATTAACGATTTCACTATTTATGCATGCATTAATTGCTTCTCTACACTTTTACATCACAGCTCAAGTAAATGTCAATTCTATGATAGGTAAAAGATGGATTACACATTATAAACCAATTTTAATTTACTTTGGAAAGGGGGGAAATAACAAACACTCTGTAAATTATCTTTTCTTTAATCTCTTTGTTCACATGGGGTCTGTCCTTCAGATTCAAAAAATGAACAATTGATGTTCAGATGAATTGTTCATGCTCTGTAATATACACAGTATTGAACTAAAAATAATCATATACTTTGAAATCACAAATTTTCATGGGGGTTTAATTTCCAATGCTTTCGAGGTATGAAGAGAGTTACAAATTTATGTGCACCATGAAATGTAGAATGTTACATAACTACTGAACAATTCGTCATCCACAAAATCAAATCCCACAAGCCAAGAGTTTTCCTCAAACCACGAAAATTTGATCACATGAAAATATGTGATTTTACGATATTGGTTTCAATTTTAAATTATTTATGTGTGAGCTGTTGCATGTTTCATCTGTGAATTTAAACATTTTAGTTAAGCATGTTTTTTTCCTACAGAGTGAAACACATTTACATGTTTGAATCTTTTTAATGTTATGACCCAGAGTGTTAAAAAAAAATCTTATTTTCAAACAACTGTACCTGAGAAATCCATTATCTACCTTTCACCCACATTCTACATTATTTTACAGGTCAGTGTTTTTCTACTTTGAGAGCTGCACGGCTTGCATGACTCCAATTGAACTCCCTCCCAAGATCAAAATAAGACATGTAAGTCAATTATACCTGTTGTAGGTGAATTATGAATATACTGTACAATGCATGTACAGGCAGCATTTTTTGTATATCATCATTGCCATTTCCTAGGACATAATACATGTATTTTGTTGCCAAGAAAAAAGACACGATTATTTGTTTGAATGATGGCATATGCACTTTTAAAGTTAACTTTTATTGCTGTTACAGGCTGCAGTAGGAGAGGATCATGTGATTGTTGTAACCACTGAAAAACAAGTATACTCATGGGGTTCAGGGGGCAAAGGTCAATTGGGTCATGGAAACACAGAGAGCAAGGTCAAACCAGAACTTGTCCAATCACTGAATGGAAAATCCATATCAAGGTAAAAAGTTTAAGAAACATTCTAGGGTAGGATGGTGTAATTTCGACCACCTGGTTAATTTCGACCGTTCAAAAATACTTTAATATATTTTGTTTATGGCGTATAATTGTGTATGTACATTTATATTATGCAGAAAGAAAACGTATTTTTAATAAATTGTGTCCAATATAGTTTTATTTTCATGAGCGTTATTAAGATCGTTTTAGGAAAATCACATCAAAGAATAAGCTTTATGACCCGACACATTACAGACGAGTATATTTTTGCCACTACGGCGAACTATCACCTCAGAAAAATCTTGCATTGAAAGACAATCAATGGATATCCCTGGTGTGAGATTTATCAAATTTTATTTTGAAAATGAAGTTTATACCCTTTTACCTTATAGTATTTAGTTTTTATAAATTAAAAAGCAAACCGGCTGAACAGAAATCAGTCGAAGTTATCCCTACATGCATACGGCGGGCATCAGTGGGTAACTTCGACCAATGTAAAATGACGCAATTTACTATCTGTCACCAGAAATAATTCATGATCGTCCGGAAAAAATATTAAGAAAAGAATTATGTACATTAATACCTGGTAGAAACTAGTACTTCAATAGGGAAAAATCATTTGTCTTATTTACATGCGGTTTAGATGACTGTACATGTACATTTGTATAGCATGCCTTTACTAATTGGCATATCTGCGTCATAGACATCTGGTGTACTCGATGTCTTCGAATTAGGTACATTTAGAAAAATTGCCTTTTTTTGGTCAGTATTTTTTACTCGATCTTTTATGCTGTACAGCAACAAAATTTAAATTAATATTTTTTTAACTATATTAGAGCTGACGTCATTTTTTTCCTTTGTGTTGGCTCACCGGTCGAAAATACCCCGTGTGCGTTCGAAATTACCCAAGACGCGTATCTTGTAAATCGAACGCATTTATTTCATATTATGACCAAAAATATATACAAAATTGATGTAATCTGAAAGTTAAAAGGTATTTCGAAGGTAAAAGGATCCAGTTAAAGTTGTAACATAACATAACAGTGACATTCTTTAACAAATCTTAAGTTCAAAAAAATAATCGGTCGAAATTACACCACCCTACCCTAATGCAATTGTTTTGTAAAACACGTTTTGATTGGCTAATGTTTAAAGCAGTAAAACGAGCATTAACGAGCGTGAAAGCTTTTTATACGCCCGTCTTCAGACGGGACGTATTATGTTATAGGCTTCGTGTCCGTCCGTCTGTCCGTCTGTTAGCTTTTTCGTTTCCGGCTCATAACTTTAATACTATAAGGCCTAGGATTATCAAACTTTGTCATCTGATGCGTCTTGGGTAGAAGGTGTGTCGCGCACAAAAAGTAGGTCGCTCTGACCTTTAATTAAAAAGTTATAGCCAAATATGGAAAAATCCTTTCCGGCCCATAACTAGAAAACTATTAGACTCAGAGTCATCAAACTTGGCCAAAGGATACATCTTAGGTAGAAGGTGAGTCGCGGCCTATTTCAAGGTCACTGTGACCTTTAATTTAAGTGAATTTTTTTAAAAAAACTAAGTCTTTAAAATTTTAAATTTCATAATCCTAAAAAATGTAAAAATATAGTTGTATCCTTTTTAAAAATGTTAAATCAAGTAAAAACTTATTTTTTCATTATATGCTTTACAGCAATCTGTAACAAATGTTAATGTTTTGAGAGGAATTCAGTATGTCCCATGGGCATAATTATCAAGCACTGGTCAAGAAGAATTTTGATAACAGAAATAGAGAGAAATTAATGAGTTTATTGTCAGGCGCTAAGTGGTAGAGCAGATCTCTGAAAATGAAGCTGTTATCATCTTTAATCTCTTGGAAGTTGGGCAAAAAGAAATGGCCTCATAGTTGCTTGTGTTCATTAAGAGTTCTTGATGGCTAATTCAGAAAAAGATCTTTCAATTGGTGTAATGTAATTAAAACAAATTGATGCTTTAAAGTACAGTGTATGATAAAAACTTATTTAATATTGTATAATATAATTAAAACTAATCCTTAAGAAAATTTTTAAGATGTTAAATTAAGTAAAAACTTATTTTTCATCATATTCTTTAACAGCAATCTGTAACAAATGTTAATGTTTTGAGAGGAATTCAGTTTGTCCCATGGGCTTAATTATCACGCACTGGTCAAGAAGAATTTTGATAGCAGAAATAGAGAGAAATTAATGAGTTTATTGTCAGGTGCTAAGTGGTAGAGCAGATCTCTGAAAATGCAGCTGTTATATTTATCTTTAATCTCTTGGAAGTTGGGCAAAAAGAAATGGCCTCATAGTTGCTTGTGTTAATTAAGTCTTTAGAGTTCTTGATGGCTATAGTTCCAGATAAAGATCTTTCAATTGGTGTAATGTAATTAAAACAAATTGATGTTTAATGTATGATTAAAACTAAATTAGTATTGTCTAATATAATGAAAACTAATTATACATGTGTTTATTGAAATAAAATTACCGGGGTACATTTCAATTTTTATATATTTGCAACAAATTGCAGTCACCATGCCTCACTTAGAATTTTATAGTCTAAAGAATAATTTATTTTTGATTTTTTTTTATTAGACTGTAGCATTTCCATTCTTCCATTAAATATGCAATAAACAATTTAAGCTGCAGATGGATATTTGTTAAGTTCTAACACAGCCAGTTTAGAATTATATGATGTATTATTTGTTATAATTAATTCTTACACTGTAAATCTCTTAGAGATGTATGTACAATATTTTAAACATAATAAGAAATGGAAATTAGATCATTGAAATCTGTGTCAATCTGTTAATCAAGGTTATCTGATTTTCTTGCACCTTAACCAATTTATGATTATTGAACAATATATTTGACGGGCGTATCATGCTGTGGCGGGGCACTTTATTTATTATGATGTCATAATAGAGTGACGCAAAAACACAATGCTCCGTGACGTATTTCATGTAACAAAATTCATCAAAATAAGACATAAACAACAAACAAAATGCATGGATTGCATTAGAATGGGAATAACTGATCTCCTAATTTGGTATTTGCGACCGTTAATGTTGATTTAACGATAGTTATTCCCTAATTTACAGTTAAACATGGGTATACCGAAGTACCAGAGATGGACAATTTTGCTTAATTTATTAAGCATAAATCAGCATATCCGTTAATTCAATAAATTTTTAAGTCAAGGGAAATGAAAATCACTTGGCTTTAAGTGTCAATTCATTACAGGGGTTTTCCCTATGAGCATGTTTTTATCATTTCTCCTCAACTATGCTCTTTTTTGGCATTCTAGCTTGTAATGCCAACATCAAAACATTTGAAGAACTTGTTTGTTAATGTTAATCATTGTAAAATGATAGAAAGGAAAGGATACTTTTGGAAGACTTGAATTTCACTTAAAGAATTTTTTTAATTCAGTATGTTTTTAGGGAAGTAAATTTGATTTTCTCCCTTCCAGGGCTTGTTGTGGTGATGGCTTCAGTATTTTTGCCAGTGATAATGGGATCGTCCTGACCTGTGGGGACGGGACTGATGGATGTCTGGGTCACGGGGACACCCTCTCCTGCTACCGACCCCGACTCATAGAGACCCTACTCAGGTACAGGGGCCTTTTTGTTTATTTATCATTTACCACACAGCAGTTGGAATTTCTCACTTAAAAAGAAGAAAAATTAATACAGTGGCTAGAATATTGCAAGCATCAAGAAGTAAAACTTTGAAAGCAATTTTCAAGAAATTATTATTTGGCAATTAATATATTCAACCTAATTGCTCAACATTGGTGAAATATGTCTATTTTTATTGTAAAGAACAGTCTTTTTTTTATTGGACAATTAATTTGAATGTTATACTGTCTTTTAAATGTCATTATAAACTGTTTTCTATTGTTATAGTTTGGATGTGATCTCCATTTCCTGCGGCAGTAAGCATGTAGCTGCGGTGGGGAGTGAGGGGGAGGTACTGACCTGGGGGTGTGGGGCGGACGGACGGCTGGGACTGGGTAATGAAGATAACCAGTAAGTTTTGAATTTGTGCCTTATTCAACCAATCTGTCTAGAGAGAGCAACCAAATGCTGTTGAAATGTTTGTTTTAACACTAATCTAAAGATGAATAAATAGAAATGTAAAGAGTTTTGTAAAATGAGGTAAAAAATCTTGAGTCATATTATGGATAATTTAACATTTATAGTTGTCAGCCCCAGGAGCTGACCATTGAGGAGCCTGTGGTCATTAGAGACGTGTTCTGTGGGGTGGATGGCACCATGTTTCTGACTGACGTGGGAAGTGTTTTTGCCTGTGGCAGTAACTCTGAGAATAAACTAGGCCTTAACAACAGGCAGGGCTTCATCATGGCTATGAAAAATATCTTCACAAAGGTATGGAATAATACATGTATCAGTAAGTGAATGGGGACAATTATTAGTATTTTGTGCTTTAAGACAGGCCATAAAATTTTTGTGGATAATGGCCTACTGGAAACCAATGCAGCAACACATTAAAAAGTTTTCTGATGGGCATTCAGACTTTCTATGGGGTTATTGTAAATACTGATTATTCAAAAAAGATCTACATTGCATTTGGAATGAGATTTTTAATACAGATGTACTTCAAAATTGAAATTACATAAGAATACATGGCATGGAATAATATGTTTTCTTTCTCATACAAACCCATGATTTAGAAAGAATTGGATATAAAATAGTGACAGAAGTAAATTCACTTGAATATTAAATACAGGGCAATATATATGTCGTCACTGAGCAGAAATAAAAAAAGGAAAAAGATTCATGATTTTTAAAGCAAATCTATGGTATTCTTGAAGTTGATAGAATTTATTACTATAAAGTATGAGCTTGAGATAAAACATGTATAATATTTATGTTTCCCATTGCAGACAGAGGTAGAGGGGGCTAGTAACCCCACCCCAGTGAGGGCCCTGGCTCGACACCGAGTCCAGGATATTTCTATGGGGGCCTGTCACACAGCTGTCATTGTGGAGCCGGGACACATCTATACGTTTGGTAAAAACAGCGAGGGACAGTTGGGGATCGGGGACACTAAACCCTCGCGGGCCCCTGTGGAGGTCAAGGCCATGCTGGAGACCGTGGTAAATGTGTGTACAATACAGGCACTACTTTACGGCTAGTCATCACTGTAAACAACCTTAAAGATATGTTTTTGTAGTAGATGGAAACCAAATAAAAAATAAATTAAAAAAATTAATTTCATCAGAAGTAAATGAAGAGGAGTTGAAAAATAGAGCACAAAAAGGAGGCAAGTTTCAAAAAATGCCATGGTTTTTAAAAAACAAAAACGGAATAAATTTGTTCAAAAATTTCAATCCGACCATTTTATCCGACCATGTATTTTATGATGGCAATGTAAACAATATACACTGTATATTGGTTTTTGTACATTGACAATGTTTTTCAGAGGGTACAATGTGGGGACCATTACACAGTGTGTAGTACAACTTCTAATGAGCTGTATTACTGGGGACTCAGAAACAAGACGCCTGTGTCGGGGCTCCCACAGGATAATGACTCCAAGTCCAGCACGACGGACAGCTTCGTCAACAACAACGACATGAGACTGGAGAGCGTGACCCCGAGGTCAGGGGTCACTAAGGCTCACTCACGTCAGGCCAGCATCACCAGTGTCACTAGTGTCACCAGCAACAAGGACTCCGTACAAGGTGGGGAAAATAACTTACAATGACAAAAGATTTTATTCTCACCAATGAAATTTATGTTTACTTTGTTATATTTGTGTTTTTAACCATTACCTTAAGTCAGATATATGAACAAGGTCAAGTCTATATCATTTGGTAAAGAGTGCAATTTTGCAATTTTCCCCTGCCCTTTTTAAGTGTGTAATACACAGTTCTTTGTTTCCATGTTTTTAAATCTTATGAATTATATATGTTCACTTTCTGAGTTTCAAGTTTCTGAATATTTATTCAATCCTTGTCTGACCATATACTCAATTGATACTTTTACATTGATTCAGGATCCCAGTCCTCAGTCCAGGGAGAGATTGAAAGAGAGGCTGTCACTCTGATGAAGAGCCCCGCCCACAAACGCCAGAAGAGTATCGACAGCGTGGCCAGTATAGCCAGTCTGACAGACAGTGGAATCCCCAGCTCCAGTGGGAACACCCCTTCTGATTCCACCCCTCAGGGACCCATGGGGTTCAGGCCACTCAGTGAGTTGGATTAAGTTACCACAGTGATAATATTTTACAATTAGTTGGAAGTTTAATAGGCAAGTACATAATGTTTAACAATTAGTTGGAAGTTTAATAGGCAAGTACATAATGTTTAACAATTAGTTGGAATTTTAATAGGCAAGTACATGTACATAATGTTTAACAATTAGTTGGAATTTTAATAGGCAAGTACATAATGTTTAACAATTAGTTGGAAGTTTAATAGGCAAGTACATGTACCAATACAAGTAAAATAAACTGAACACTGATAGTTATGTTTCCCCTTTGTAATTAATTATAAATGAAAAAAAAAAATGAGCAAACCTCTTGGAATTACTTTGTGATTTCCTGTCTTTGTTTTTGCATTCATGATTCTCATGAGAGATCTTAGAGGGATATCTATAAGGTTTATTATTGTCTATTATCCCCTGTTGTATCTACAGGTAGTGTCAGAAAGAGGACCCCCAGTGAAGGCAGCCTGAAGCCCGAATCTGAGCAGGGGCCTCAGGAAAACTCAGAAATCATCTTCCCTCCCATGCATTTGATGAGGTATCAATTTACATGATATACCACATGTACTAGCATCTTCTATCAGCCCCTTAATGATATGAAGTTATCATCTCTCACAGTACTGTACATTTCAAATAATGATGAATGATGCTTTTACATTCTTTCCTTCAAATAAAGATGTTTGTTTTTTAGAATACTTGAGTCTGGTGATGAAATGTCTATTTTTAGAATACTCAAGTCTGGTGATGAGATGTTGTCTATCAGTGGTTTTTTCTGCCATGGAGAGAATCTCTTTATTCAGATGGAGACCACCGCCCCACCCCCCAGAAGGAAAAAAAGAAAAAAGATCGGAATCAGGTTTGTCAACAAGCAAGATTTTGTGTTGTTCCCATTTTCAGAAAGACCTATTTTTTTCTGTCATCTCCATCTACACAAAGAAATTTTTAGATTTCCCCTGCTAGTTTTCCTATAGAGATGGTGAACCAAAATATGGGAGGTAACTTTGATTTTTGATAAATCATGCTTAACTTTAATTCTGTGTTTCAGGGATAAATTTAGTGATAACACACTCAATGTTTCAGCAGAGACCCAGGCCCTATACACTGCCTCGAGTCTTAACTTTAATTTTGTGTTTCAGGGATAGATTTAGTGATAACACACTCAATGTTCCAGCGGAGACCCAGGCCCTGTACACTGCCTCTAGTCTTAACTTTAATTTTGTTTCTAGGAGGATTTAGTGGTTACACACTCAATGTTCCTGCAGAGACCCAGGCCCCGTACACTGCCCCGAGTCTTAACTTTAATTTTGTGTTTCAGGGATAGATTTAGTGATAACACACTCAATGTTTTAGCAGAGACCCAGGCCCCGTACACTGCCTCGAGTCTTAACTTAAATTTTGTGTTTCAGGAAGAGATTTAGTGATAACACACTCAATGTTCCAGCGGAGACCCAGGCCCTGTACACTGCCTCTAGTCTTAACTTTAATTTTGTTTCTAGGGGGATTTAGTGGTTACACACTCAATGTTCCTGCAGAGACCCAGGCCCCGTACACTGCCCCGAGTCTTAACTTTAATTTTGTGTTTCAGGAAGAGATTTAGTGGTAACACACTCAATGTTCCAGCGGAGACCCAGGCCCTATACACTGCCTCTAGTCGAGAGGGCGGGGATGAATACTCATCTGAAGCCTCAGAAATCGACACTCAGGGCACAGTATGTACATGTAGTAACATTCTCTATGAAAAAAGCTTACAATATAACAAAAGAAAATTATTGCAAGACAAATGATCCATATTTATTACAAAAGAACTTCTAGTGACTGAATTATAAACTACTTTACCTCATAGAGATAAGAAAATGCTTCATCAGTTTGTGTCTTTTTATAACCATGTTGTGCTTGTCCATAGTGATCAATCAGACAAAAATGTAAAACCGTTTTTTTTTTTAGGTTCCATCTTGGATAAGAAATGAATTTAGATTCAGTGAACATGAATCCAAGGATGATGGAAATGAAGCAGACGACACAAGTGACCAATCAGATGATGCCTTACATAGAAGAGTTGTTGACAGCTCTATGTCCAATATCCAGATCAACAAAGACTTAGCTCCAAGTAAGTACACGTACATCAAAGCATTCGGTGTAACATTTGCATAATTTGTCAAAGTTTTTAAAAACTAATCAAAATAGTGATTTTTTTTTGGAGGTTGTGTATTTCCCAAATATTAATTACGTTAAATGGCAATGTTTTTTCCTTAATCTCTTTTTTTTCTTATTTAGATCCAGGAATTATAGAAATAAGTCCAAGAGACAAGAAGAAAGAGCAAACCAAAACACCAAACGCCTCTAACACAGTAAATCATTTTGTGTCTGTTATTTGTCATTCCTCTAAACTGGGGCTGTTGGCCCTGTGCTTTGAAAAGTAGAGAGATGCCATCTTTTATTCAAATAAATCAACTTTTGATTTTTTTAAAACAATTTTTAAAAATTCTCTTTTCATTGCAGTCTAAACTGGTGAAGGTCCAGGATTTCTCTCGTCGGTCAATATCTACTAACAGTACAGAGAGTGAAATCGACTGCTCTACCGACAACGGGTAAGAATTCTAATTAAACCAAAAAAAGATTATACAGAAGCAAATGGAGTAACCCCAGGAACACCATGTGCATTTACTCTATCATTCACTTCATACTGATGTCAAGAACTTCACTTGATAAATTTGAATGATTTTATGATTGACTAGGAGTAGAAGGGTCAGTGACACCCCCGGGGTCAGGAAGAGCCCACAAACAACTGCCAAGAAACCCCCACAAAACAGACTACCTCCAGGGCCACAGAGACCCCTGACCCGGGGCAAAGGTCAACCAAGGACAAGAGGGTGAGTCAATTCTAGCAACCTTGACCAATACATTTTTATCAAAATTGGCTCTGCTAATTGTGTCTTATTTTCCTGTCTGTGTTGTTAGTTAAAAAAGCTTTTTTGAAAAACTGTTTACATATAGATTTTGTTGCATTGTGCTTCAGAAATGATTTGTCCTGGAAAGAAAAATTGGCAGCTCGAGGTTTTGTCTCAGATGTCACAGTGAAAAGAAAACAAGAGGCACTTCAGGTACAGTTGTTTTGCTTTATTTTGAAGTACTGTGAAATCACAAATTTTCATAGGGGTTTAATTTTCGTTGTTATCGTGGTGTGAAGAGACCCACGATATTATGTCCACCTCAAAAAGCAAAATGTTACATAAACTACTCTACAAATCTAAATCCACGAAATCAAATCCCCAAAAACCAAGAGTTTTTCCTCAAACCACGAAAATTTGACCCCACGAAAATATGTGATTTTACAGTATACAAGAAATTGGGAAGAACAAATGGAAGTTATTTATGTAAGAATACAGTGTTTTTTTAACAGAAGAGATGCTCTCCAAGGTCATCCCTGAGTACATAGACTAGTCATTTCCCTTCCTCTACTGTTAAATGTGGTCATGTCCCCTAGTTGGCTTATTGTGTTAATGTGATAGTTTATAAATTGAATGATGAAAGATGTAGATTTTTCAAGTTATTTAGAGTACATATTATTATTTTGATGACAGAATGAGTTAGAGATCACACGAGAAGAGAAGAAGAAAGCAGAGGAGAGACTGAGGATAATGGAAGAAGAACACAAATACCAGAGAGAGATGGAGAAACGGGAGCTAGAGAGGAAAGCTCAGGTACGTTATAGAAAAAATACCAGAGAGAGGAAAGCTCAGGTACGTTATAAGTAAAATAACACAGAGAGGAAAGCTCAGGTACGTTATAGAAAAAATACCAGAGAGAGGAAAGCTCGGGAACGTTATAGGTGAAATACCAGAGAGAGGAAAGCTCAGGTACATGAAACAGCAAAAATAATTTGCACATCAGTCTTGGTTTATTGTTCTTCCTGTTTAAGAGAACAAAGAATTAAAGTTTGTCATGTTGGGAAATGTAAAATTGAATTTACCTTTTACTTTGAAGCTGACTGGTTTTGTCTATCAGAACAATACCTTTATAAGTATATATCTATGGATTATTTTATTTTTTCATCTATGAATACATGTATATTATTTTAGGAGAGAGAAAGGAATTTGGAGGCTCAGATCCAAATGTTAAAACAAGAACTACAGTCCCATTGTTCTAAGCTACAGGACAATCATAAATTACTCACTTCTTTACAGGTAACTATAATCACTCTATAAACTGCTAAATGAAGGACTATCTATTCATATTAATGAGGCTTAACCCTGTTGTTCATTTTAAGTTTATAAAAAGAATGGTATGTGAAAGACTGTAAGTTTGAAATCCTCTGACACAGAGTATCAAATCATAGAACCAAGTATTTTTGTCATCTCTCACTCATTTTAATGATGGACAGTTTAAATAATTGATACGATATTTTTTACTTTTTTTTTTCAGAGTGAGCTAGCGAAAGTGAAGGGAAGAAACAGCTCTAATCCTGACAGAGACAGTCGAGTTTGTGTTGTCATGTGATATTTTCAAAAAAATTATATGATTTGTCATGTGACTAGCCTTAATTTGTTTGTCATGTTTGTTAAACTTCTTACAGCATAGTTTATAATTTTTATAACTGAGACACAAAATCAAATTTTCAAATAGAATTTGTTTCATCTTTCAATGAAAGTCATGTATTTATCAAGGATTTGATAGTTTTCATTAAATAATATGACTTTAATTTATTGCAAACATTTCTAAATTTAAGTTTAATAAGGTAATTTGATCAGAATTAATTTTTGAATAGAAATCAATACTGATAATACAATGATGGATGCTGTCTGCATATATACTTTTAACTGTGCCATTAAGGAAATGTGTCTCATCTCTTATGATATAATGAGTATGTTTATTTAAAACAGTTTCGTATTATACATGTATTACACAGGGTATTTTCTATAACATATATTAACAATTTCTTTTTAACGATTAAAAAAGAAGCATGGTCCAGTATTTTTTGAGATCTCAGTTTATGCATTCTGAGTGAATATACATGTACATATCTCAAACTGATTGTATTGTGTGAATTAATCCGTCCATAATATCTTACAAGTACATGTCATAGGTCTTTCTTTTATTTTGAAGAATATATTTTTATTAATTTATTTTTTTTTTATCTCTTTTCTCTCTATGGGAGTCTAAATTATTATTTATTTGTTACATATCAAAGTCTTTGTTATTTATGCTCATTTTCAATCTGTTCGTAGGAAATAGCTATGAAAGAATATGGATTGATAGAACTATGTTGTACATGTATAAACTAGCTAGGTTGGCTTCAGCCATTTTTACAAGATTTACAATGTCATTTATCTCATTCTGAATTTTTTTGGTTCACAAAGGTTGTTCCCTGAAATAAAATACTAAACTTAAGAACAACTGTTTTGTGTTTTTACTCTTAGTGCTCTGAGACCAAAAGTGTGTGGCAGACAGTATATAGCGAACTTATACTTATGGCACGCCAAATTCACAAAAATGAGATAAACCTAGTTTCACAAATGATAAACTAGGTTTATCGACTGTAAACTATAGTTTACAAACCGTAAACTATAGTTAACGATTCGTAAAGTATAGTTTTCATCTGCAAAACTATATTTAACGGTCGTTAACTATAGTTTACGAATGCTAATCTAAGTTTATCTGTCTGAATAAAGCGTTAACAATAGATTTTGTTGATAAACATAGATTCACGTTTGTAAACTATAGTTTACAATCGTATACTATAGTTAAGAGTTGTTAATCATAGTTTCACAAATCGTGAAACTATATTTATCAGATCGTAAACTATAGTTAACGGTTTGTTAACTATAGTTTACAAATCGTGAAACTGTATTTATCAGATAATCTATGTTTTGCGATCGCAAATGATTGTTTTCGGTGTTAAGTATAGTTTACGGTTGTGAAACATAGATTATAGCGTTAACTATGGTTTACAGATGTGAAATATAGATTAACGTTGTTAACTATAGTTTACAGTCCGTAAACTATAGTTTACAACCGATAAACCTAGTTTATCGATTGTGAAACTATGATTATCTCATTTTTGTGAATTTGGCGTGCCATATATACTGGCTCGCTAGTGCGCTAGCTTTTCTAGTGATGCGGTAGAGTCTCCCTCTATTTCAGGCAAGTTAAGCAACGGCAAGCCTGTTTAACCTTTTGATGGTTGACCGCTTCACATTATAAGTGCTTATGTGATAGAAAGATATACATTACAGAGACGATAAAATTTAGAAATGCTAAATTCAGATAAGGCAGTTGAAATCCATGTAGCATAGAATAATTGCAAGTAACATGCCTGTTTTTAAATATGCTGTTCAGAAATTGATTATACTCAAAGCATGGTCCTAATAAGCAAAAAACACCACATGCAGGTGAAAGCAGAATACTACCACTACATGTAGTATATAAATAATGAAAATTAGAAGATGGAAAAGCTGAAGTCACCTTGTTTATCATGTAGTGAAATTCTTTGTTGGTATAGGCCATTCCAATTTTTTTTTCTGTTACATCTTCTAGTTATACACTTATATATCTATTTGACTGGGACCAGTTTTTTTAAAATAGAATTTAAACAAGATTCGTAAAAGGAATTTGTTTGCCATATTTGATTGGTCACTTGCTATATCGGAGGGCCACTTTATAAAGCCTCTTACTTAGGCCAATGTAATTAATCATCACCCAAGTATATGCTACACAGCACTCAGTAGCGACAGAGATTAACCATGTACTTCTTATAACGCAGGAGAGTAAGATACCAAAGAAACTTGCAACAAAGTAAAAACAAATACACTTGATTGCAATAAAATGTAAAAAAAGAAAAAAAAATGGGTAATGCAAAACAGCTATCAAGAACATTCCACGCCAATGCCCGTGACAATAAAGCAGTCAAGTGTAACGAATGTGAAAAGTACACTCCGATGCTGATACATGTACCATAGAGAGTATTATAGAAAATGGCATATGCCTATTTACTAGTCCTTATTGGTGCTTTTCCAGGTTTCATTCTAAATTGGAGTTTATAAAAATACACCACTGGCTTTTACAAGTTTTTGGTATATTGCTACAACAGAGAAGTTGTCTTCTAACGTCTTCCGTAAGAGGGTCAAATCTCATAAACATCTTCCTAAATATAGAAGAATTTTGAACACATGTTCAAATATGCTGGATTTTCCTCATTATACCGTAATATCAGCTACAGTACGATTATCTTTGATGTCTATGGCACGCCAAATTCACAAAAATGAGATAAACCTAGTTTCACATTTGATAAACTAGGTTTATCGACTGTAAACTATAGTTTACAAACCGTAAACTATAGTTAACGATTCGTTAAGTATAGTTAACGATTCGTTAAGTATAGTTTTCATCTGTAAAACTATATTTAACGGTTGTTAACTATAGTTTACGAATGATTATCTAAGTTTATCTGTCTGTAATAAGCGTTAACAATAGATTTTGTTGATAAACATAGATTCACGTTTGTAAACTATAGTTTACAATCGTAAACTATAGTTAAGAGTTGTTAATCATAGTTTCACAAATCGTGAAACTATATTTATCAGATCGTTAACTATAGTTAACGGTTTGTAAACTATAGTTTACAAATCGTGAAACTGTATTTATCAGATAATCTATGTTTTGCAATCGCTAATGATAGTTTTCGGTGTTAATTATAGTTTACGGTTGTGAAACATAGATTATCGCGTTAACTATGGTTTACAGATGTAAAATATAGATTAACGTTGTTAACTGTAGTTTACAGTCCGTAAACTATAGTTTACAACCGATAAACCTAGTTTATCGACTTTGAAACTATGTTTTGCTCATTTTTGTGAATTTGGCGTGCCATAGATGTCAGCGCATAAAGCCCTTGTATAATAGATCACAGTTATCAAAGTACGTAACTAAGGAACTGTCCATCATAATTTAGGATGTGGATACAGTGGTTATCAGATTCGACACTGACTGTCTGTAGCGATGCCTGTGGGATTAACTATGATAGCCGTTTGGTTTTAGGGGGATGGTCTGTGTATCTAAATCTGGAGTTCCAAACCAAATCAACCACAACCACTGCTCTAGACACTGTCAGACACACAGATGTCCAGGTTCCTGTTCTCGCAAATGTATTTCATGTCACCAATGGTCTGTTTCTCCAGAGGGTCAGAGCAACGGTCAACTTTAGATGACCTTTCGACCTAATTATGGAGGGTAAATAGTAGGTCGTCAGTGGAGGTACAACAGACACTGGTAAGTGTCCCCAACAGTCCGGGATTGATCACTTCACGCACCTGTTTATAGGTCTTTCAACTAATATTTGTACATATAGTAAAAACCATTGCCAAAAAAAACGATCATAAACTATACATACATTTAGATTTTATTTAAATCATAGAACATTCTTTTATTCAATTTCAAAGATAGGATTTTTATACACAATAAAATATGAGTTGTATTTTCAAATATTGCATTGATCGAGTTGCTTACATCAAGAATCCAGAGAAGGTGGTAACAGGTGTGTCACTGTAGGTAGAATAACCTGATCCAGAGCTATGGTTGACCCATACTGAATCTCCCTTGTCCAATCGCAAGGTTACCAGATTCGTACCAGTCTCATAACCATCATTAGAATTATACACATTTGCCATCGCTCGAACCTTTTTAGATCCGTTAAGTACAATATCTACATGTATATGTTTGTTATTACCGTAACTTTGAATACTGACATAGAATACGTAGACGCCGTTCACTGGTGCGATGAAGATTCCAGTGTTCGCGTTGTACCCACCTCCCACGTTGTTGATGACTGTATTGAACACCAGTGTCCCACTGCTCCAAGAGCTGCTACCAGACGTCACTCCAGCGGTGAAGGTCACTTTTTTTGACAAGTCTACAAAAACATTGATATTTGTGACATGTGAACGTGAAGCAGAACCCCCCACCCCCCACCCCCCTCCCGGAATTTTGAATATTACCTACCTGCAACCACTTCTATTAATGATGCAATTCTACAATATCTGAATAGTGCATACTTCGCCATAGGCGCTTGGTTTCAGGATGGTGTTTTTATGTATTATATGTGTTTTTCTAGGTGTTTCTGAATACCCCCATTAAAATAAAAATAAAAATTCGCTGAATTTTGCACGTTTTGAAATGTCATATTTTACTCTTTTAACGTTCTAATTTCAGCGAATTTTTATTCTAATGAGGGTATTTAGACAAACATAGAAAAACACATAATACACAAAAACACCATCCTGAAACCAAGCGCCTTTGGTCTGTAAACTCCATATTTTCTACTTCTTCTCAAGAACCACTATAAACCAATTTCAACCAAACTAGCCACAAAAGCATCCTAGACGGCGAAGGGGAATTAAGTTTGTTCACAGGAAATGCCACCCCTCTTTCTATCAAGGAAAGATGATTTATTTGTGAAAATTAGGTAGTGGCATCTAAAAATAATTTCTTAATAACCACTGAGCAAGCGAAGAAGAAACATATATGTAAAAGCTTCATTACATACTTTAGATTTAGAGTTGCTTATATTATAACCCTTGGGTGGAGCTAGGCCAAAAGAGGGGGTAAAGTTTTACATCATTAGGAATGCTGTAATCGTATATATAGCATTTAGCTGTGTATCCTTTTTAGCACCTTTCGCGGAAAGAAACTTCAGCTAAATCAAGTACAACGCTAAAATGTCTAGCATCTGAATACGTAATTGTAAATGCGCCAAATAAAATCTGCGCGAACTTTTTCAGAAAATCAGTTTCCGCCAAGTATCGTACAAGCTAAATACAATACATTTACAGTATATAAGAAATGTCTTCAAAAACCTAATCATGGCCCCTGGGGGTTGGCTAGGGTAACTTTCCTTATGTATTCCTTCAGTATTGGTCAACCGTTTGTCCATTATTCTAAATAGTGATGTCATTCGTTGGGTCTCTCATCATCTAGTTATCGAGGCCCTATGGGAAGACTCTACAGTAAAATCTGCCGAAGAGTCATGATTTCATCGCTACTATTGCGCATTTTTCTTGGGAACAAGAAGGGGGAAAATCTTCTGAAAATCTAATGAGGATGAATAGCAAGGTCAGTGTAATCCACTTTAGATTGTGCCCCATGGACTATAAATTGGTCTCGGCAACGTTGCAAGACTAAGTGTTTTCCCCATATTTACAATGAAAGTATTTTAATTTCATTGTTACATACCACAACGATTGCTGGTAACATTCATTCGGAACACCTCAAGGAAAGAGACAGTAGAAGATAATTTCAGCTGGTCATACTGTGACTGTTTAACATCATTTTGTAGACCGGCTATGGTTTTGTTAATATCTTCTGAAAATGAGACACACAAAGGAAGAAATCAACAATTTAATGCTAGATAAAAAAAAAAGAATAAGTCGATCGTGAGCCTCCCCAAAAAAAATACTCACAATGAGATTCAGATATCTAAATAAAATAAGTGATAAAGTGATTTACAAAAAATCAAACCTTTGTTAATGTTCATATATTTTAATTCTTATATTATAAATATCAGTTAAGTGTGCAGTTTTGCATTACTTCACTATCTTTTTCGATTGATGAATCCAGCGTAAACAATTCACGTCCCCGCTGTTTGATTGGTCAACTCATATTATCAACGTTGACACGGAAATAGTCTGTTGCAAGAGCAACCAATCAAGGATTAGGAGTCGCACAGCTTGCGGTTAGGAGGCGTGTACTATTTACCTTGAGCGCAGGTGTCATCATAGCTTGTGACCAATCGGATCACCTCGCCCTTTTCCGTCGCACGCTAGCGATGTTATCCGATTGAGGTTGTGACGTGATGCAAAAATCACACGGATATTTCAAATTTACGAACTTAGATTGGCGATAATCAATTTTCACACACAAAAAATAAAACAAACAGATATGACAAATAATTTTGAAAAGATATTATATGGATGTCAAAATTGTCAATAATTCATATTCTAATATCAGCAGAAGTATTCGAATATTCGATAAAATAAATAAACCCTGATTTATTTCCAACACCCAACCCTCAGCAAGTTCACGTTTTATATCAGGTTTTGGGTTACCATTTTAACTGCGTTTTGTTTAATTATACGTGTGCAGTAAATTTAAGAAAATATGTTAGGCCAACTTTAAATCTGAGATGCCCCCTCTAGAAACAAGGCGGTTGAATTTGGTGTTTCTTATATATATATAATGTACAATATTGTATAAATCATTATATATTATAGTTTGAGCAAAAAATCTATTGTCGTATTTATATAATTTGCTTAAAAGTGCGAAAAATTGGCACTTTCCCATATAATTCTATAGTAAATGTACTTGTATTTTGATGTCCCTTAAAAATACCTGGGCGGTGGATTTTCCCCAAATTTGGCATGCACACTGAAGTCAATGTAGTTATATATGGTATAAAAGTTAAGAGTTTATCTATTGTAGTTTTCACAGAAAAAACTCCGGTCGGCCCCCTTAAATCATTTGCTACTTTAGAAATCTCATCTCTGCTAATATTGTGTAACGTCCCTCTCGAGAATTTTTTACTCATATGGAGACGCCACCAATTGCCGATGGAGATCTACAAATTTTGTCCTTTACTCGGCACTTATGGCCATTGAGCAGGGATGGATCTTTCTTTTTCGACCAGCATCTACTGCGACACGGGCGCAAAAAAACAATCAAACAATCATTAGATTCTGCAGAGCATTTACTTACTTCAGGAGGAATATAACTGTATCTTTCTTTGTGTTAAAATGAACTTTGTTGATTCTAAACCATGCAATAAATCTACAATCAGTTTTGATAATTTGTATACATAACCATGATAACGTTAAAACTAAAAAAGGGCATTTTGATTTTTCTCCAAGACATTTGGAAAACCAGATCAAGTACGTTTCAAAAAAAGTACTGTGCATGCTTATAAGAGTAGATACCTACCAAGAATCGATGGTTTAATCGTAATCTGAGTGTTTTCCAGGTTTGATATTGATTTAGTAAGTCTCGAGTTTGTAGCAAGTAAATCACATTTTAGATTTTTCAGTGAAGTATTCAATGTCATCGACAATATGTCGTACTTTTCCTGGATCATTTCTGGAATGCTTTTATTAATTTCCTCCAAAGTATGTTTATTCAAATCAAGCTAAGTGACTGACAAATAACGGACTTCAACTTTTAAGTCGCCGAGTATCGTGCTCGTTTTTGTCTCAAATGATCTTCTTTTCTCCTCAATCTGTTCCAAACCCCTTTGGAAATCTTCGTCGAGCTTTGTTAAATTTTCCATAACGGCATTGAAGTTTTCAACGTGTTTTCTATTCTCAAGTTTCAGTTTCTCATTTTCACGTTTCAGTTCGTCCATTTCCTGTTTTAATGCTGTCACCTCTTCTTCTTTTTTCTGCTGTGAAGTTTCCAGTGTCTTCATACTTTGTTTCAGGTCGACCATGTCCTTCATCAGTGAGTGAACATTTTTCACCAGTGCTATTCTTATGATGGTTTCTTGGTTCAGAAGTTGCCTAAATACGTCCACATTTTTCGAGTCGATGTCATTAACGTCCATCTGAGTAACATTCTGACCACTGTTGTCTGTGAGAATTGAAAGACATTGTACATGTACGATATGCAGAAAAAGAAGTAAGCCTAAGCCTTGCTTCATTTTGAAAATTTCAAACTATGGGGTGATGATCAGTTGTAAATATTTATACCCCATTTCCATCATTCAGTTTTCAGTTGCATTCGATAGATAAGGATAGGAATGTGTGAGATAAATAAATCAAACAGCTATGATTGTCAATGCAATTTCGGGTACAAAAAATATTTTGTTTAATGGCATTTACTTAAACTTTTTCAATGACGCAAAATATCATCATTATCTTCCTCTGATAGTTTCCTTCAAAAACTCATTTTCCTAACTGTATCAATAAAAGTCAAATTAAGAAACTTTAAACATGTTTCAAGTTCTCCTTTTCATTTTTATCATGGAAAAGTTTTAAAAACAGTGAAGGATATTCCTCCCTTTGCAAAAATTCCAATTATGTGAATAAGAGGTCTATTGGCCATATTGCTGACCTGAGCACATGGGCCAGGTGAAAACAAATATCAGCTGAGTAATGAAAGTTTACTGAGGGGGGGGGGTTAGTTTTATACTACTTGAGAATGCCACCATATAAATATAGCATACATGTACTCGTAAATGTATAACTTTGAAAAGAAAATTAAGATTTGTTCCTACATATTACTTTGTAATAAAGTATTGAATCTCCCATTGTGGCCTTTCCCTATCCACCCCACTCCCTTTGGTTCGTGATGTGCAAAAAATAAGTCTTCACAAAACGCGGATGCTTACGTGTCAATTCGACTAAAATTAACGTTATCCTTTCTGTTCTGGAGAAGATTTTTTTCCTTATTATTCTTATGTAAAACTTTGATCCCTCAGTGTGGCCACACCCTAACCCCCGGGGGTCATGATTTGAACAAACCTGAATCTAAACCACCTAAGGATGATTCCATTATAGTTACCTGTAAAAGAAAATCACAAATCATGGATTTGCTATTCTCCAGAAAAATCTTAAGGATATCTAAGTATGTATTTCCATGTAACAAATTAAAATTGATCCCATATTGTGTGCCTACCATGCCCCTAGGTGTTCTGATTTGAACAATCTTGAATCTACACTACCTAAGGATGCTTCAATATAAAAATCCCCAATCAGGCTTTGCTGTTTTTGAGAAGATTTTTAAAAAGATTTTTCTTATGCATTTCTATATAAAACTTTGATCATTCCTGGTGGTCCCATCATGATTTGAACAACTTTGAATCTACCATACCTGAGGATGAATACACATGAGTTTTATTTTTCTTAGCCCAGCGGTTATTGAGGAATAAGGTTTTTGATGAAGGATATGGAGATAACGAACATTATTCAATCTCAAAGTCCATAAAACAACACAAAATAAGAGCAGAGCAAACACGGACCCCCGAAACATCAGAGGTGGGATCAGGTGCAATGAAGGAGTGAGCATCCCCTGCTGACCGGTCACACCCGCCGTGTGCTCCTTGTCATGATCAGGAAATAACGGTAAAAAAAATCCGTTGTCAATTCAATGTATAAATAATGGACTAACGATTGGTATTAATTTTTTACTTATTCATAACTATATATCACCTTGGAAGGGGACAAGGTCCTTTATTTGAACAAATTTGAATCACCTTCATCTAGGGATACTTTGTGAAAAATTGAAATTGGCATAGTGGTTCTTGAGAAGAAGATGAACATGGGAAAAATTGACGACGGTATTAACAACGACAACAACGACCATGACACACATCGGAAAAAAAATTGATCAGAAAAGCTCACTTGAGTAAAACCAACCTGAAGACATATAATAGTAATGTTCTTATACACTTTCAATAAACTAGGTCAATGAACTACTTTTCATGCTAGTGATCCCCATCTTTGCAAGCCAAACGTGTTCGATCTGCTTCACTCCTCACAAGGGTTTGCGGGGTGTGAAGCGGTCCGAAAACCCTTGGCTTGGGAAGATGGAGTAACCAATGATACTAAAGTCGGTTGTTTCTTACTTTCAGAGTGTCAAACATAAATGCAATAAAATAAATGATCTGCAAGTCATGATCAAATCAACAAAATCCGATGTAATCTTTTGGACTGAGACTTGGTTGAATAATGAAATATGTGCATCCGAAATTTTCCTCCTGAACTTGGGTATGATGTGATACGTAGAGACCGCGAAGGGGATGCACATGAAAGGGTTCGTGATGTGGAAAAATAAACCTTCACAATGTGCAGATACTTACGTGTCAATTTAACTAAAAATAACCTTTTTGTTCTGGAGAATTTTTTCCTACATATCCTTAGGCAAAACTTTGATCCCTCGTTGTGGCTGCAACCTAACCCCGAGGGTCATTGTTTGAACAAACCTGAATCTTAACCACCTAAGGATGGTTCCATTAGTTCCCTGTAAAAGAAAATCACAAATCATGGATTTGCTATTCTCCAAAAAAAAAACTTAAGGATATTTAATTATGTATTTCCATGTAACAAATTAAGATTGATCCCACGTTGTGTGCCTACCATGCCCCTAGGTGTTCTGATTTGAACAATCTTGAATCTACACTACCTGAGGATGCTTTAATATAAATATTCCCAATTAGGCTTTGCTGTTTTTGAGAAGATTTTTAAAAAGATTTTTCTTATGCATTTCTATATAAAACTTTGATCATTCCTGGTGGCCCCATCCTATCCCAGGGTCATGATTTGAACAACTTTGAATCTACCATACCTGAGGATGAATACACATGAGTTTTATTTTTCTTAGCCCAGCGGTTATTGAGGAAGAAGGTTTTTGATGAAGGATATGGAGATAACGAACATTATTCAATCTCAAAGTCCATAAAACAATACAAAATAAGAGCAGAGCAAACACGGATCCCCGAAACATCAGAGGTGGGATCAGGTGCCATGGAGGAGTGAGCATCCCCTGCTGACCGGTCACACCCGCCGGTTGCTCCTTGTCATGATCAGGAAATAACGGTAAAAAAAAATCCGTTGTCAATTCAATGTATAAATAATGGACTAATAATTGGTATTAATTTTTTACTAATTCATAACTATTACCTTGGAAGGGGACAAGGTCCTTTATTTGAACAAATTTGAATCACTTTCATCTAGGGATATTTTGTGAAAAATTGAAATTGGCATAGTGGTTCTTGAGAAGAAGATGAACATGGGAAAAATTGACGACGGCATTAACAACGACAATAACGACCATGACACACATCGGAAAAAAAATTGATCAGAAAAGCTCACTTGAGTAAAAACTACCTGAAGACCTATAATAGTAGTGTTCTTATACACTCTCAATAAACTAGGTCAATGAACTACTTTTCATGCTATTGGTCCCCATCTTTGCAAACCAAACGTGTTCGGTCTACTTCACTCCCCACAGGGTTTGTGGGTTGTGAAGCGGTCCGAAAACCCTTGGCTTGGGAAGATGGAGTAACCAATGATACTAAAGCCGGTTGTTTCTTACTTTCAGAGTGTCAAACATAAACGCAATAAAATAAATGATCTGCAAGTCACGATCGAATCAACAAAGTCCGATGTAATCTTTGGGACTGAGATTTGGCTGAGTGATATGATATGTACATCCGAAATTTTCCTCCTGAACTTGGGTATGATGTGATACGTAGAGACCGCGAAGGGGATGCACATAGCAGGGTTCTTATCAGCTGCTTCAATTGAACTCAGTCCGAATCACCTTTTTACCAGTAAAGAACTCATTGCGGAAAGCATCAACATAAGTCCTCGAAAGAAAGTGAGATTATCATGCCTTTACCGTTTACCAAATAGGCAAGATCAGCAGACAACAGATAAAGTTATACATGATATAAGTGATCTGCGTTCTCATCATAAGAAAAGTATTTTCATACTAGGAGGTGGCTTCAACTTACCATAAATTGACTGGGATAAATATGCCATCAACAATTTTGGACATATATTAAAATATTGCAGGAAGCAGGATTCATCCCAGATAGTGATACTGAAGTCCAAAGACGGCTTCCGTCGTAGCGTCACTGTTCTTCATGAAGATTTTAAGCACTGTATTCGATTTAGGACCAAGCCCTCTCCTTATATAGAGAACAGAACCAACATACAATAACAAAACAACATACGAGAAGGGAATACCGTATAAGCAGAAATTATAGCGAGGATTTCATTCTGGCATTATTAGCGAGGGTGCCAAGATAGCAAAAATTGATTATCACTAAAAAGTAGTCGCGCTTTATTTGTAATAGCTTAAAAAATGAGCTTTTTAAAATCGCTAAAATTACATCTCGCTTAAAATAAAATACCAACTTTTAAGGACAAATCGCTAAATGTGCGTCTCGCTAAAATTTCCACTTATACGGATATTTAGATTGTTAAAGAGACCACGCCCATTCAAAGCCACTGGACCTGATGAGATTTCAGCGTTTATCCTGAAGCAGAGTGCAGAGTCTGTAGCCCCATATCTGACAAGGATGTTCCAGCTTTCCTTAGATCACAGCCAGATACCAGATGAATGGCGCAGAGCAAACATCGTCCCTTTATACAAGAAAGGGGAGAAACATCAACAATCAGACTACAGGCCAAACTGTCTCCCTAACATAAATAGCCTGCAAGCTCATGGAACATGCTGAACACAGAACAATTATGGACAACTTTGATTAATTGGAACAACATCCTCTTTGACGAGCAACATGGCTTTCGAACCCGCAGATGATTGCCTCGTCTACCAATAGATCCAAAACCAGAGAGATGCAGAACAGGTTACAAGAAGATCTCACTGCCTTAGAAGCATGGGAAAAGAATAGCAGATGTGTTTCCACCTTGAAAAATGCACTGTTATTCGGATTTCCACCAAACGGCAGACACTGCAAACATCATACACCCTGCATGGACACCAGCTGGAAGCGGTTGAGAGTGGGTCTTGGTGTTACCATCTCCCAAGACTTACAATGGAAGAACCACATTTATACCAACATAGGGAAAGCTACAAGAACCCTGAGCCTTCTGAGACAAAACCTTGGCCATTGCACACCATCAGTAAAGGACAGCATACTGTACCATAATCAGACCATCGATTGTATATGCATCGTCAGTGTGGGATCTTTACCAGACCAACATAAGATCTGGAACAGGTGCAGCGTAAAGCGGATAGGTTCGTTTTCTATCTCAATGTCGAGTTGAATGTAAGGCAAGTGTTTTCTTTTTTCACATATGCGATTTTGAACAAATTCTGCTTCATATCAATACAAGAAAGGTATGCTGTTAGGACAAAATTGGTCACCATGGTAATGCCAATAGATTGTTGGAATACCTGGTCTCCAAAAACCACATAGATATTGTCAATCAGAAACTCAAGCATCTTTTTCAATATCACCTTCAGATTACTTGTGTGTAGAATCATATTTTTCTTTAGCAAATAATTTTACAATTGGTCAAAGTCAAGGTAAGTAAAACGAGTTTTCATTGAATATTTGGATCAGGTTCTTGAGAAAGTTATTTCATCAAGCATATTTTAACTGAGTTTGACAGGTATAGTATAGAGACACCGTCTATTACATGAGCTTTGTGTGAAACTAAGATGTCGGAAATATTCAATAAAAACTCTGTAATTTCATTTGACACCCTTGAAAATTTAAACTAGTAACAGAAGCTTGCTTGAAGACGATAAACTTTTTTTTTAATCGCGGAAACGTCAACTTCGTGAATTGATCTTCCTCTTAATATTGGACAAACCTTACAACGTCGCCCAACTGAGATTTCAAAAAGACATCGTATGCACATCTTTATCTGTGAATTATCTACATCTGTCTTCAAGATGAATAATAAAGGCCTATCAAAATTGCCCAAGGAAGACCATTTTCTTTCGCGTTCTGTAAATACTTTGGAAGTATTCTGATGAGTTTATTTAAAATGCTTACTCTTATCACTTCAGCAAAACAATTACATGTAGCAACCCATTAAGATTATGAACGTCTCATTGTTCAATGCACTACTGATGTCACATGTGTGTTGCATTTTTTTGTTAAAATTTTTGATTAGTAAATATATTTAGAATTCTAATATGATAATAATAAACACAAGTAAAACTCAGAAGAGGTTAACTAGGTCATGGCAGGGCACCTGAGGGTAAAATGATGCCACAAAAGAGGATAAAACTTTTAAAGAAATGTATAGAAAAACTTTAAAAATGCTTTAAAGCCATCATTATTGATTTTTACGGAATAAAAAGTCTTGATATGCCAAAAACATGCTAATTGATATACTGTTCTACAATTGAGGGAACACTATTTTAAATTAAGTTGTTTTGTGGCTTTTGAAAATATACCGTGGCTTTACTGACGACACGACCCAACAACTTTTCTCTCCGTTTCCTAAGGGCCTGAAAGAACTCATCAGTTTAATTTGTTTATATTATTCACAAGAATTTGAAGCAATGAATCAATTCTTGTAAATGTCGAATTATTTTACAACATATACTCACTTCTCTGAAATTTCAGTTTTAAAATATTGAACTTCAATTCCAGTTTCTAGATTTATTATGCTCAATCTTTTGAATAAGACATTTATTGCTGTTTGATACCTCATGGAGCGAATGTTGACGTGTAGTTTGATAGATGAAGGGTTGGATTTGTTCTTTTGGAGATTGATTTTTACGATTTATACATGAGAAGACTTCAAAGTTTACAACATCATTTTCCTGACGAAGCAAGAAATGTTTTGTCTCTGGTCACAGAGGCCAGCTCCCGGTGTATAATAATTATTTATTGAAAATCATATACATAAAAGTAAAAGAAATGAAGAATTGACTTTTAATGAAGGCAGTTGTTTTAGTTATATTTTTATACCTGGTATGATAAAGAAAACTTTTGGGGTAATTTATTAATGTGAAGTTAAAGTCAACGCCATGCAAAGGCCAAGGACGGTTTCCATAATCCCTTATTTTTATTCACACTGCTTTTAATCTATTCAACACGTAATTCTTATATTTTACATTCTTTTAAAGTTTTGTATAAAGATTGAGATTTGCTTAGAGTATTATTAATATTTTTTTTTACAAGATTAAGAAAATTTCTCGAATAATCATTACATATTAAATTCCATCAATATTTTTTCTGTGTTTTTCTTCTTGATAGAAAGACATTGGCATTATAATTTTTTTGGATGGACACTATATGCAAAGGAAAAATAGTAGTGGTCAAAAATTGTAGAAGGGCAATGGGGGGGGGGGGGTCCAACGGAACAGACTGCTTTTGTTTATCTGATGCATGTGGAAATACATATTACATTGATCATCAGGTTTTATCTTTATCTAATTAAAGCGGTATTCAAAATATATGAATGGTATGTTTTTTAATTTTTTTTTATCTACAACCAGAAGCCTAAATCTTTATCATGACAGATTTAGGTCAGATTCTACACATATAAAGTACATCTAAACCTATACCACTTTAAAGTTTGTTCCCATTAAGTGAGATGATAATAAAAAACGCACACAAAATAAACACAGAGCACAATTATATTAACATGATAGCTTTACCAGCATGTGCAAAAGTTGGTCAACTTACTAAAGTTTATTTGTCAAAATTTTATGTAAGAATATTTCCAGTGTTAAGTACAGGTCCACATGAGAATCAGGCACCATATATAAAAGGTGATACATGGGGTTCTCAGAAATTAATTATTTTTCACTCACAGTTTTTTCTCCGGCTATAAGCCATGTATGTGGAAGCAAAAATAATTTGGGTCATGTTACTATGGAAACCTAGACAAAGAAATTTCCCTAGCAACAGGCCAACTTTTCCTCATATATTGACGAAATTTCACCCATTTCAAAGGCCTTGTACAAAAAATTAATAAAGTTTTTTTTTCTTTAGTGTCACTAAAAAGATACACTCTTGTAGTGTTCTGCCAACGTAATAAAAATAGATATAACATTATGTAATATGTTTTCTGTTGATACAGCTAAAGATACATGTTTCCCGGTTTTTTTGTTTTTTTTGCTGATTCAGCATTTTGCTTGATTTTAGCAAAATTCAAGTTGATATTTTTGTTTCCCCATCTTAATATAATTGTTTCATCTATTTCCTGTAAAACTACAGGAAAGCCTTTCTTAAAATTAAGAATAAAAGTTGTGCAAATTTGAAATTTACTATGTGTTGCTTAGCAACAAAAATGGATGGTTTGATAAATTAAAATGGGGAAAATATAAAGTATTGGTAGAAAAATCATATCAATTGTAATCATTGAGTACCAAAAACAATTTCTAAAATAATAAAATATAAGATAGTCTTTCTTGTGTACCAATGACCATTTTACAATAAGTTATCTCCATGGCAACAGTAAATTTTCCTTAGCAACGAAGCATTGAAAGTTATTTTAAGCACATACCGGGTATTCATTAAAGTTTTCATAATCTGATTCTTAGAGTTGAATTGCTGTTGCCCATATTTGGCATTGTCAAACCAGGTTTTAAAAAGTATTTTTAAGTTATTTTATCCCTAGCAACAGAAGTTACCCACAAAGCAACAAATATATTTTATAAGGAATTAGGATGTACATGTAGCAACAAGAATCTGTGTCTTTAAGAATGTTAACTAGGTAAAAACATTCTACTCATAGAAATGAAAAGTCATATACTTGACCTATGACTGTGGTATTTTTTCTCATTCAAATAATAAATCAATGACCTACTTTTCATTCTAGTGGCTTATAGAGACTCGAAAGTCTTCAAATTTTATTGCTAAAATCTAAAAATTTTGCATCATGACCAATATCTGCAACGAAAACTGGATTGTCTCATTTCTAACAAATTTAGAAAATACAATAATCTCTTTAAGAAAACAAGAGGCCCATGGGCCACATCGCTCACCTGAGAAGCTTTGACCATTTTGTTCTTTACCAGATTTCCCCCTTGTCTTACATATTGTGACCCTATCCTACCTAACTGATCATAATTTAGACATTTTGAAATCTACACTACCCTAGAATGCTTCCATGTGCACTTAAGTTTTAGCTTTTCTGACCCAGTGGTTCTTGAGAAGAAGATTTTTAAAACTTTTCTGGACCCAGTGGTTCTTGAGAAGAAGATTTTCAAAGATTTTTCCTATATATTTCTATGTAAAACTTCCCCATTGTGGCCCCGCTTTCCCCCCGGAGGTCATGATTTGAGCAATTTAGAATCTACACTATCCGAGAATGCTCCCACATAAGTTTCAGCTTTTCTGGACCAGTGGTTCTTGAGAAGAAGATTTTCAAAGATTTTTCCTATATACATGTATTTCTATGTAAAACTTTGATTCCCCATTGTGGCCCCGCCCTACCCCCGGGGGTCATGATTTGAACAATTTAGAATCTACACTACCCCAGAATGCTTCCACCGAAGTTTCAGCTTTTCTGGCCCAGTGGTTCTTGAGAAGAAGATTTTTTAATGACCCGACCCTATTTTTGTCTTTTCTTGATTATCTCCCCTTGTGAGGGGACTTGGCCCTTAATTTTAACAATTTAACTTTTCCTTCACCCAAGAATGCTTTGTGCTAAGTTTGGTCAAAATTGGCCCATTGGTTCTTGAGAAGAAGTCGAAAATGTGAAAACTTGACAGACGGACGGACGACGGAAAAATGGTAATCAGAAAAGCTCACTTGAGCCTTAGGCTCAGGTGAGCTAAAAATATATTGACTTTTGTTGTTGTCAACTTGTAACAATTCAGAAACTCGAACCAAGGCCAAAGGTCGAGGTTAATCAGTTCCTGAACATGTTCTTGTACATGTAAAGGCCGGTATACACGGTAGGATTTGTATTATAAGATTTGTATTATAATACAAAATCTTACTGTGTATACACTCTTAATACAGTGTATCATAAGATTTTTCGAATCTTATAAAACTGTATTAAGAATAGAGCAATGCTCTATTTCCTGATACAAATCTTAACTTACCTATCACTTTCAACTAATGAAATGTAATGACACCAAGGGTCATCCTATATTCATCATTACTAAAAAAAGCACATGGTAAATAATAATGGTCGACTTTACAAGTAAAGACATCGAAAAACCCGTGGCTTAATGGGAAGGGGAAAGGGAATTGTAGAATAATTGTATATAAAGCAGTGCATAGTACGATGATTGACACTGCTATCAGAGCCTCATCCTCCACTTTTATTACTTTGACAGAGATAGAAATATGGCCGGGAAAAACACGTTGGAATACTTAGTTTATATACAATCTTATATGATATGTATTAGCGTGAGTACAGAGAAGTATTATAATTCAAAAGTATTATAATACTTGCATTATACTACAAATCTCATCGTGTATACCGGCCTTAACAAGTAGGCAGCATTCAAAGTCAAAAACTTTTAAAATATCTCTTCCCAATCTCCCTCTCTCGCCACACACTGTCTCGCCTCTCTCTCTCGCCCCTCTCTCCAACACTTTCTCTCTCCCCTCTCTCCCCACATACTCATTCGCCCCTCTCTCGCCCCTATCTCCTACCCTTACTTTCGACCCTATCTCCCACCCTTACTCTCGCCCCTATCTCATACCCTTACTCTCTCCCCTCTCTCCCCACCCTCACTCTCGCCCCTCTCCCCCCCCTTAGTCGGAGTATAAGAGAGTTATCATCCTCCCACTCCAGCCAGGAAGTCGAGGAGGCATAGGAATAGGGCAGGTCAAAAGAAAGGGAAAAGTTGTTTCCTAACCTATATCTCCCTCTCCCAGCATATTTTCTCTCACACCACTCACTCCGTCTTTCTAACCCTCTCTTTTTTTCCTTTTTTGTGCTTTAAAACAATTCACCAAGTAGAAAACCTTATATACAGGAATATCATTGAAAACTAATAGTGTTTTAAGCCTACCATTACTATCATAGCTAAAATTTACGTTAGTGGTTAGTTAGATTCAAACTTAATCACCACCAATAATTTTTAATTATGATTTTGACCATTATTGAAAAATTAATTCACCAAAGAAACATATCTGTTGATTTATAATCATGAAATAAACAATAGAAATTTGCAACGCATACAAAACGTTTTCTCAAAGAATAGCGCTATTGAACCACTAAAAGCGCCATAGGCGCTTCCCATTCCTACTTATACACTGTAAGTGTATGTCAGATTTTCAGTTTAAACTTGTTTTGCAACTTTAATTTGTAATTAAAAATACTTTGTTTATGATATGAACCTACAACAGTTAACATTTCACCGATATGTATCTTTTATAATAGGTAGAAAAATACATATTGCAATCTTTGAAACAAGAATGGGTTTTCTCGGTCAACGAACTATTTGTTAATAATACCAGCACGTTTAAAGATAAACATCTTTTCTGTTGATAATGATATTTGGAAGTGTTAACGTTACAAATATCAGAAAATTAACAAACAGCGAATTATCATCTGTGAAATACTTTCCATATTACCATCTTTCTTCGAGGTCGAAGAAAAATCCATACGCTTGTACACATGTAAAATTCATTTGTAATGAAAGGAACACTAAAAAACAAAACAAGATGGAAGAGGGTATATACTTTAAACACCCAGAATACCTGGGCATACTATTAATATCAAAGAGATATGTTACTCTGAAAACACAATAAATATATATATTTTTAAAAAATTTTTCCTTTACGCGTGTTCACCTTATCTTAACACCACAGTGAAACCTAATGTGAGGCAATAATATATATTGATACAAAAACGCTTCGAACTCTTTTGAAATAATTAGTGACGTGCTTCGGATATCTTGTCGCAATCAGCTGCCGGATTATTCATCGCGAGAGAAAAAAACAACCACGGCTAGAGATAATCTTGATGATACTACAAGAGTTCTACAAGTAAAAAAATCTGTATAACTTATTTTTTTTTAAAATAAAACAGATAAAACCAAAACACAAACAATTCCTTGAATTCCGCTTCATTAGAAGAACTAAATATCCAACACAGAGAGAGAGAGAGAGAGAGAGAGAGAGAGAGAGAGAGAGAGCTGTCCTTACAGTGCTCTGTGATTGCTTTTGCCGGTAGATAGAAGGTCTCCCCCCAACGCTCCAGTAATTGACAGGCAGCAGAAAACGGTGTATATATTTGATTGCCTAAGATTGAGTTAGGACCAACATGTCGCTTTGTTTACGTCTGTAGCCATTGATTAGAAAGCTGTCAGTAGAAACGGTCTCTTTTTTTTCATTTCTTTTATTGGAAGAATGGATTCTGTGCTCATTCGTGTCGAAGTAATTTTGGAGTTTATATAACTTCAGATACAGCAAAACAAGAAAAAGTCATCAAACTGAGTGTTGCATTGCCTTCTTTGATTTTTTTCTTTAAATTACCAGAAAATGACGCAAGCAAAAGGTTTTTATACGGAATTATTTTTTACATGTGGAATTTGATTGAGTTTCCTAAACTGTAATGTAGGCACAATGGATCTAAACGTTAACAAAATGACATAACTTCAGAAAGACCAACAGTTCACGATAGGATGCTAACAATGAACATGGACACGAGTTAGTATTATTTCAATGAAGTTGACATAAATCAATAAAAAGACCAAATTAATTCACTGTTTCTCGGATATAGAGTTACATTAGATACTGTTTTTCGTCAAAATATATGTGTCTCGGTTGCGGTTCGGCATAAGAGGAGATTTAAACTACATCATAAAGATATTTATTACACGCCGTATACTGGTAGGTAGTTGAGGAAATATTTCATGGTTTTATTGGTCATTGAGAGTAAATGACCCTGAGGCGCGGTACGGTTAGTTACCCCGGATAGGAGGAGAAGACAAGTGAAAATAATTCGACATGTCATACAAACTACAAACTTTTGACGCCATCAGCGATCCGAACTCTCTAGCTACAAGTCAAGATGGACTTTATACCACATCTCACTCTTCCAGAAAATCTGGGTGTTATGTGTCCGCAAAAACAGGTTTTATTCTCACGTTTCTTGCCATGGCAACAATGGCCATGGTGGGGGTAATAGTGACGTTTGCAGTACCAAGAACGAACGAAAGTGATTGTAATTGTGGAGCTACCCAAGCCCCCGTGGTGGGGAATCCGGATTGCACCACCCCCATCATCCCCTCCACGCAGGCTCCCCCGTCTCCAACCACGTGTCCAGCGTGTGAGTACATTTGTTACTTAATATAGAATAGATGAAACAGTTTGAACATTTGCAGCAGCAAAGAAGTTACATGTATATTGCATTTTACTTAACACTTGAATACTTACATGAAAAGTACTAAACAAAAAAAGTAAGTTCATTTTCTTTTATAACTAAAAAACCTGTATTTTAGCTTTTGTTGTAAGATTTTTTAAAAAGATTTCTATTCATTGACGATCGATCAGTTCACTATACAGACCTATCATCTGCAATGGCAGAAGCTACATGTGTATATAAAAAATGGAGAAGAAAATAAGATTAAAATTTTAAAAAAGTTTTATTTATGGTAAGTGAATGAAGCATAAATTTGAAAAAAAGGATATGAAACTTATATGCTTAAAAAAATTGTAGTGTATATTTACCTAGAAATAAAGCTCGTTTCATTGGTTTTTTAAATTCATGAGTTATAGGCTATACCATGCATTGCTTTTACTTGATCTCATCAAGATTATAACTTTTGACTGGTCTTTCAGAAATCGCAGATGATACGACATTTATTGTGTAATTATTAAACAGGAAGATTAACTGAAATACAGAAAATGTAAAAGAAAATTTATAGATCTGTCTTAAGTGGGATAATAAAACAGCTGAAGGATCGATTTATTTGCGAAATGGGCAAATCTTCCCGGAGTTTTACAAGAAAAGCAAATACAATACGGTACGTGCGAAAAAACGCATTCACGATCACGCTTAGTGACAATAACTGCGCAATGAGAACAACGGAGACATCTTATCAGCCAATCAGAAATTAGAGTCTATCTTTGGTTGTGCGTAAATAAAACCCCTCCCTTGTCTTTGTTTAGAACAATCAGGTAATGACTTGGACTTTTCCGTTAGAAAAACGGAAAATTTGAAGTATTGCAATTATTTAGTTATCTTTAAACTCTAAGCTACTGTAAGCTACACAATAATAAACATATCTATTTAATGATACAACGAAATTGTTATCGTACGGTCTATCTATAGTAGTTTTCACTGTTCTCCCAGAATGCACGACCATGGAGCCGAGCATGCGTATTCAAAGAATTTGGACTAACGTAGTTGCTAGCGCTAGAGAGCGCTAGCAGTCAGACAACAAATTTCAAGGAGTGGATCCATCTAGTGGGGGGGAGGGGAGTAGTCAATAAATTTATTTGCACTACCATATGAAAATTTTCAGAAAATGCTTGTCAGTATATTTTCTCTTTTAGAAACTATAAATGTTTGGTTCAAACAGTACTTTAACAATCTCTTTGAATTTGAAATTTTTCTTGACAAAAGTACTGCATCCGAAAAGTAAATCAAGAGGAACGATCCTGTCACCACAATAATGTATGCCTATCACCAATCAAACATCGTTGATTTCAGATGCAAAAACAGACCGTTTCGTGTTTACTACAAGATTTCGACATTCATGTTATAGAAATGAGACTAACAATTTTTCAATGAACACATTTAGATTATAATATCTAAATTGAACTGAAAATAAATCATATTACAAAACAGATAATTACAATATCAAAAACAATATAAAGTATATATAAAAGCTAAATCAAGAAAGGTGCAATGTATTTTTTCAAGCAGGAATTTACCTTCAATTTATCCTAAGAATATGCTTAATTATTTTTTCTCTATATTAGATAAGATCTATAATGTTAAAAATGTTAGAATTCGTAGAAATTGAAGATACTTCATATACAATAAGTTGAAATTTTTCTGGAGAATAACTTTGGCATTTGAACTCTTTTTATACCGGTAGAAAATGTAATATAAGCTTTAATGGTTGCTATTATTTAAATCAAGGATATTAAAGATGGAAGCTTAATTCAGATATTACAGAGGATTTTGCAATTTATCGTTCATTTTACCCAAACAAGTGGATGTTACATATACAGTGGACTTTTGACGATAACAGTCCTACTGACCACAGAGAAATTTATTTGACTTGTGTAACGCAGTGTGAAGGGCCCTCCAGAATCCAAGTCAATATTTTTATAACGGCCCTATTCGGGATAGTCAGTCGTCTTATACAATTTATAGCCGGGTAATTGTACCGCTCTCAACACTAAATACAAATTTACTGTCTCAAACATTGCTGACCGCGCCCTTATTTGACACATTAGCATACATATCGGAAACAGTCGTGACAAGTTTTATCAAGAGCGCATATAGAGTGAATCAATTTTTAAACAAAAATCTTGGCATGTCGCATTTGGCTCTTAATTGCTAGGGCAAAACAAAAGGCGTTTGATGCCCTATGTGTTTTTCAAGAAAAGTAAAACAGTTAATTAAAGTATATCATTGAATGTGTTAGCAAGACTTCTGATCTCCCGGAGAGCAAAGCAATTTCTCGAGGCGAAGCCAAGGGGAAAAGGTTTGCTCGAAGGAACTCTCGCAGTGATGTACTTTAACAATGAACTATTTTTCAATAGGAATCTGGATATAGTTTCAAATGAAGATTTCAAGACCTTTTACAGACAATAATTCTTCAAAATGATTTCTCCACAAATATGTAAATTTTACAAAAGGCAGATACAACGGTAGTGACGTAACTGAAAACGATTACTTGCATGATACAATATGTTTAGAAAATAAATGCATGCACATATACATGTAAACAGAAAAGAGAGGTAGACAAAAGATTTTTTTTAAAATAAATAAAAATGACATTTTGGGAGAAAATCTCGTATTTTTGTTTAGACGTTTAATTTTAAACAACTGTGTAAAATTTTCGGAAATCTTCCAAAATCATATACAGTATACAGGGAAATTTTTGCCCCTCTCGCCCTTCTCACAAGTGGGCAAATTCAAAACAGTGCGAATTCAAAGAACACAATATAAATTCTTAAACAGACCTGTGACTAGGCGAATTTAAAGTGGGGCAAACTTGTTAGAAAGTGCTAAAAGGGCGAAAATAACCCTGTACACAACATTATATTCGAAGCAATCAAATATGTAGTCATCAATATCAACATGAAAAAATAAAATTTGAAAGATGTCTTTTTAAACGATTTTTTTTGTATTTTTCTTTTATCTTTTGATAAAAATTTTTCTCTCGCTTATAAGGTCCTGATTGTACCGTGCCAACAACACATTCTCCAGAAATGACTACGAAGACAACCATGGGGTCGACATCACACTCCCCGGATATGACGTCAGTGTCAACAATGGCACCAGAAGTAACACAGTCTCCTGAAATGGCTAAAAACTACCGTTTACCTACCTCCCTTCTTCCTATTCACTATGATGTTGTATTGCGTCCTGATCTTTATGACAAATCTCCCGCCAATTTTTCTACACCTGGTCACGTGAAAATCTGGATTAACTGCACAGAAAACACGGGGAATATAACACTCCATATCAACAAAATGACATTTGACAACTCCACTGTGAAGGTTCATGATACGAATGGAGACCAAGTAGCTGTTTCCATGGTAACTGAAGACAAGGAACTACAATTCTTAATTGTGCACGTGACTCCAGATTTGATGGCGGGAAAAATGTACACATTTGAAATGAACTTCACAGCAGCACTGCTAGACGATTTGTCTGGACTTTACTACAGCGAGTTTGACCGTAACGGTACAACCAAGTATGTTAAAAAAAAATCATTTTTGAGATATTGTTCATTTTTTAAGATTATACACAAATTAAAAAAAAAGTTTTAAATTGGATTTTTTCATATCGCCGGGTTTATGTATATCTCTGGTGTGAATGCATGTCCATGGCCTTACACATGCGTAGTGTCGCCCTTGTATTAATTCGGACACACCCTGTGATCACTTAGCGTACCGAACAAGAGGAGTTTGATTGATTGATTGATTGATTGATTGTATATTGTTTAACGTCCCTCTCGAGAATTTTTCACTCATATGGTGATGCCACCACTTGCCGATGTAGACCTACTTTGTCTATACTCGGCACTTAGGGCCATTGAGCAGTGAGAAATCTTTTTCGTGCCAGCACCTACTGCGACACGGGATCTCGGTTTAAACGGTCTCATCCGAAAGATCGGTCTCCATGTCCAACGGTAGGATTTGAACCCGCGACGTAAGGATTGACTCCTTACTTCGTGACTCTAGAGCAGACGCTCTAACCACTCAGCCACGTGGGCGATAAAAAAAGGGGGGGCACGCTGAATCTAATATATTATACATTTCATAAGGTCTCTAGATACAATAGATTTCACGGAAAAGCACATACATATGTATACGATGTCGATATATCTATGGATTGAATGGCATGAAAGGACTGCATTTTGCTACATTTTTTAAGAGACTGAGATAGGGAATATCAAAACAAATGCATGTCTTCTGTTTAATATTGTATATATTTTAAAAACTGCCTAATGATTTAAGAATAAACTCAGAGGATCCTTCATTGATAAATTTAATCTTTTCTTTTTCCAAGATATCTAGCCATTACGCAGTTCCAAGCAACACATGCCAGAGAATCTTTTCCCTGTTTTGACGAACCAGCCCTGAAAGCGACATTCAACATCACGCTGGAACGGCGGAATAATACACCAGAGTATCAGGACTATGTCTCACTCTCCAACATGCCACTAATAGATTCCTACACCACGTAAGCCATATTTATCCGTCTTATAATTTATTTTATGAAGAAATATAAAACCGTTGATCTATCAATCTGACAGTGATTTATTTTTGATAGAAAAATGGATAAATGAAAATACTTTTATTAAGGGGGATCACTTGCATTACGAGGGCTGTTCAATAAATAATGTCTGAACTGTATGACATACAATACAGATATCATATGACATTAAAATTGACTTTCTCTCATCATTGAATTTTTAATGAGTTTAAAACACTTTATGTGACCACTTTTCATCACATAGTTTCATCGTGAGAAGCTGGGAAACAAGTGCTATTCGAGACACTGCATTATAAGTGAATGGTAAAGAATCTGTAAACTAGAGTGAAAATAAAAGCTTCATTAAAGCTGCAGTAAAATTTGTTAAAAATCCCAAAGAAATATTCACTGAAATATGTGACATTTACAGCAACCAATGCCTGTTTTATAGACAAATGAGCAGCTAGGTGGATATCAATGATAAAAATTATATAATGGGCATCAAAAAAGGGTACCGTACTTGCCAACAAAAATTATAACAACTTATGCACTTATGTTTGCTAAATTTCAGCAAATAATATTTGATGATGTATGATTGACTTTAAGACACATAGCAAATTTGATAGACATCATATTGGGAGTAGTTTACACTGTTTTTAAGAATCGTTTGATGGTTAAAAAAACTTGGTACTCAAAGGTCACCCTATATTTTGAAAAATGAGTGAAAACGACAGCGTGTACGAATGTCTTAACAGTTATTTTAAAATATAAGTAATTGTAGTTATCCACGATTGTTTGATATTCAAACAGACAATGGAACATGAATCTATTGCTTAAAACCCCCAAAAACAAAATTTACTATAAGATTTTCTTGTTTAAAACAGCGAAGGTCTGACAAGAGCAAAGATATGCAAGAGCACAAAGACAGACTTATATGCAATTTTCTTAAATATTAGTGGTATTGGTATTGTTGTTCCAATTCGTATTCGGGGAGACAGTTTAATTTTTGGAGGATTCTAGAAAGCAATTTTTTTTGCAAAACAATCGAAAGGTTTATTAGAGGAAGGACCCAGAATCAGGTATCTACTACATTAAATTTCTTCATGACAAACCCGCACGCCCTGAAGAGTAAAGGGGTTTTCGGGATAAACAAACAGTTAATGTTTTTTCACATTAACAATATTAGCCAGATCTTTGACCTTTTGACTTGTTTCTATTCCCAAACTTGATAAAACACCTTTCAGAAGGACCAGGAAATCATTTGATCTGCCATTTTCCAGTATACTATGGTTATTCCCAAAAATGAGTTCTAAAAACAATCAGAAATTGGATAAAAAATGTTACGGACATGTGTTTTAATAAAAAGAGATTATTAAGTAAAATTATGAAGACCAAATCATTGAAAAGCGTCTTTTGCTTCTTTCCGAGCACCGAGGACATTATTTATTGAACAACCCTCGTATGTTTTGATACCTTTTTATCTGATTTTTTGGCACTTTTTTTTGGGTTGAATTTATATATTTCACCTAATTTAAAACAAATAAGAGTACATGTAATTCGTAAACTTTATGGACAACAATGTAATTTAAGGCCAGCAGTACCCGCCGTTAAAAAAACATACTTAAGGACAGATGATACAAACAAACTTTTGTCAAAGAATTTGAAAATAATAACTTTGGTAATGTTTAAATGAATAAAATGAACAACTTTCACCGCGTAGTTTATAATTTTTTAGTCAAATTTGCAAAAAAATGGAATTTAAAGTAAAAAATATTTGTATAGATTATTAAGGATGCTTTCAGGGGGACAGACTTTTGAACATCACAGAAGGTTTACAATTTCTTTATATTCTAGAAATTTATTATTTCATGTATTTGCATCATTTGCGATGAAATGAGGTCAAAAAATATATACCTATCCAGGCATCCATTTTTTTGTTTGTATCATCTGTCCTTAAGTCTGAGAATGCTCTCAAGTCTGAGAATTTTCTCAAATCCAAAATTCTCAGACTCAGCGGCCTTCATAAAAAAGTTGAGAAAAATAAAAATTCCTTAAACTCTGTTTTATTCTCAAATTCTCAGCTGATTAATTCTTAAGACTTGAGCTGAGCTTTTTTTTTTGAGAATTCTCAAAGTTTCATGACGGTGGACTCTGTTTCGCAGAGCTTTTATTAGCTTGGTCTTGATTTGTGTCAAACAGACGAACACACAGACGACGTCGTTTCTAACTTTCTAACACGTTGAAAGGATGAGTATACTTAGTGATATAATTGTATTCGATTGGTTTGATATAAAGTTTTGATTTGATTACAGAGATGGCGGTTTCATTGCTGACGTATTTGCTGAGACTGTTGTCATGCCCACTTATCTTCTGGCTTTTGCCGTCTGTGATTTTAAGTATCTACCGTATGTTACGGCTAACTGGACGGTATTGGTTATATTTTTTTCCACGTCATTAATTAATTGACGACTTTTCACAAAAAGATTAAATTCAGCCATGTTTTTCTCATCTTTTGAAATGAGTTTGTTAAACCAAAAAATTAATAAGTTTAATTGCCACGATAAGGAAATGCGAATGTTTTCAAATTTGGGAAAAATGGATGCTAAATATGATATTTAAATTGTAGATGAATACCTATGCATCTAACGAAGAATACAACAAAACTGAATTTGCGCTTGAAGTTGGAGTCGATATTTTAAGAGGATTTGAAGACTTCTTTGAAATTCCATTTGTGCTTCCAAAACTGGGTAAGATTTTCTCAAATTTTGGAACTATCAAATTATTTGCAGTTTTTATATCCTTGCAAGGTCCATCAAAAAATACTAGAATTTTACTAAGTATTTTTCGTATGACTCTATTTCAGATCTAGACTTTTGGTCAGTTCTTGGTTGATCATTATTAGTAATAACATCAAACATGGAGTATCAATGAATCTGACCTAAAGCCTGTGTTTGAGTGACTCTAATTATATATAAGCTAGTTTCTCTTCCTTGCAATAACGTATTGGAATCGAAACAAAATTTGATTAAAAAACGTAGCAATGCTGTTCTTATACACTTTGGTGAATCTAGATAAGGTCAGTTTTTGTATTTGTTGGGACTTATTAACAAAACTTGCAGACAGAGCTGACTTTTAAAGCATAATCTGTTCATTTGTAAATTGATCATTTGAATATAAAGTATTTTATAAGAGCATGATTTACGTATGAACAATTATCAAAAAGATGATACTTTTTCACAGACAAGTTGATGAAACAAGAATATCAACAGTTTCTCATTAAATCGTCATTTCATAAGTTCTATGGTCAAAACAATGACAATGTCAGCAAATACAATTCATCATAAAGTCAAATGCTGATTGACATTTTTCTTATGATTACTAATTGTTAGGCCATTATTTACACACAAAGTTGTCTTCAGATTTTGCATTTTCCCAGTCATGACAAGGAGCTAAAGCTTATACAGTTGATAGCAAAGATGCCGAATTCCTTATTGACAATATCCATTTCGTTAAAAGAGATCAGATCCTTTACCAATCTTTGAAAATCCAAGGGGTACCAATTGAGTTACCGTTATTAACAAATCAATTTTTGCACTTACATAAAGAAGAATTTATTGAAACAATTTATTAATAAGAATTAAACACTTACTGTGGCCTTTAACTCGACAGTTAAAAATATCAACAACGTATCAATAAAAAATCATTAGTTTAATTTATATTTCGACTCAATATATCCCTGTGAACTTGAACGATTTGTACTAGAAAAAAACTTAAAAGATTACTAAACAGCAAAAAAATATGGTAAAAAGACGACTTTGACCTGTTTTATCGCCAACTTATAACTTACAATAAATCCTCATCATCTGCACATTATATTTCTGATTGGATATGCATGAATATAATGCATGGATATATTGAGTCTATGAACAATTTCTTAAACAAGGCAAGTTATTAACAAACAAGTTGATAAAACAAGAACATCAACAGTGACAAACAGTCTCATTAAAAGTTATCATTTTCTATGCATAGATGCATATGTATATATATTCTATGTTCGATACTGTGTTCTTGGCAAAAAAAACCCTACAATCTATCATTGAATCGAATGCTGACTGACGTTTTTCATATTATTCGTTAGGCCATTATTTACCGGTCACGGTAGCCTAGTGGTAGAGCGTTCGCTTCGTGATCGGGAGGCCCGGGTTCGATTCTCGATCGCGGCGCCGCGTCATACCTAAGACGTAAACAAAGGTAGTGACTGTTCCTTCGCCAAGCGCTCGGCACTAGAAGTGAAAGTCACGGGTCTTTCGGATATGACCTTAAAAACGTAGGTCCCGTGTCACGGTAGGCGTTGGCACGATAAAGAACCCTCACTGCTCAATGGCCCTGAGTGCCGAATATAGGTCTAAATTTGAAGCCCTTCACCGGCATCGGTGACGTCTCCATATGAGTGAAAAATTCTCAAGAGGGACGTTAAACAATATACAATCAATCAATCGTTAGGCCATTATACACACACACAAAAATTGGTCGCTCTCCGTTTGCCCATACATGATAAGGAACACACACGGAGAGCGACCTGTCCACAGGGGGTGTTACCTTCTCAACGACCCTTGATCCCACCTCTGATTTTTTTAGAGGACCGTGCATGTGTTTGCACTGCTCCCGTTATGCATTGTTCAATGGACTTCTAAGCTTAAGTATGTTTGTTATTCAAGAGGACAACTTTTTAAGATTTTAAAATCATATTATTCTTATAAAGTGCATCGCTATCCATAATTCAATGTCTTTATTTGTATCATTTGCAATTAAACTCGATTGGTTTGTGATTTATATACTATTACTTAATGAATACATCAGTTAATGCAACATATACCATCAGGGAATTTCATATCATTAGTGGTAATACGACTCTGGTCTAGATTAGAGGAAATGATTGATGTGACCAATGACAACAAAATAGTAAGATATAGGAAAATAACTAAATATCTTTAAAATTTAATGTATTATGTCCCAAATGGTGTTTTACATATCACAGAAATAATTTAGAATTGATTCTTATGTGTGAGATATATATCTCGAGATTTTTATCATGAAATATGCTCAAGGGTAATAAACAGTATTCAATCTTGGAAGTCCATTCAAGCAATTCATATATGGAGCATAGCAAACCTCGAACCTGAAAATTAGAGCTGGAATCAGATGTCATGGAGGAGTAAGCATCCCTGGTGACTTGCAACACCCGCCTTGTGCTCTTTGTTATGAGCGGGAAAATTCGTAGACCGTTCGGTGTATAAATAATGAATTAACGAATTGTATATATAAAATACACTAAGCATTTAAGTCAAGGATAGATTGTATATACTGACATGGTTTTGCATCGACCATCAAACTTGCAAAGTGACGACTTCATACGAGACCGTTGATATCCTTTTTTCATAAACTTGTTTGTCAATAAATTGCCTCGTTTTAGAAATTGTTCATACATGTACATAGAGCATGCTCTTGCGTATTCAATCAATTGACCATTGACATCTTTTTCAAGAATAAATATATAAATATGAAGCAGATGTGGCAGACTCCGTGGTATATTTTATTTCTTATTGGAATATATCGAGTCGACAAATGAAGTAGCTTTTTTAATTAATAATACGCCGTCGATATATCGAAATGTCGAGTTGAATGACACATGTGTTTTCTTCTTCTCATGTTTAAGATTTTAATAAATTCTGCTTCATATGAATACAAAATGTTTTCTAATAACTTGGCGCACTTGGAACCAATGGGAGTTCCAACAGATTGTTGGAAGGCCTGGTCCTTTAAAAATAGATATTGCCGATCGGAAACCCAAGGATTTTTTCATATAAACTTTGTGTGAACAATCAGAATGGTTTAAATAATTATTTTGAAAATGACAATTGACAAGATAGGTATATTTTCGAGTTTTTTTTGTTTGAAAAAGCAGCTGTCAATGATGGCAAAAAGCTTGCACTTTAATTTATTGTGCATGGGCATTGGTTGTAAAAAGTGTTTTAAAGTCGTACGTTTTGATGTTATTGATTTATTTCAAATAAGCAAAGAATTGTTGCCATTTATAGATATCTTTTTTTTAGCTAGTACAAAATTCCACGAGCCAAAGTGTATTACAAGAGAACTTTAGCTAATTTATACATAACCAAATTATTCGATCTCCTATATCTCCCGCCAAGTACCGTTTCTGCTCTGGGCTGTAAATTTGAGATATTCTCAGTAGAATTCTGAATTTGAATTGATTGACAGATATGATCGCCATTCCGGACTTTGGAGCAGGTGCGATGGAGAACTGGGGTTTAATCACCTACAGAACACAGTATATGTTATACGACCCTAACGTCACCACGGCAAGCACTCACCGATTCGTGGCCGTTATTGTGGCACACGAACTGGCGCATATGGTAAAATTAATTTACTTAATGCTCTGTTAATACTTGTGATAAAGTACAAAAATACTTAATCTTATAATTACATCATGTTAAAAATAATTCATATTATAACAAGTGAAAATATGCAGTCATGATATTATTTACATGTATTTACAAATACGTTAAAGATGATAATTTTTTGACAAAATTTTATTTTCATGCGATGATAAAACTTATGAAATGTAATGACATGCAATAAACATAAAATTTGAAATATTATATGATAAAATTTAATTTCATTGTAGAATTACCTATAATATTATATACAAATACAACATCGATTGTATTGAGCAAGATAATTGATTTTGCAAACATATATTTCTTTAAAAAATGTTAAAAAATTAATTTTGCTTGTAATAAATATTAGTTTGTAATACAACATGTAAAACATCTCTTTTTTGTCGGTCTCTTGAATAACCTGTTTTATGCGTTATGGTATAGCAGTACTACGTGTATGTTAAAAATGGTGTGAATGATAAAACACTCTTACTTTTCCTTATGCTTTAATTTACCATTTATAAAAAAATATATATGATTATGTTAATGATTTGAACGTTCTATTTGACAGTGGTTTGGGAATCTGATTTCGCCCCAGTGGTGGGATGACCTCTGGTTAAATGAGGGCTTTGCATCATTCTTTGAGTACATAGGAGTCAACTTCACCAGGCCGGAGTGGAATATTGTGAGATACTTTATATTGTTACGTATGAACAAAAACGACAACAAAAACAATTTTTGATACTCAGTTGGGAAGCAATTAAATTATTTCAATCAATTTGTTCTAATTTTTTTGCAATACAATCAATGATGAATAAATACTTGCAATGCTGTTTTCATACTCTAGTTCATGTACCTGACTTTATATTAATACATGTGTAGTTCTGATTGTAATTAACGCACAATCAACGGAAGAGTTTTAACATGAAACTTAGTTTTAAAAAAATATACGAACTCGCACAATTCCTTACAACAAGGGGATGAAAATAACAGATAGAATGTATCTAAATTGTTTAACTTACATTGTAGTTGGACGCCTTCGCGATAGAGAATATGCACCCCGCCTTTGGGGTGGACAGTTACCCCACGTCACGACCCATATTTGCCACCAACGTGAATAGTCCAGATGATATAGACCGATTGTTTGATACCATTACATATCAAAAGGTTTGTTCTAGCTCAAGTTCTAAGATCTTATTATTGTGTGGGTTTAATTTTTCATTGTTTTCAAGGTATGTTGAGACCCTTGAATTCATATCAAAATTTTAAATAACAAAGTGACTTTCTTCAACCATGTTATTAATAACCCATGGAACATTTTTTCCTAAATTTACGAAAAATCATCACATGAAAAAAAAAACAACAACCATCTATTCATTTTAGAGGATCATAAACAATTAAAAGCAAGAAAGAGGAACTAACAACTATTCAAATATTGCTTGTCGTCAGTGATTTATAAATGTAAGAAAATATTTTCTTTCTTCGTATTAAATACCTAATTTATATGTCTAATTTTGTAGGGGGCTTCAGTTATAAGAATGATGTGGAATTTCATTGGACCAGAGACATTACGCAAAGGATTATCTGTACGAATTATTATTTAAGGATTTTGATTGACCTTTCTTGAATTTTTTTCCCCTAATAATAGCAACTTTAAAATAATTCCTTCTAACTTGTCCATTAAGACATATAAAATTTACTTTGATTATTATAAGGTTAAAGGTAATGTCTGTGCTTTTTCATTCTTATAAAAGTTAAAGAGATGTGTTTTGTAAATACTTGATTGCTTTAACTTCATTATGATAAGGGATTAATGAAAGTAAAAAAAATGATCTACAGTGCCTACATTTCAAACATCTGATGTGGTGGCTTTCTTCTCAACAATTAAGCATTGAATTCATATTTTTGGCTGTCTTCGGTCCTATAACACACCTGGCCGTGCTGACAAATTGAATACCGCGCGTTAGCGCGGTATGATAAATTTGTCGGCACGGCCAGGTGTGTTATAGGACCGAAGACAGCCACAAATGCGAATTCAATGCTTATATTTACATTCTCTAATTTTCCTTCTTCATAATTGCTTATTTCGTTAATCTTAATTGTGAGTTTAACGCCCTTCAAAACTAACGCGGTTTATAGACGTTAGAGCCGTTTGTGACGTCAGATGACGTTGCAAAGTTAAATAACGCAAACAAACATTGCGAGGGAAAAAAGTGACAAATTAATTTTAAACGCACATTTGTAGTATTTTTACGTTAATTTAACAGGATTATAGTTTTTAATTAAATTGAGTCAAAGCATGGTACATTTTAGTGTTCCCAGATTATAAAAAATGCATATAGTTCCTACTATGTATTCTAACGCACGGTGACAAGGTTTCGCATGTGTTATAGAAATTTGAATGTCGTGGATTTCTAATGAATTTCATAAGGAAAAATACACGGAATGTAAATACATAATTTGTCCAATCCGGCTACCGCCGGTTCCATAAAATTTGGCCGGTTTAGACAGAATCCGGAGTGCAGGAAAAATGCAGGAAAATATTACTTTTAAAAAATTAGTTGTTTATTTACAAGTACTTCATACACATAATATAAAATATAATAAAATGATGAAATCAATCAACATTTTGGAGTCTAGAAATTATTAAATAGTCTCTCATGACTTAATGTATTTTCTTGATAGTTCACAAAGTTTGAAAGTCGGGTGAAATGTTACCTAAATCAAAATCTACAGGCACGCATAATATAGGCCTACTATATATCAAGCGGACCGGGTTTCACTTATGAAAGAGTTCATTCAATGTATAAACAGTAATGCACAATTATTTACGATGTGCTAATTATTGGAACGAACTTTTAATTTTTATGTAAAAAAAATTACGTCTTCCCCCACAGTGTTATGGCGCCATTTTGAAATGCGTTCGATTTTCGATCCCGATTATTATTTTGATTTGTAAATCGCGTACATATATATTTTTGTGTTTATGTTATAATGTGGTAAATCGAGTCAAAACAAAGTTGTTTTTTTTTTAAATTGTAATTTAATCATATAATATTTTTTCAAGCGGGCTCTGTCACCGCCGCATTTCACTGAGATCGTCTTATGGCACTAATGCTAGTGTAAACACGGATTATCACATCCACCACGAAAGGTGTTAATTGCTTTGAAGTAACTCAGGTAATTATGTGTGGCCGGATTAGAGGAATGATTACCGTTAATTATGAGCAGTTTGGACCAGTATGGCCGTTCGGAATACGGAATAGACAGTATCCGGACTACACAGAATTTTTTCCAATGAATTTGTTAAAGAAGTGCATGGGACTAAAATTTATAGACGGAATGGGCAAAAATCCGGAGTACTCAGAGTCCGGATTAGACAAATTTGACTGTATTTATACATATCTATGACGTCTTGTATTGATAAAAAACCAATATTCAGTTTCACTCCTACATTCATTCGATATACAGCTTTCTGAACTCAATATGAACAAAATAAAAATTACCATAGATGAGACGTCTGTTTCATATTTGAGTGTTTTAATAGAAAAAGAAGCCAGGGGTTAGCAGCAAACTTTTATGATAAACATGATGACCCCAACTTTTCCATCATCGACTTCCCTAATTTATTTAGCAGTTACGCTGAACAGTTCTTAGCTGCATAATTCTGCAGTGTTTGTCTACCAGTTGATACTTGTACACAAGTACATTCTCTACGTTCGTACATTTTCTAAATCAAGGCAAAGTACTTTCATCTAAGTTAAAAAATTAAGGAATGCCGATTCAAGAAGTCTCGTTTTATGTCAACATTTTGCATATCTTTGGTCGATATAACTAAGTTGACTGTTGACTGCTTTTTAAAAGTTTTAACACAAATTGTCAAGCCATATGTTTTAGGCGGAATTTTCTTTTGATTTTCTGTTTATATGACAAGGAGCATAGATCATTCTTTCGAAAAACAGTAGCTGATGAAACAGTATTTATCTACCTGTATACTAGTATATTAATGATTTTAAAAACACTGTTTACTGACAATTTTATTTTTAGACATACATCAAAAGAAAGGAATACGGAAACGTTAGACATCAGGAATTATGGCAGGCCCTGGAAGAGGTAATTATGGAATCTTCTTATGTATTACAACCATTAATGAATTGAGCATCTTAGATATATTCTTGCATGTATGATTTACGCCTGTGTCAATACGAAGCCATGGCAAATTCAATTCCTATGTAGTACAAAAACAAGGATACATTTTCTCTGTTTCATAGTACATTGACCGCGACCTTTGAGAAATGACCTTGAGTAAAGATCAAGATAAGCCTAAAGTTTGAATTATATGGCAAACATGCAGACAATCATCTCTCCTTGTGTTAGGAGAAAAATAAAAGTGTTCATGTTTCAATTTGTTTCAATTTTTATAGTTGTTAAAAGTGTTACCGTTTCAATTTCTGATATCACTACAATACGTCAAATTCATAAGAAACATTCTTTTTTATGTAGCAAGCAAGTTCTGAAAATAAAATTATTGATGTACAAGACATAATGGATACCTGGATCCTCCAACAAAATTATCCCGTGGTCAAGGTCACATTTAATAATAATCAAATCCGGGCGGAACAGTCTCGTTACGTCATCGGTAACCCTTCTGATGGATCACCCTCGAAATTCAAGTAATTATTTTATTTTTGCTTTTTCTTTCTGAATTAAAAAAAAAAATATTTTGCGTGGAAGATCTAAATTGGAATTTAACATGTTTTCTCTTGGCGAGTCTCTGTTTTATACCTAAAGCAATGCAAGAAAATTAAAACTTACCTTAAATAGTGCGACAGTTAACTCTGGACACGGCATTATCCAGACTTTTCACTACCATTTGTAATTGTGATGTCCGAATAATATTGATATATAGCACTTGGTGTGATTTCTTAGCAGTATAACAGGATCTCTGTTGAACACGCAAATATGTCTATTTTTTAAAGATATGAAGTCCTTAAAGTCGGATTCCCATGGGAGAATAATGGGATTTTTAGTCTATCCCACTTTTCACCAATCGGAGATAAAGTGTCAGATGTGGTATTTTATCCCATTGGGATTTTTTTCTCCCACTAATATGTAAAAATGGGATAAATCCCACGGATATTAACAATGAGTAATTTTCTCCCAAACATGGTAAAACATGGGGTATACTAGTATCCCATAGATTATGATGAGTGAGATATCACTATTATAATCTACGGGATGTATCCCTAGTTTTACAATGTATGAATAAAAATCCCATTAGAAGATTTTTGTGGGAGAAAAGAATATTCCCAGTGGAAGAAAAAAACCATCTGACACTTTTTCTGCCACGGGAGAAAGGTGGGATAGATTAAAAATCCAATCATTCTCCCATGGAAATCTTACTTTAAGGACTTTGTATCTTTAAAAATAGACATGTTTAGGAGAACAACTTGAGACCATTTAATACTGCTAGGAAATCGCACCAAGTGTAAAAACTCTTTTAAGACATCACAAAATGGTAGTAAAAAGTCTGGACAATGTCGTGTCCAGAGCTAAATGTGGCATTCCTCTTATTAAATACATTCGTCTATTTTTCATTATTGTACATTATTTTATTAGTATAGTAAATTTTCCATTATCAATTGAAAATGTCTAACGAAGATTCCCCCTTTTTTCGCATAACCAAAATTTCTCAGAAGAAATCTTCTTCTCAAGAACCACTGGGCCAGGAAAGATGAAACTCATGTGGAATCATCATAAAGTAGTGTAGATTCAAGTTTGTTCAAATGATGACCCCCAGGGGTAGGGTGGGGCCAAATGCCGATAAAAGTTTAACATGGGAATATATAGGGAAACATTTTAATATCTTCTTTTCAAGTACTTCAAAGCCATGCTTAGTGATATTTATAGGGAATCATCCCCAGGTAGTGTAGATTCTAGTTTGTTCAAATCATCACCCCCTGGGGGGTTAAAATTCAAGCCCCCCCCCCCTCAGTAAACTTTCAGTTCTGATCTGATGTGTTTTTTCCTAGCCAATTGCTCAGGTGAGCGATGTGGACCCTGGGCCTCTTGTTTTGTAAGTAAAACGATTCAACTTTACCGTAAATTTATCAAACTTGCTGAAGATTAAGCAATGTTGTTGCCTTAAAACTACATCCATTAATATGCGTTGTTCTCCCTAAACTGCAACCGTTTATATTTTTTGTCTGCTAGCTTTTATTCCTTCACCATAGTAAATATTCTATCAAGAATTAAATAAACTAGGATACTGGCTCATTGGATTTTAATATTCAATCTACAAACTTTGAGTTGTCTTACACAATACTCACAAACAGACGAACCCGATAAATTGTCTTTTTCAGCTGCAACATTTGCTTGGTCTAACACAATTAACACTAATATTGGTGATTGGGTGCTAGCAAACGTACAACAGTATGGGTATTACCGTGTGAACTATGATGAAAGCAACTGGAGGGCATTGATAAATCAGTTAAAAAATAACTATACGGTGAGTACTTGTATCATCTGCTTTGTAGTAAACGTTTCATGTACAAAATTTGAAAAGCATAGCAAATTTTAAGTTGATTTAATGCAAATTATTACTTCATTACTACAATATTTTGATTTGCAATCATGAAAAAGATATTTAAGGAATGACTCTAATTCTTCGCCATATTATCGAGTATAATCTGGTTTGAGTCAGTTTACGCTTAAGTTTATAATCCGCGAAGCGGATTATAAAAAAGCGTAAACTGACCCAAACCAGATTATACTCGATAATATGGCCAAGAATTAAAGTCATTCCTTATAATTTAATTTTAAAATAATTAAACAACTTTTGATGTAAAATTGTGTTGCTTTTTATAAGTTCAAATTTACCGCGCAATAATACAACCGTAGTAACGGAAGTGATTTGAAGCGAGGGGAGGTAATGACTGATACATAGATCTAGCAGCCATGATGTTTGTTTACATGAGGTAAGAACGAGTAATTGATTAAAGTTGAAGGTACATTTATTAAATCTGGAATTTTCCATGGACTCCGAGGACTTGAAATGAGGGGATTGCATGGATATGATGATTAAGCTGGTCATCAAGGGGGTGTGTCCCCATACCAAACCAGATTATACAAAATGTTATGCGTTCCTTTTTGGAAATCAACCAATGAGAGGCGAGAATACAAATAAAATTAAATTATAAGAAGATAATGTTTAATTTAACTCATTTTATTTATATACCTAGAGAATACATCCAAGTAACAGAGCGCAGATTATAACAGATCTAATGGCTCTTGTCAGGTAAAACATGCCTTAATAAAGGATCATTTCAAACAAAGTAAAGAACCGGGCCATGATTAACTATAAAAACTTATGACTAAGTCTAAATTTCTTAACAACCTCCAATTCCACAGTTTTGTGAGATTGTGTCTTATAACTGGATCGTTATTATTCACAAAAAAAATCACAATTATTTAATCCTATTCGAGAAAAGAAAACTAAATATAAGCAACAAAAGAGTATCTTTTTAGCAACATGGTCATTTATACGATAACGAAACGAATGCAGATCTAGATAAGTACTGATATTCATAATATGATATATCATAAATCATTTATAGTTTGGATGCGATAAACATAACCTTGGCTCTGAGTTCCCTGGATTACCTGGACCAGGAGACAGAGTACGTGCCGTGGTACGCCGCTCTGGGGGAAATCGGCTACATCAGAAACATGCTCCTTACCAAACCCATCTTTGGAAAGTTTGAGGTTCATTTGATTTAGAAAATGCATTATAATAATTTAGTATTAAGTTATAACCATGATGCAAGATATAATAAACTGAGAACAGACTTGAATGAAATTTTGCTCTTCTAGAGTTTTATTTAATATATATCGTAACAAAGTGTAAAATGAAAAATTGTAGATTTGTACACCACCTCATTAATTAAATTTTTTATGAAAATGTTTCATATTTTAAAGTTATTCTAAATTGTATATAGGCTAGAAAATTTATTTGACTTTACTCTGTTCCAAGTTCATGGGCGGGGGACCTGAAATAAATTAACCAAGCATCAAATAATTAGAGTATATTTAACCCTTTAGGAAAAGGTGAACATTTAATTGAACATTTTTAGCAACTTCTCTAAAATAACAAAGCCAATTTTAAGGCAATTAGTACGTCACATCTGTCGATCAATCTTATGATTTATTGAAATATGTATTATTTGGTCTTGTGTCCCTTCTTCCCGGGGCCTGAGAATTGAGACTAAGATAAACATTATTTCTAACCTTCTAGAACTCTGAACTTCAAGATTGCAAACTGTTTGATAGAAAATTATAATAAGCAAATTTATTTTTCTATAATTGGCAGGAAACTGTTTGTATGTTTATAATAAGCAGCAAAATCTTAATCAAATTTTGAGAAATTCCTGCATCAACCCAGGTTGGTCATATATGTATGCATATATTGATAAAAAAAACTTAATACAGGGTTGAAAATTTTTCCTTTTTTAACAGGACATTAAGTAGATAACGAAATATTTTATGATTTTAAAGAGCAAAAGTGTAGTGTTACTTCTATACGTTCAGGTCAGAAACCAGTTTTAGGTGAAATTGGTTAATTTACTTTAAACTTACTAGACAATGAAAATCTAACTTATTCCCGATTCCTGTATGTTGGCAAAACAATTATCCCTTTACCAGCCTGTGCTTGTTTCTTGGGTAGAGCTCAGTTTGTTGTATTTTTGAAAAAGTATATCTTTATGATCATCATATAGGAGACAAGCGCTGCATGCAATGTGTTAACTAAATGAGACTTTTGAACAAATAAAAAAGTCTATAAGCATTTGTAGATGAAATTGGTTAGTCATATCCTGATATATATCCATTAGAATATATATCGAAATAATATACCCGGTACCTCTTTGTTTTGTGAAGGTTTATATGAGATCAAAGCTGGAGACAATATTTGGCAAGATTGGATTCAACGGCAAAGTAAACGAAACTATGAATGACAGGTAAATCTGGATAGTTTTTCCTTTTTCTCTCTCTCTCTCTTTTACTAGCATACAATTTTCAATAGATAGTTGATGAAATTCAGGACATCAAGTTATACTTAACGAATATCATTTACACATTTGATGAAAACAAAATGATTAGGTTACTTCGATCTGATTTTGTCCATAAAAAACAAAAACAAAAAACATTTATATTTATTAGGATTTATGAATGTTTAAGAAGAGAAAGATGATGCCTGAAAATTTCCAATCTTACTGAAGATTTTATGTTTACATTTAAATTTAACAAAATACTTAGTATTATAAGTTGTTAAAAAATAATCCTATCTATTTCTTTAATAGGTTACTAAGGTCTTACATAGTTGGCGGTGCGTGTTACTACTATAACCAAAATTGCACCGACGAAGCAGTAACATTATTTAACAACTGGCTGGACGATGAAACAAAATTGTATGTATACTAGGAGTAATACATGTACAGATCAAATCTTTGAAATAGGGATAAAGCATTTGAGAACGTACGTACCCGTAGCTGAAGTTTAATTGGCGACATTTTTAGTTTTTTCATATACCGGGTATCAAACCAGTTTGAAGTGATGGGTGTACTTAACTTGGATAATTGTGATGTTTTGTTTATCCATTTTTATTCCATCGAAAAATAAACTTCTTCATGCCCAAGGAGATTTCTCTGGGTTATATGGAATACTGACATTAAAGAGGAAAAATTGCTTGTAGAATCCCACCTGATGTCAAATCCCGCGTGATGTGTACCGGAATTCGAGAATCTCGTTCTGACACCTGGGACAGACTGTTTGTACGAATGGCATCACAGACGCCTTCCGATCAAGCCATCATCATCAGTGCCCTGGGTTGTTCTAGGGAGCACTGGGTACTAGAACGGTATGTTTTCCTTGCATGTATTATGCTTTATACACATATATGTATATACCTTTCGATATTTTACATGTAAGTTTACTAAGTTTTATTGGGGAAATGATTTCTATCAAGTTTGTAATTATACAAAATAAAAGATTTTTAACTGTGTAATGACCAATTTATGAGTTGTGTTGCTGGGTAAAATAGAAAACTACCGAACGGCTTGTAATATACATGTACATGTATATTGCTCATGAGTAACTTGGTAATATTTGTCAAATTTATACCCTTGAAGGTATATGTCTTACGCCTTTGATGATACAAAGATCCGCCGACAAGATGCACGAAATGCTATTTTGGCTGTGATTTACAACCCCCTCGGAAGAGATCTTGCCTGGAATTATCTTCAAAGGAACTGGAATCAAATAACTGCAGAGTAGGTACCTTTCAAGATTTATAATCAGTCATATCATTAATAATGTAACTGATAAATTCAGAATCTAAGCCAAAGTATTAATATTCATTGTTATCCCATTTCATAATGGAAACTTTACACACAAGCTGGCATAGAGTATAACTTTCTGTTGATCTTATATTTTTGTTACTCGGTAGTATTCAAGGTTTTGGTTACTTTTGGTTAGAATGTTCTGTATATGTTAGTTAACCAAATAATTTATGATACAGTATTTTTACTGACAATGATGCCCAAAATACTAGTATGATATATATTTGCATTTGTCAGATATCACTAATATATATACGTTTGTATTGTCAGATATATCTTACACATAAACATTTGCATTTGGTGAAATATATCTAACATATGAACATTTGTAATTGCCCAGATATAGGATGAGTGGAGGAAATATCAATAGAATATTAAGGGGACTGGCCTCTAGGTTGACCACTCAGTTTCAGAGGGATGAGGTAACTTTAAATCGTCTTTTACAAAACCTTTACTAAAGAAAAAGTTAGTGTTCTGCTGTGAGCTAAATAAGTACTCATACATTCTTTTGACAGTCAAACGTACCTTCATTCAACAATTATTATTTTTTGACAAGCTTGCCAGTTTGAGAGGAACGTTAGAAGCAGACAGTCCGTATCTTCCATTCTTTGACAATGCACTTCAAGATGTAGACCTTAACGTCAACTGGGTAGGCAAACACTATAGCGAAGTGGAGGCCTGGTTATCATAGAAAAAAAAATCAAGCACAGGCAGATAAACAGTGGGAATATATCAATATGAAAACATATTTTTTTAGTTTAAAATATATTTTATTCATCGAATTGGATTGAACAGCAGGCATAAATGCCTATGATCGTTCTCTCCATAATTTTTTGGAAATCATTTTATAATCCCATTGTTGAAAAACATTTGATATGGTCCCTGAAAGATGCTTTCGGGAAATGACTGATAAAGTGTTGCATTTTGTACTTTGTTAATCCAAGATTTTTTAAAAATGCATCGTTTAAATTTTGTATGTTGAAGTTTTTTAAAATGTTTTCTTGCAATTGATTACGTAAAATGTATTGATATACGGAAAGTAGCGAGGGCTTTTTTTGGGTCTTGGTAGTTGGAATTGGCATACCCTGAACCTACTGCTAGTATAAATTGCAGCTGCAGCAAATGGTGTCATATCATACAAAATGCATATGTTATAAAATGGGAAATACCATATTGGCCCTAATAATCATCCTATATTAAAAATTGGGGGGGGGTGTGTGTGAGATATGCCTAAACTTTTCATGAGATTAAGTTTTGCATGAAAAAAAATATTCATTTGATGGTTTGAAACTATGCCTGTTAACCATGGAATACACGCTACTTTTGAACAGAAGTCCACAAATATTGATTTTTTTATACATATTTAAACATAAAAAAAAATTATATGAGAATATTATTTTTTGGTAGCTAAAATAACTTGAACTCCATGTGAGAACTATTGATTTAAAGAATACTTAAAAGAATATTTAAAGAAAGGTGCTGTGTTTATTAGGGTGAATACTGCAATCGATATTACAGAATAAACAGGAGACTGGAGACAAAAAGCATATCTGGCAGATGATGCTCCTTGTATGACACCTGGACATGCGTCTAAATTCACAATATTGTGTATCTATCTTCCTGGTGGCAACTTACACCATTTCCTGTAAATAGAGTCTAAAAGGAAGTGAAATTGGCATTGGATTTTTCAGCAACAAAGACTTTGAATGTAGAGCTTTGATACCGTTTACCTTTGTAATGAAATCTTGCAGAGTCTTAAATCTATTTTTAATAATCTGTTGTCCGAAGAATGATCTGTTCATTTCTTTTGAAAAGAAATAAAAAATGACTGTCCTTGCATCTTAAGATTTGAAATTGGAAACTTGTTTTGCTAAATCTGACTCGTTTATTTCTTTCGCATTTGTAATTTGTACATGCATCTTTCTTACAGGTAAAATATGCAGTTTGTGCAGAATTTTGTGTGGTCTTTAAATGTTTTTTTTCTTTTTGTGTTAAATTTGTGATATACCGTACCTGGATATGGCCAATTTTTTTTTTACGAGGTAGAGAGAGGGACAAAAATTCTTCTCCATATCAACAGAGCCGAGGGTTATGAATGAAGGGAATGCAGTATGTGTGGGGAGGAATGCTTTAGCCGCCACAGCTTATGAATGGCATACCACACAACACAGCCTGGCTTTTATGATGTCCCATTTAAAATATCAATTTCCGTCCATTTTAATTTCTTTTAGGGTTCATTTGTACACGTGAGGATTTGATCACAGGTTTTTGCAGGTACTATAAGAGTTGAGCTGCAATGCATGGCAAATTCAATTCCTATGTAGTACAAAAACAAGGATACATTTTCTCTGTTTCATAGTACATTGACCGCGACCTTTGAGAAATGACCTTGAGTAAAGATCAAGATAAGCCTAAAGTTTGAATTATATGGCAAACATGCAGACAATCATCTCTCCTTGTGTTAGGAGAAAAATAAAAGTGTTCATGTTTCAATTTGTTTCAATTTTTATAGTTGTTAAAAGTGTTACCGTTTCAATTTCTGATATCACTACAATACGTCAAATTCATAAGAAACATTCTTTTTTATGTAGCAAGCAAGTTCTGAAAATAAAATTATTGATGTACAAGACATAATGGATACCTGGATCCTCCAACAAAATTATCCCGTGGTCAAGGTCACATTTAATAATAATCAAATCCGGGCGGAACAGTCTCGTTACGTCATCGGTAACCCTTCTGATGGATCACCCTCGAAATTCAAGTAATTATTTTATTTTTGCTTTTTCTTTCTGAATTAAAAAAAAAAATTATTTTGCGTGGAAGATCTAAATTGGAATTTAACATGTTTTCTCTTGGCGAGTCTCTGTTTTATACCTAAAGCAATGCAAGAAAATTAAAACTTACCTTAAATAGTGCGACAGTTAACCCTGGACACGGCATTATCCAGACTTTTCACTACCATTTGTAATTGTGATGTCCGAATAATATTGATATATAGCACTTGGTGTGATTTCTTAGCAGTATAACAGGATCTCTGTTGAACACGCAAATATGTCTATTTTTTAAAGATATGAAGTCCTTAAAGTCGGATTCCCATGGGAGAATAATGGGATTTTTAGTCTATCCCACTTTTCACCAATCGGAGATAAAGTGTCAGATGTGGTATTTTATCCCATTGGGATTTTTTTCTCCCACTAATATGTAAAAATGGGATAAATCCCACGGATATTAACAATGAGTAATTTTCTCCCAAACATGGTAAAACATGGGGTATACTAGTATCCCATAGATTATGATGAGTGAGATATCACTATTATAATCTACGGGATGTATCCCTAGTTTTACAATGTATGAATAAAAATCCCATTAGAAGATTTTTGTGGAGGAAAAGAATATTCCCAGTGGAAGAAAAAAACCCATCTGACACTTTTTCTGCTACGGGAGAAAGGTGGGATAGACTAAAAATCCCATCATTCTCCCATGGAAATCTTACTTTAAGGACTTTGTATCTTTAAAAATAGACATGTTTAGGAGTACAACTTGAGACCATTTAATACTGCTAGGAAATCGCACCAAGTGTAAAAACTCTTTTAAGACATCACAAAATGGTAGTAAAAAGTCTGGACAATGTCGTGTCCAGAGCTAAATGTGGCATTCCTCTTGTTAAATACATTCGTCTATTTTTCATTATTGTACATTATTTTATTAGTATAGTAAATTTTCCATTATCAATTGAAAATGTCTAACGAAGATTCCCCCTTTTTTCGCATAACCAAAATTTCTCAGAAAACTTTTTTTACTGTTATAAAATCATAAAGTGTACATGTTATTGTTTACGTTTCAGTTTCACGTGGACTATTCCTTTTACATTTACATCGAGTAATGATATCTTATATGAAAACAACGAAATTCACTGGATTTATAGAAATCAGACTGGTATGCAAAACATTTTCTTCTTGTTAGATAGAAATTGTTGATATGTTACAATGACTTTTAAACACAAGCTAGAACGTATACTTATTGCTTTGATATAATTAGGAAGTTGTAACCGACAGTGGTGATATCAGTTTTCATCCTCCAGATTTATATGAATCTACATGCGATGCAGATGTGACGTATTATCCATTTGATAAACAAAAATGTTCCCTGTTGTACTATATCCCTGGGTACTACATTAGCGATATCAACATCACAGTGGCATCATCAACTTTTATCATGGACCTCTACGAAAAGAATGGCCTTTGGAAAATATTAGAAACTTCCCTTTCCGTAAAAACAAGTGCTAAGAATTTTCAAGTTATCGATCTCACAATATCAATGACGAGGCGCACGACCTATTACGTTGCCGGCCTTCTGCTGCCAATAGTGCTCATGAATTTCATTCAACTTTTTGTGTTCCTCCTTCCAGTTGAATCTGGTGAGCGAGTCGGATTTAGCATCACAGTTCTTCTAGCAGTAGCGGTTTTCCTTACCATCATTCAGGAGAAACTTCCGGAAGCTTCAGAACCAAACGTATCACTTCTTACGTATAAACTATTGGTGGATATGGTCATTGGATGTGGGATGATTTTTGCAGTTGTGATTGGAATGAGGTTCTACCACAGGAGCGATGAGATACGGGTTCCTTGGATTCTTCGAGGATTTACACGTTGTTTTTATGGATGCTGTACTCCAATTAACTCAAAGCAGTCAGTCAAACCTGACGAAGTTTTTGACATAAAATCTGAAAAACCAAGCATTGAATCTGATGGAGTATCCATAACGTGGAATGATGTCGGGAAAGCATTTGATAGAGTTTGCTTACCTCTCTTCTTCCTATCATTGGTAATGAATAATATTGTTTACTTCATAACAATATTTGCGTAAAAGTACTTTCGAAGATATGTTTTGAAATGTTACAAAAAGAACCGCAAAAAACATGAAAAACTTGAATGATTCCTGTGAATTATTTAAATTTTAGAAATACATTGTACTCTCAAATAAAACATCTACCTCAGAGATTGAAGATCTGCTTTTTTCGTTGATGTTTGGGATAATCTTTTAATGCAGTCTTTACTGACACAGACATTTTTTCAGTCTCTATTTTTTGTTTGCTACCTCTACTAGTCAGAGGTCAGTATCGTTTTTATTAAACAAGTGTCCATCGATCATCTGTTTTTGTTAGCAAATATTTTTGACAACACTCTTTCTCCTTATAAGTCATCATAACATTACAAATGGTAAGCAGAACGAAACTACGCGGTGAAAGTTGTTCATTTTATTCATTTAAACATTACCAAAGTTATTATTTTCAAATTCTTTGACAAAAGTTTGTTTGTATCATCTGTCCTGAAGTATGTTTTTTTAACGGCGGGTACTGCTGGCCTGACATTAAATTACATTGTTGTCCATAAAGTGGATAAAAGTCTGTCACATTTGTTTCAACTTATCCACAAAACCAAACTCATTACACTGTACCTCAGAATCCCGGCTACAACTCTCAGCACCATCTGACTCGAGAAATTGCAAACTTTTATTTAAAAGTTGCCAAAATCGTAGTGGTCAGTATTCAGGGGCATATCTTACTCGTCTGGTCAAGGTCATTGGCAATTTTAGCCTTAAAATTTACCATTCTCCTAACCTCTAAAGGTGAAGCTTATGAGATCTAGAAGACGTATCGGACATACAATCAGCTGCTCAAATTTCGTCCCAGATGATAGTTTTCTAATTGTTAATTAAAATTTTAAGAAATCAGGTTTTAACTTTTTGCCTTCAGCTTGTAGTTATGGTCTTACATTAATTTACTGGCCACAAGATATGTTGTTTAATTTCTTGCTATGATACCCTTGAATGGAATCAATTAAAATTTACAATACGCATATTGTAGTTCTGACACATTTTGTCAATAAATAACATATTAATATTATCATAACAAACAACGAATTACATGTACTCTTATTTGTTTTAAATTAGGTGAAATATATAAATTTAACCAAAATAAAGGGCCAAAAAATCAGATAAAAAGGTATCAAAACATACGAGGGCTGTTCAATAAATAATGTCCTCGGTGCTCGGAAAGAAGCAAAAGACGCTTTTCAATGATTTGGTCTTCATAATTTTACTTAATAATCTCTTTTTATTAAAACACATGTCCGAAACATTTTTTATCCAATTTCTGATTGTTTTTAGAACTCATTTTTGGGAATAACCATAGTATACTGGAAAATGGCAGATCAAATGATTTCCTGGTCCTTCTGAAAGGTGTTTTATCAAGTTTGGGAATAGAAACAAGTCAAAAGGTCAAAGATCTGGCGAATATTGTTAATGTGAAAAAACATTAACTGTTTGTTTATCCCGAAAACCCCTTTACTCTTCAGTGCGTGCGGGTTTGGACGCTGTTATGAAGAAATTTAATGTAGTAGATACCTGATTCTGGGTCCTTCCTCTAATAAACCTTTCGATTGTTTTGCAAACAAAATTGCTTTCTAGAATCCTCCAGAAATTAAACTGTCTCCCCGAATACGAATTGGAACAACAATACCAATACCACTAAGCCAAGATTTTTTTTAAAACGCATCTTTTAAATTTGTATATGTTGAAGTTTTTAAACATGTTTTCTTGATTACGTAAAATGTATTGAGGGAAAGTAGCGAGGTATACATAGATATATCATAATTAAGCTAACTTCCTCTGCAATTAAGTTTGCCAGACAGTCATGTACTTGAATATGGCAAACAGTCATGTACTTGAATATAATATATGCTTTTCTATCATGTACTAATCACTCAGAAACGTTTAAAGCTTTATAAGGGTCTCATTCTGCTTGAAATCCAATATGATTTCCCCCCCATTGTTTTACATCTATTGCATATTCATTGTTGATTCATTGTTGTTGATTATATGAAATTATTCCACTCGAATTGAACACTGAAGTGATATCAAAGATGAAGAATTAATATTCCTTGATTTTCAGCGGTTTTTCAGTGTGGAATATACTATAGGCATAAAAATTCTGTTTAACTTTGTTCCAATGGATGTACTCTTATATAACATATGATGTATTTGTGTGATTGCAGGTATACATAAAAACTATGACCTCATTTTATATGATTTCAAAGATTATATAAAGGTATTTTTTAACAATAAAATTTTGATAATATTTGATGTTATTTTCATTAAAAGTAAAAAGAAACAAGTATGAATAAGTTGAACAGTTACAAGACAGAAGTTGAACAGTTACAAGACAGAAGTTAACAGTTACAAGACAGAAGTTAACAGTTACAACATGCACGTTAGATGAGATATTGTAAAAAAAACACTTTTTTTCAAAAAGGGTAATCTTTCATGGATTGAAAAAAAAACAGTTCGCGAAAATTTGATTTCTACGGCGCCGCTGGAGGGCCAGGTAAAAAAATATTTTTATTTGTTCGGACAAATTAGAAATTCGTTCGGACGAATTAGATATTCGTTCGGACGAATTAGTTATTTGTTCGGACGAATAAGATATTCGTTCGGACAAATTAGAAATTCGTTCGGACGAATTAGAAATTTGTTCGGACAAATAAGATATTTGTTCGGACAAATTAGATGTTTGCACAAATTATCCTGTAAAGAGAGATATACACTTTGTCTATTCAGGAGGATTCATCCCTTTTTAATACATAAATAGTTCTTTGGACCATGACATACACACGTAGCAACTAGACATGTGATATACTGACACGCAAAAGAAACGCAACACACTATTTTAGGGGGAAATAATTATGTAAAGAAAAGAATTTTGTATCTTAAAATTATGAATATCTTCAATTAAGTAAACATCAGTAAATTAACGGTTGAACGATTTCCATACCATAACCGGAAGTCAAGTTTTAGTCTGCTTAACAGAAATCAAAAATTGCATGTTTAACAACACATTTGGCAATATTATGGAGTTTTATGGGATTTTTACTGTTCATCACAAGCAATGCAGCAATAGTTCTAAAAATAAACTCTGCTTTCGTTTCCTGAAACAATGCTGAGGCTACTTGAAAATGGCTTATGTACGCATTTCCATTGCTCTAGCTGGAAATTTTCAATGTAAAGGTGATGGAGAGTTGCTGATGAGAAATTTCACTACATTTCGCCTCAGCAGGGTCTTGCGTATCATATGCATTAAGGACAGTCCTTGTACCGGAAGTCCAAGGGTGACTACACTGCTTTAAGTAAGAGAAAATTCGACCTAATTATCTGAAAAACGGGCATTTAAAAATATCAAAGAATAATTCCTTCGCTGAGATCTCGATATTAATGAACCTATTGTATCGTAGAAATTAAGCTGCAATTGTTGTTTAGGGTTGTCTTGCACCTTTTACTTGAATGGCTTGGAGGGGGTTGTTTTAATTAACAGTCATATTTTACTTAGTAAAGTAAACAAATAAACATTTAACATTTTTATCAAATCTCTGATGTTCTGAAAAGTGAATTTAGCCTTCCTTTATTCGCTTTTGAAAATCATAAGATAAAAAAATCAAACATTTGTAAAATGCTGCTTGTTGCGTTTCTTTTGCGTGTCAGTATATTAAAGTCGGGTATGTTGATTGTATATATTCTGAAATAATGAATCTATGTACATAAATAGTTCTTTGGACCATGACATACACAACTAGACATGTGATATTAAAGTCGGGTATGTTGATTGTAAATATTCTGAAATAATGAATCTATACCGGTATATATTATAGGCCTAAAGTCTGCCATTCTGAAAGTATATTTTCTGAGAGCCCACTAGTAAATTCAAAGGGTCAGTTACTTCTTATCAAACATCTTTTCACTCCCATCCCTGATTAACACTGGAATGCCAGTGCATGGTCAGTTACCGCTTCTTTGAAAAGATGAGATCCACTCCTTAAGGTTTTACTCCTACTGCAGGCAATTGGTACGAGTAAAAAAATGGCATTGAAAAAGTAAGCCCCCACCCCCACCCCACGAAATAGGACTGTCAACTTTGGGCAACTTTTCCTGAGTCACCCCCTTTTTTTTGCTTGTCAACTTTTCAGGTAGCTATTTTTTTTCTCAGGCCCCCCACACTTTCAAATACGATTCTACGTGGCTGCATTGTATTATATTGAATAAACTTCGGACTCAAGATATCGAGCCTCTTATTCGAGGGTCTTAATTTTTTTAAGGTGGGGCTTACTAGCTAGGACATTTGTAGATTTGCTTCTATACCGCTGTTCCCACATTTAAGTATTTTGTGATAAAGGAACAAAAAGAGGGAATCTCATAAGTCCATCTCCAATGGATTCTTTCTAAGATCGTTAAAAACTATTATCAAGTATCTATATAAATTTTATTTTATGATTAAATATCAGAAAAGCGCATGAATTAAAACATGCAGGTATAATATTGACCAAATTAAACACACGCCCCTTTCCGGGAAAAGGATAAAAAATAGATGAATACATGTACGTTCCTAGAAAGTGCAGTAAAATTTAAAAACACATCATAATTTAATGCAAGTTAAGCTTCTCAATGATTAAGACAATCGATCGTTTTTAAATAGAGGAGGGGGGTGTTACTTGAAAATATTTTGACATTCCTTCATTCATTATTTATTTTCCCCATAAAAGGGGTTGGTTTCATTATTCCCCTCTCTAGTGAGTCATTGGCCTATCAAACTTTCGAACTGGTACTCAACTGTAAAAGCGTATAAACAAAATTAAGAAATGCTGAAAGTGAAATTAAATAGTTTGTTCGACTACATGTAACTCTCCAATAAGGGGAGGGGGCTATAATTATGCTCTGTAAATCAATGGACTAGGGAATACCCTGGTATACCAGATTGACTTCTTAATTCACAGGCTCGCGAGTCAAAGGAACAACCTGATATCAATACGAACAGGTTCATTTTTTTGTGAAGTTTTCTTAATTCACAAACAGGAATATTTAATTAAAAACTCAATGAGGACCTTTTTTCATTTTATACACCGCATATATACCAGATTGATTGATTGAATGTTTTACGCCGAATCGGCAATATTTCAGCCACATATCGGCGACATATGTATCAGAAATGTATTTCAAAAGTTATTCACATGTCATGATTAATAAATGCAGGGTGGTGAATATGCACATAAAAATTATAAGAAAGAGATCAACATTAAAAAGACTTATCTTCAAAATATTTATTGATAATGTTGTTCATTAAAGTTATTTTGCAAAGAATATAAAATAAAAATAAAATAAAAATAAAATGAAGCATCTTGGTGCAAATCGTACATCAATCGCGGTGTTCTGACAGTTGTTCATATTTTCTCTAATTTGTCCGAACAAATAACTAATTTGTCCGAACGAATTTCTAATTCGTCCGTACAAATAACTTATTTGTCCGAACGAATTTCTAATTTGTCCGAACGAATATCTAATTCGTCCGAACGAATATCTAATTCGTCCGAACAAATATCTAATTTGTCCGAACAAATAACTTATTTGTCCGAACAAATATCTAATTTGTCCGAACAAATAAAATTCGTCCGAACGAATTTCTAATTTGTCCGAACAAATAAAAATATTTTTTTACCTGGCCCTCCAGCGGCGCCGTAGATTTCAGGGACGTAGATGTATTGAGATGCAGGTCTGAAATTTTACATTGTGAAATTTTACATTTGGTGTAGGATTTCATACAACGAATTCTCCGGGAATAACTCCCAGGAAAACAACTGATTTCAAAGTACTGTAAAATTCTTTTTCATGGGAGTTCATGTTTGTTATTTTCGTGGTACGATGATATGCCAACAGTACTAGTTCATGCCTCCTATGAAATGCTATAATATAGAATTCCAATGCATAAAATGATATTTTTCCCCACGAAAACAAAAAGACTTGCAGTGTCAGCAGATGCAACACACCTGTCGATAGTGAGTAGAAAAATATAAATAATTTTAAAATCTTTAAAACAAACCAAACATGTACAAAAATTCTTGTAGATATCTATTTTTTTTTTTAAAGAATCGTACCCTTCTAATATTATATTTTTTATCCAGAAAATAAATTCATTTGTTCCAGAGAGAATATCATAGAGTTCATTCTCCTTCACATAGTAACGATAAATATGGAGATAACGGACCGTATTCGAGACCAAGAAATCCATGTAAGTAATACAAATGGAAAACAATGCAGACATTGACCTTTAAAAATTGGGTACGGTCCCAAGGAGAAGTTTGCATCCCCTAGCCACTGTTCATAACGGCTGTTTTATTGGGCAAACGGGAAAATCCGTCGACAATTCAAGTATAAATATAGGTCTAAAAATTAGCTCTAAATATGTCAGTCCTGTTTTCGACTACAGTGGCGTAGCATCGTTTTTGAAAGAGGGGGGGCCAGGCAGAGAAAAATTTTTTTACTTACCTGAAAAAGTTGACAAGCAAAAAAAAAAAAAGTAAAAGTTGCCCAAAGTCGAAAATCCTATTTCGGGGAGAAGGGGGGTGTTGGAGGGAGTTAGGGAGATAAGGGGTGTGAGAAGGAAAGGGAGAGAGATTGTGCGAGGGAGTTAGAGAGAGATTGAATAATAGTGTTAGAAGGGAGAGAGAGTGTGAGTGCAAGAGCGGAAAAAAGTTATTCGAAGAGAGAGAGGGAGAGAGAGAGTGAGTGTGAGAGATTAATTAAGTAGAGGAAGTGAGAAGGAGAGTAAGAGAGTGAGAGAGATAGGGCATGAGAGGGAGTGAGAAGGACGGGGTGTTGGAGAGAGAGAGGGAGGAGGAGTTGGAGAAATTAAAAGTGTGAGACAAAGTGTGTTGAAGGGAGTGGGAGAGTAAGTGAGAGTGAGAAGGGGGTCGTGGGAGGGAGTAAGAGAAAGAGAGGATATGTGAAGGAATGGGAGAGAGTGTTTGGGAGGGAGTGAGAGAAGTTTAGTACCAATTCTATACTACATTTTCGGTACATTTCTAACAGTGGGGGGGCCAACCAGGCTTTCAAATAACATTTCCTATAGTGTAAGTAAGGTTGGGAAAAAAAGTGGGGGGCCAGGCCCCCCCTGGATACTACGCCCCTGGACTAAACGATAGACTGTACTTGCCAACAAGATATTGTATCAACATTTTACTTCTGACGACATGACTTTAAAAGAGACTGCTGATGTTTTTATTTCGTCAACCTGTTTGTAATTAACTTGTTTTGTTTTAGAAATCGTTCGTAATTAGAGCATACTCTTGCGTATCAAATAAACTTAATTGAAATGTAGACATAACCATCATATGTAGGTGATAAGGGTATACTGCTCACAAGTATGGGAAGTAGACAATAGAAAACTTTTAATAAGTTATCACATTTATCATTAAATCTTCTCAAGAGCATAAAAAATTTCATTGCAAAAAACAAAAGAAAAAATCATTTGAAATAATGAAGTTGAATGAAAACAAATGAAGTTTATGTGAAAGACCTAGGTTTATGGTGTTCTCCAAACACTAACTGGGTCGATATCCTGAAAGACACAAATGAAAACTTCCTGCATCATGTGCATTGTATCCATTAAATGAAAGAGAGAAGGTAAAACCAGTCATCGCTCGCACTCGACAAAAATCTCCCTTTCTTCTATAAACGTATCAAACAAAAAGCACATTCTAATCACAATATTGTTTCTTTTGTGTCAAATATTCCTCTTAGTTTCACGAAGTCTGAAGGTTTTCCTTGGGTATTGGAATGTATGGTTAATTGGCAGTCTAACAATCGTTTTAACACGTTCGCATGTAATTTATAACACTTTTCCCAAACTATGGGACAAATAATGAAGAGTGAACACTGGGATTTGTGGAGACAGGCAAGTATAGCTTCGTTATGCCTGTGTCAGGAACGAAGACTCGAGAGTCGCGGTGATGTGTCTATACTATGGCGCCGTATAGTGTCTTGTTCTACCACTGGTTCAAGTATGTGGCTAAATATATGTCCATTTCCATGCCGATGATGCAATGATTTTATGGATAGAGGATTTGTAAGTTTGGGACGGTTTGTCTTGATGTCGAGTTCATACGCCTCTGTTTTTTCTGTAATATAGAATTTTAAAAAATTAAAAGCTTTTGTAAAATTTATCATTTAAATTTCAAAAGGATCAAATTATTCAGTGAAACTTAAGTTACCTGAATGTTTGATTTTTGTTGTAGGTTTAAGAGACGATTCTATCGTAGGTTTGGATGATCCTTCATAGAAACCGAAGAATCCCAAGTACGGATTAATAACTTTCGCAGCCAGTCGTTCCAATCGCGCGTAGTTTTCACTTGGCGGGAATCCATCGTGTATACCCTTTAAGACAATATATTTTTACACATTTTTATAAACTTACATCAAAATTCCATTCAAGATAAACATGAAACTATTAAAATATAATTACATTTTAAGGCATATTTAATTTAAATAAAATAATAAAATCAGTCTTTCAACAGCTGCTCAATAGAATTGCAGATTTTATTAAGAGTAGAACGATCACAAAGTTGATAAATAACCATCGTAATTGAAATACTCAAAATGTCACTGACTTCCAAAAGTACCCATGCCAAATCTTTAAAGTTCATCATTATAGGTAATCATATTATGTAAGGAAAATAATCAAATCTCAATTATATTTTAAGAAATGTGAATCAGTCTCTTAGTCATGCATTTTCCAATTGATCATTGTTAAGTAAAACTGCAATTGTAGCACGTAATAATTCATAAATATCTAAGAAGACAAGTCAGTGATTCCTAAAATAGTTTCATCGTTCGTAGGCCATTTTGCTTTACAACTCTCCTGTTGTTCATGAATTTTTTTTTTATATCTCATGGTGATTTTTGCCAATAAATTCAGCCAAAAACATTAAAGAAATCTCCGGAAATACCATGCTGTTATCAATAATACATTTATATATTGGTTTTGGCAAGTCTTTCATGCTGACTTGAAATGAAATGACCACAGCAGACAAAATATGTTACGAGCAATTGGTGCTATGATGTAATTTCATTTATAAATAGTGACTTGCAAATGATCGGTTGTGATCTTCTAGAATCTTTCAAATAAGCAATTCACAAAAAGGACATGTAATCAATATCTCGTTAATTTCTCCATTTCCCTTCCTAAATTAGGCTATTATCATAACTAAAACTGCTCCTACTGAAGTACAGATCAATCTGGGGAAAAATGGAGTAAAAATTTGCCGCCACACTAGTTGTGATTTTTCCCCAAACAGTGGCATTTACTCCATGGGCTAAATATGAAACAAAATACAGCAGAGTTTTAATTACTTAGCTCTTTGTGCCAATTATCCTTATTTACTTGTTTGTCATAATCATATGATTGTAATTTTTACGTTACTAACTTGCATTATGCACCAGAAACTAAATATTACCAGAATTTATTGTAAACAAAAAAAGACATTGAAAGAAACGTAAATGGTCCAATGTGAGATAAAACGAGCAATAAAATCTACTCGATTTCGACCTTTTTTTCAGGGAGTGTGTGTGTGTAGGGGGGGGGGGGGGG
>PRKT01000269.1:396608-424968 GCA_003671525.1 Saccostrea glomerata | reverse complement strand
GGGGGGGGGGGGGGGCTGTTAAAGGTTACATAAAGACTATCTACTTAAATGCCAAAGTGTGATGATAATGTGAGAAACACTTTTTTAAAATCATAAATACAGTAATTATATATCTCATCTCCTTGTTTATTTCCTCTCTGTCTGGGAATTCAATCTAATGTTTTACAAAATGTAGATAATTGTCTTTTAAGGAAATTAATTAAATACATATAGTATAAGAAAATGATTTCACCTGTAGAACCAAAAGCATCTGTATTATTTGTGAGGGAACATCATCTCTTGCTACTGAATTCAGGGTATCTGGAAAAAGAAAAGTGAAAATTTTGCAATGTAAATCACCTAACTACAGTATGTGCAGATAATTTTCTTTAAATTTGAATTAAGAAAAACTAGATGCAATGTAATGTTGAAATTTCTCACCTTCCATTCCTACTTTCAGAACTACCACGTCTCTAAATTCCAACATTGAGACCTTTCGTATCGACACGTCTTTGTTCTGTAAATTAATTAACAAACCATAAATTAAAGATATGATTTTGGGGGAAAAAAGTAAAAGAAACCGTCAATGATAACGGACAGAATGAAACAAATGGAGATAACGAACAGTATTCAATCTCAAAAGTTCATAAAACAATAAAAAAAAAACAGGAGCAGAGCAAACACGGACCTCCAAAACAGAAACAATAATTTACCCCAGAACTCGATATTTTATAATTAACGAAGGAGGAACGCGTACGCGTTAGAACGTTGGGCTTGGAACCGTTATATTGACAGACAAGAATTGACATGAGCTTAGTACCTTTACAACTATCGGACGAGGAACAACTTGGGTTCGGAAACTTTCATAATTAGCAATCCATAAACGGCATAGACTTGGAACCATTTATAATTAACGGAAAAGGAACGACGTTAAAGTCTGGTGTCCTTAAATTCAACGGACAAGGAACAATATGGGCTTGGAAAACAATTTAACTAATGGAGGAGAATCAACGTAAGCTTGGTACCTTTATAATTTACAAACCAAAAAAATGATATGGGCTTGAAACCTTTATATCTAACGGACAGGTCGACATGGGCATTGAACCTTCATATGTAATGGAATAAGGAAGTCTAAGACTGGAAAACCATGGGCTTTATGCTTTAATAATGAACGTGCAAGGAAAAATGTGCTTACTACTTGGAACAAAGAACAAAATAGACTTGGGAACTTTATAATTAAATGACAGGGAACTACATGGGCTAAACGATTTTACTATAAACAAACCAAAGAACATGGGTCTGGAATCTTTATATTCAATGAACTATGAACGAAATGGGTTCGAAATCTTTAAAAATAACATGTAACAGAAAAGAATGCCTTGAGCTTTGAAAATTTTATCTTAATCAAACGAAAAAAATGCGTTCGGAACCTCTATAATTATCGGACAAAGAAAAAAGGACTTTATAATTTATGACCAAAGAATGTCATGGACGTTGAATTTTTATAAATAACGGACAAAGGACGCCTTTAATAAGCTTGAAACGTTAACAACTTGCTTACCAGGAAGTACATAGGTTTGAAATTTTTTGGACGAGGACATGGGCTTGGACCCTTTATAACTTGCGGACTAAGAAGTAGGTTTTACATAGGCTTGATATTGTTGGATAAGGATATGGGCTTGGACCCTTTTAATACACGGACACAAATCTATGTGGGCTCTGAACCTTTATGATACACGAACACAAGTCTGTCTGGGCTTCGAACCTTAATATCAAATGGACAAGAACATGGACTTGGAACCTTAACGGATAAGGATTTACTTGAGCCTGTTATCTTTATAATTAATGGACAAAGATTTACTTGAGCCTGTAACCTTTATACCATTGACGAACAAGGATTTTTAGCGTGAACTACCTTTATAGATGACGGACAAGGATTTATTTGAGCCTGTTACCTTTACAGATGACGGACAAGGATTTATTTGAGCCTGTTACCCTTATAAATGAACGAATAATTGACGGACAAGGATTTACTTCGGCCTGTTACCTTTGAAATTAACGGACAAGGATCGGAATAATTTTGGAACCGTTAAAATAAAGGGACAAGGGTCATGAACTTGAAACATTTAAAGTCAACAGGAGTTAACAATTCTTTATAATTAAGGGAACAGGAATGACATGACCTTAAAACTTTTTAAAGTATCTGGAGACAGGTATCGCCATCCTGTCTAACATACCGGTAACGGATACAGCATAGCCTGTAGTATGGGAAGAATCTGTGTATAAAAATAGTTCCACTGGTCGCTCATTTTCTTCAGAAGTACCAAACCTGCATAAAGTATTTTTAAAAAGTTAAAAGACCCTGTTAGAAACTTTTCAAAAATAATATATCAATTTAAGAAGGTTTTTACTAAATTCACATCAAGATTACATATTATTTTGATATGATTTTAATAAGTTAAAATCTTAATATAGGCGTACCTAAATCATTCTTCATAAATTCACGTAGTATCACCATTCCTTTCTTCAATAATTTATCCTGCAAAAAATCGAATCAACTATATAAAATATTGACCTAGAGCATTTGTTTAAAAATCTTGTGTATGCTGCGACAGGAAACTTGGTACATATGCTCATAAAAAGCTAAAACCTTAAGGCAACGATCAATTTTTAGTCATTAAAATGTAAAATATAATATACATGTACTAAGTTACGATCTTAGGGGGCAATCTACACAAAAGTTAAGCTCATTGCCCACTCAACCTTCATCATGTTTTTTACTCAAGGGCACGACGATATCCTTGAAAATATACAAAATAGGACATATTGATAGAATGCATTGCGTTAGAGACGGATGACAACGATTTGTGTCCTATTCTGTATTGATAATTAAGGAACTGGTTTCCAATACAGACATAGAAACACAAATCAGGGAAGGATCAAGTCTTGCATTATTCATCGCAGAAACGGAAGTGCGCATTAATATCTGCAATTCTTGACAAGCATGGAGCTCGAGGACAAAGGAAAATTAGTTGATTGGTAAAGATAGGACAATAATATTCTTCTATTTCCTGTTGAAATTTTTACCTTGAAGAAATCGTAGATGAGGGGACCTGCCTCGGAATCCACCAAATTTCTTCAAATAAAAAAAGGATAATAAGCAAACAAAATGATTGTATATATTCTACAAGCAGCTTAAAAAAATCTTTGAAAGGATGCATGTACGTAAAATTATTTTCAAATGAAAACAGACGATTAAATATTATTTTTTTCAAAGAAAATGAAATGTTTGAAAAATAAAATCTGTAAATGCATTTAATTCAGCATCGTTAAAATATCGTGGTTTGCGAAAACTTTTATGTTGAGATTAAATATTGATGTAAAATGAACAGACTCGGAAAACGATGTCTTTAAGATGCTTTGACAAGTGTATTTTTAAATCTATCATTGTTCTTCGAAAGTTTTAAAATTATTTATAATAAACGATGATAAACTTTGACAAAATTTAGAATAAAAAAAAATTATCTAATGTTTTATAACTTCAATATCTAATTTATTTTTTTTTGCTGAATGTGACAGACATTGAATCTTACCGAAAATAGTAAATTAAAATTATATTTTTAATCACGATTTAACACTAAAAAATGTATCAGCTTGTGATAAAAATAGGTACAACTTTATTTGACAGGAGCTTTCTATCACGTAGGTAAAAACAAAATTGGTACAAGTATACCTTGACACAGATGTTAATATTATAAAGATGAGAATATTCCTTCACCTGACACGGCGGTTTGATTTACATAAATAATGCCTAAATAAAGTAAGTTACATATGAAAATGTTGTGAAGTGTGGCTTTTTCTGCTTTAATTAAAGGTACTAAATAGATGAAATTCTTACCCATTATAGATTCGTTAATGACAATGAAAAGTAAATCAACAAATTGTGCTGGTACAATAATGTAGTTTATTAAATTAATTTGCACTTGATTCAGTCAGGAATGAGTATATATCACGTAATAAATAACTCCAATATTTAAAACATAAATATTCCAAATATGTATAATTAACCATGAATGTCTCAAAACTTGCATGAAATAATATAAGCAGGACACTAATTTTTTAACCAAATTATACACTTTTAAAACTTATCAGCGACAGGTGTCCTCGACTAAACGTTTTAAAATAAACTGCAAAAGACATTCTTTTCAAATAAAATTATATCATGTCAAAATTTCTCTCAGGGATGCTCACTCTTCCATGGCACCTGATCCCACTTCTTGGGTTTTAGAGGTCCGTGTTTGCATTTCTCCTTATTTGTTTTATCTAATGAACCTTTGAGTTTGAATAATGTTCGTTATTTCCATATATATATATTTCTATGCTAAACTTTATAACCTGTTGGAGCCCCAACAGGGGCTGTGATCTGAACAAACTTTTTGATCAGAAAAAGTCAATTCAGTGTTTGGCTCAGATGAGCTTATACAAACTTAAAATTGACACCTTTTGATATTGAAATTGATTTTAAATACCTGGTATATTCTTTCTTCAAAATTGCTCTGAACAAACTAGTCAGCTGAGAGAGAGAGAGAGAGAGAGAGAGAGAGATTACCTGACATTGTCCTGTATCTGTACCAGTTCACATTCTTGTAGAGGTTTCTTTTGAAACAACTGTATAATGGCTATCTGAATGCTGCAAATAAAAATAACATTGTTAACCAGACACACAGGTATATGCAGGGGTGAAATTTTCTGACACATATAGAATATATGTATTAAGCATGGATGTCTTTATCTACAAGGTACAAGATACAGCTTGATTCCGCAAACTGATATTACCGTTTGGCAAAATAAAACTTACGATTCTGCAATTTTTTAACGATTCCAAAAAAAAATATAAATTTTATTTTCGCAAATCATTTATCTAGAGGCACTCAAACCATAACTTTTATAAGCTGAATAATGTTTGAATAAAATAAAACAATATTCATGATAACATATATCGCAAATGTAAATGATTTTAATTTTATTTATGAGTTAATAGATAAAATAAGGCAACACAATCCGCATATAAATGTAACACAGTGAGAAGAAAAACCCACTCTGTCGCACTGCTTAATAACGTAAGTATGAAAGAAACACAATTGTGACAATAATTGTGACAATGCATAATATCTGCCGATTTTCACAGTTTTTTTTGTGATAGTTCAAAAATGATTCTTTACAACTGTAGCACCAGTTTTTCAAATATATATTTTTTATAAAGGGTAAAAAAATGATCACACACATGTGCCCAACAGTCAATTCATTCCTGGCAACTTTGTGTTTCTTATCATATATTTTACATTTTCTATGTATACGCAGAATTACAGTTTTGTTTTTGCTGGAATGTAAAAAATTTTTATTCCGAAACGTTCAAATGAATTTTAAAAAAAAAAGAAGTCTTCGTTACTGATAAGCTTACGGCATACATGTATATACAGAATATATTTAAGATTATTCTCAAAAGGGTAAGCTTAAAAGTCCAAGGACTTCCTATTTAAATTATATGTAACAGTAAATCAAAATATCAAAATACACTCTTTTAAACACCTATAGAAATATCTTCAGGAAGTAACTGATTTGTCTATATTCAGTATATTGTGAACTTTGTGTACAGATTAAAGGTTATCCTTGTCAACAAAGTTTCATTCATGATTTATCCGTTATCTATTTACTGTGTATTGATACTAGAACTTTAACTCCCTGATCTAGCTGGCACATAAAATTTTGCTCTAATCCAGGCGTGTGCATATCAGATACAGTACTTGTCTAAATAATCACTTCAACTTTTCACCTATAGGTATATCTGATTCATAATGACGAATTCTTAACATATCAACTGATAATTTTTTCTTTAAAAATATTAATTAAATCAACTCCTGCAGATAAAATTTTAAGTACATTTTGATTATTTATTACTTTAAACTTGACTTTTACCTTTCTAAGAATTCATGGCGCGCTGCGCAGTCCAAAGCGTTACCGACCGACATCCGGCATGACGTCATAGAACCCCTTCTTCCACTGGTCAGCGACAAACCTTTCCAAGCCTCGGCAATGTCCGCAAGACTGTGCCTACAAACAATGACAAACTTCACATTTGTACGTATAAAGTCAACTACATGTAATATTCAAGTTAAAATCTACAATAAAATATCAAATTTTATAAAGTCAACCAATATCCAAGTAAAAAATCTACAAGAAAATAGCAAAAAGCAAACCAACATCTTAACACCTCTTATGAACGAACTGTAAATCTAATTTTTTTTTTCAAGTAAAACAAAATTAACATACATCTTTCATAAAGATCTATTTTTATGCATTAATAAGAAAATGTAAATTTCAGGACCTTTTTCTAGAAAACCTACTTACACCTACTTTTTTTAAGTTATAATCTCACAGTAACATACAGATACGTTACAAATCAGACCGGATCACTGTACTGTGATTAATATATACTGTGTGGGAACAAAGATCATATTTGCAAACACTGCAGATCCTAGATAATACATCCAGGATGAGGTATTCAAGTGCAATTCAAGTCGGGAACGGAAGTGAAACATTCGCAACTCTTCGTAACCGGAAACCACGAATTTAAAATACTGACAAATATGTGATGTGAAAGTATGCAACAATGAAAGATTGTATATAGGTTTATTATTAAAATGTCAATTGACTGAGACAGATTTAAAGAGATTTATGAGGTATATTGTGACATAAATATGTCTACCATTTTATCTTCTTGTAATGTCATTGTCGCGGGAAATGTTCCGACTTAAATGTGTATGTTTTATTTTGTTTTTCGACTTCCTTGTTTTAGATAACACCCACGTCGATTTGTTCGTCGAATTGGCACAATGTCTTTAATGTTCTGCTTTTAATAGGCCAAGAACATAATAATGATTATACTAGTGTATTGTCTTTACTTAAGGAAAGTGAATATTCATTATATCGGCTCAACCAATACAATATTGACCATTGAAATTATTAGTAAGGAGAGAATTGTTTCTTTATTGAAAATGTATACTCTGGCATTTGTATTCTCTAGAAACTTAACATGCGTTTTTTTTTCAATGAACCAATTCCAATGGATTGACGGTTACTTTTATTAAATATGGGACCTTTCGGCGGTCTCAAAAAAAGCATGCATCAAAAATCATGAAATAAGAAAACCAAACGTCAATATCCAGATGTATTATATTATATTTGTTTAAAGTGAATCGAGAATAACTTACAAAGAAATTAGCCATTAATCGGTTTCAATTGATTGAAGCAAAACTGTCCTCTCCATCGTATAAAATATGACCTACTTCATGTGACCGAATCTTTTAAATGTATTGATTCACATAACAGGTGCCCTTTATATGCTCATTACAGCGTGAAATAGAAATATGAAAAATCAATTATCTCACATTGTCCGAGCATGTAATTGGACACTGACCACATTATACGACAGATAAAAATTATGAATGATTTATTAATACTTATTGTTAGAACTTCGATTTTTCGAACACTGATATGATATTGAGATGTACATAGGTCGAAGTAAGTTGGGAGACCCTAGTACAATTTCTTCACATCAGTTAACCTTGATATTCCTATTCCTCGGATATCTCGAAATTTTCTCTTCAATTTTATCAATTAAGTTCCAGATAGCGAAGTTAAACTGTAATATGATACAAGATGAAATTAATATTTTCATGTAAAAATAAAAATTCCCTTAAGTTTACAAGGACATCTTTAAAGATACAATGTATCTGATATCTTTGAATGTTTCAGGGTTTTGCTGACTAGGAATGAAGGTATTTAAACCTATCCACCTGATCAAAGAAAAATACTGTTCATAACACTGACAACCTTTGATCATGCAGCTATCTCTGGCTGTGTTCTGTGACTCTAAACGAGCATGTCACTGTCTGACATAAGTCCACTCTTTCGGGAATATTGGACATTAATTCAAAATGCTGATGTTCTGAAACAAGTTGATTCATCTGATGTTCCTTCATAATGAATGTATTTGTAAAACGGTGATACAAACCGCAAATTATAGCGTTTATCAGGTTTGAGGACCCTAGTCTGAATGGTGCAGTGCAAATAGATTTACATATCATTACACCAAGTTTTAAATGTATGTTTTTCTACCATTTACTTTATTTTTCTATTTTCTTTCAATGGATTTTTCTCTTTCTCCCCGGAAAGCTCTTTTATAAACAGAAGGATGTATTCTTTTGTGTTTTAACTCTGTGACCATGTAATCCTTAGGTTAAAAAAAAAATAAAGATCGCAATTTTTTTAACAAGATGTTACAAATTCTTTTGATCAGAACTCATATCAGGTTCGCGACAAAGAATTATTTTTCAACTTAAGAGCCGATTTCTAAAGTTAAAAAAGCGAGTTAAAAATAATCTCGGAACATGACACTGATTTCGTGTTTCCCCCCGAGGGTTCAAGACGACAACTGGGTCAAAATTAGAGTAACCCTAAATATGTCTGCCTGTGTTTCCCGACATCAATAGATTATAGGACAAAAGAATCGTTTGTTTACATGATGATAAACGAAACTAGTAAATTAAAGCTTTTAAGTTTGTTAAGAGGTCGTAATGGTACTTCTTAATCTACTTGCCAAAGTCAGCGCTGCTGTTTCAATGAATGGTTTTGAGAGAAAGACACGCAAGCGAAAGAAATATTTCTCATCCCCTCATGCAGATAGCACGTTGAAAATTGTATAATAATTGCCATTTAGTGTCTATTTATGGTAAAGAAACGTAATTAAATATTGATCCTGACGAAAATCTTCCAAACACAAAAGATGAAAGTACGTATAGCAGACGACATCCGACTTACCGCTTCATGGTGCTACGTGTTCCCCCTATCCCGTTCGTCTGCAGCATCGACATTTTGGTTCCTTCTGATGTTTCCTTCATTTTCCCCTCTCTAAAGCAACTACATCCTAAAACGACAGAAAAGGCAGACATTCCATATAAACCATTGTCCTAACTTTCACGGTGTCCGAGTTCCGGAGGGCCAACTAACTGAACGGTGACCAATGTGAAAGGTGGACCCCCAGGTTAGTGACCCGCCGCAGGTAAAAATTACAGGTGATCTAGGTAAGGATCGGTGAAGGTGTTATATAATTGAAATATACATGCAAACTGGAGACTAACCCAAACTGTTGACGTCTTAAGTAGCTTTTTACCTGACGGAAAAATAAATTTATCACTTGGTCGAGTTTGTCAGTCTGCACTTTTAAGCTGGATGTTTCACGAAGAATTACGTAGGAATCAAGTCCTTGTAAACAACTTGATGAAATAGATACTTCCATTGTTTTAAAGTATTGATCAAAATATGAAATCTAATAAGGTCTGGCTCACGATCCTTACTGAATTAATCGACAAACTTTATATTGCCTGTGAAATATTCCAGATGTATAAAGCCAGGCATGTGAAACAATAATTAAAACTCTCACCAAAATTTTCTCGTTAGAAGAAATTCAATTTATCCATCTTCAGATTGCCAAGTTAAAACTTCCGCAAATTGAACGAGAAATCAAACTTGTTAATTTAAGTGATGATAAATAATCACTATCTACAGACTATTTTAAATGCAAATATTGTCGTCACGGTTTTAGTATTTTTTGCGGTTTTGACATTCACTCAAGATAAATTTCATTTTCTCAATCAAAATTTTATCTTTAATCGTTTCACAGAATCATAAGTTTGCATTAATTTTTTGCAGATCAATGTATAACTTTCTTTGATTTATCAGGAAGAAAATCAAACGTGTATGACGAATTTTCATCAGCTGTCAAGGTTGATTTTAAATTGATTTGATTTTTTGCCCTGGTTATTAGTACGATGCTTAATCAGGAAAATGAACTGACAGTCTACAGAGAAAGTAATTAAATGTTATTCTAGATATAATTTTGAAACTAGAAATCTAATGTCCCTAGCTTTTCCCATTATTTACAACCAAAGTAGATCCAAAAATATTTACAAATCCAGACATCAAATATTTTTTTTGTTTCCAACATCCGTCGTTAAAAAAAAATGAATGACTTGCAATATTTTTTCCCTTCGAGTAATTATATCTCATATTTCACATTTTTGGGGAAGAATTTCGAATCTTCATTTTAGAGAATTACACATTATATACATTCCAAGCAAAATATCTGAAACTGCAATATATAACCTAAATATTAATGGTACATACAAGCACAATATAAAAACCAGGAAGATGGATTATTTGCCTTCATATTATAACTTTTTAAAAAGCACCAGCATCTATATTTTTAGAATAGAAATTCTGAATATTAGAATATACTTTCAAGTGAAGATTAGCATATAAATCTACTGGCATAGAAAATCTTCAATAAAATAATAAAAACACAATTCTTACTTTTTCATGCGCCATGTGATGCGATGCACGTGCATGCATGTTCTCTGTTATAAATATATTTAATCCCTCTTGTAGAATTATATACTTCCCGCTTCCCGGAGGACTTTCCACAAACTTAGTCACCAACAGACAAGTTCCAAGTAGATAGAACTGTGGAGGCATGAATATTTAACCACTTAAATCAATACTTACGTGTCTGTTAACGCGAGGTTGATATATGAAAATATTGGATCATATTCAAAATGTGAGAAACCGACTCGCATCATAATAACAAGGAATCGGTTGACCCCGAGTATAGTTTCTCTACAAAGGGAATGTGTGAGTGTCATTGTCTGCTATAATTCCATTTATTAAACACGGATGTGTACATAACTGTACAATTGTACACAGATGTGGCGGTCATTTATAATAACGATACAGCTAACTTCAGTGGACATTATGATAGAGTACCGAGATTCTTAATTTCCCATCTCCTGGGTAATGATAGACACCGTGCCAGTGGACAGAGAAAGAACATTTATAGAGAGCTGACAAAACGGATAACCAAGAGCTATGAAAAAATAACATCCTTAAATAAGTTTGACATCGAAAATAAGTTCGAAATCACTTCCCTTCGAATGAAAATTTATTCCTTAAATAAAAGATGTATGAAGTACATACCAAGTTTATATATGAATGATACTGATCAGGCGCGTAGCATCGTTTTTGGAAGTGGGGGGGCCAACCTGAGAAAATTTTTTTTTACTTACCTGAAAAAGTTGACAAGCAAAAAACTACGCCCCTGCTGATTTTGTCATTATTAGGAAAATTATTCGCAACAGTAACTGTATAACATCCACATTTTCTGCTCTTTTGCTTCTACTTTTGGAATTATTCGAACTTTGTTGGAATAAATTTATATGCAACAATTAATTCGTACACGAAAATTTAAACATTCAAAAATAATTCGAAGCATTTAAAATCAATCAATTTTTTATTACCTTTTAAAAGTCTGAAATTGCGTAGTTATTTAAAAAATATCAGAAAATAGAAACACTAAAAAAGCTACCTTCCGTTGTGAACTTGCTATCTGTTGTTGTTTTTCTCTTCAACTGAAATATTTCCGCTCTTTGACAAGCTTTTTTCTAATTAGAACGTGATTATCAGATGAAAACAGCGCGACAATTCTTCCCATTAAATTACGCATTTGACCAAATTCCGGCGAAGTCTACTCTGCGATATCTGGTGAACATTTCACCTTGTTAAAAAGTCAATCTTATCAAACCCTCATTGATTTCTGTAATTAATGCTTACATATAAATCCTCTGTATCGAAAAATTCCATTTTGTGCTTACCTTCGCCTTATTGATAAGACCCTCCGGTATCCTTGCTTGCAGGGTTAAATAGGTTTCCCGTCAACCATTCAAAACTGTACGTTAAAAATAATTGGAAATTGAACGCACAACATGCGTCATTCTAACTGTCAAAAAACACTGTATAAACAAATAAGTCGATCAAGGGGGTCCTGGTGTTATTGTTGTCCAAAAAATATTTGCAAAGATACTCAACTTTCCTTTGAATTGGAAAAAATATATAAATAGCCTCACTTACCCTGGTTTAAACAGATGCAACCTTTCTGATACTTATAGAAAAGCTGCATCAATGTTTTATTATGACAAGCTTGAAGCATATAACACCTGTAGTTTTTAGACAAATTATTTACGATGTCACTACATGTCATGTCCTGTAAATCAAATGTAAACTGTTATCGTGAAATTTGTCCATCATACACCAGGATTGTTATCTACTTAGAATCTGTCTCAGAAGTTTAGAAAGGTCAAATTAAATTATGTAAGTTATTTTTTTTATGTAGATTTTAACTTTCCTTTATCTCTTTCTTAAAGCAGCATTGCGGTTGTAAAGTAAAAATGCGAATATGACCCTTTTTCTGAATCTGAATAAAATAGATACATGTACATCTGTATGCACTCGTCCTACTTACATAATGAAATGAAATTATTGGACATTGGTAATTTTTAAACAACGGGAAAAATGTATAAATCATGTACCACCTTTCATCAATAACTCAAGAATATTAAATGCTTCGAAAGAAATCAATTAATATACTGTATTCAACATTCTTCTATTCAATCGCTGTTACATCGAAGCAAAGCATGCACGCTCGAAGTCCATGATGATTTATTTAATCAATATATAAATGTTGCTAACTACACAATGTATAATGTTTAAGGATTTGATAGAAATGAGTTAATATACATGTAACCATGTCTCTTTTAGACTAATATATTACGAGGACGGACGAAATACAAAAGATGGTTGTTGTCAAACACACTTCCTACCCTAAACAACAATTTTTTGCAAATGCTGGAACGAAATCCTTGTCGTGAAGGGAAAATTTTCTACCAGGTATAAATAAAAAGACGATAAGTTTGACCTTTATTAACTCGTGCTTAATTGTCTGTCAGGTAGAGGTCTCCGAACCATTTTCCGAAAAGTTGCAATCACGTGTTTCCTGAAAGTGAGGTCAAAATACCCGTATATAAAAGGGTTCAGCACGTGGTTGATCACAAACAATCTGTGTACAGTTAAATGGATGTTTAATACAAGTAGGTCATGTGTGAACCAGAATTCGACATCGCTTTCGTTTAGGAAAAGATATACCATGGAAGGCACAAATGACACAGTATTACAGATGAAAATTGTCAAAAACATGACGTAAAAGTTCAGTCTGTATTGTTTGTAGGTCCCTTGGTTAGATCGCGGCAGATCGACAGCTCGACTTGTAGATTCTAAATCTTTTCCTGAATTTGAAACATTTGAAACATCATTACTGTTATCTTTCTTAACTGAAGTCACTGCAGCAAGCACTGAAAATACGGAATTACTGCGATCCAGATTTATTTGATGATGTACCAATCGTGGACTAGGAGGGACGGAACCTTTTCTCGTCTTTCGAAGCCTTTTGAATACCACCTTACCAACAGCTACATAAAGAACAGCCGTGATAATTATAATGCCGGAGATGATGCCAAACATGCACCCAAAATAAATAGTTTCCTCAAAAGTCTGTTCTGGATTGTGGGGAGCACAAGTTACTCCTATAAATGTCTCATTTTTATACGTAAAGTTTATGTATTGCAATTCCACAAAGAACACCATAGGTGTTAGAATTAAAGACACAATACTTAACATGACCGCCATGAAGATACGTTTGTGGTGTATAGTCATCTGTCTGCTATGAGGTCTGCAAAGTTTAAGGTATCGGTTAATGGCCACGATGAATAAAATGGAAACTGAAATTCCACTGGTTAAGCATGTCGCATACCACATTGTCTTGCAGACGACTGCTGAAGGAAATGTGACCGAATACAAATTCTCTAACAGCGAGAAGGTAGGTCCAATCACACAGGCGGCAAAATCCACCATTGCAAGAAAAGGGATGAAGTAACGCTCTACGTTCCAATGGGATAACCTTGAAAGGTAAACATAGAGAACGATAGAGTTACCAATAACACCAAAAAACATCAACAACGTCATAATGATCGTGTTCGGGAGTCTATCAAGGAGTATGTGATGGTTGAATTCCAATAATATCGATTCCGAGCTAGTCGTGTTCGATTGAGATATGTTGGTGTTTGTGCTGTGGCCAGTGTGGTCGTGATTCGGAAAGATCATGATATCCATTGGCATTTCACAACTCACTATCTTCAAGGTCTTCTTTAAAAAATAATTTCAAAGAAAAAAATTGCAAATTTAAAACGTAAAATTAGACATAGCGTCTTTTCGAAGAGGTTCTTTGTTTCCAATTCGAGTTCAAAGCATTGATTAAGGCAAGCAAAGAGAGGATATCCTGGTAAATTTCCTTTGAGTTCTTTAAACGATTTGAACTCTTTTATCATTAATTTTCATCGTCGCAAACATTTACAATCACAAATCACTTGCGATCCGTGCGGAAACAACGGAAAAAGAACAAGTATACCAAACCAACCCTGGCAAATTGTGGAAGGTATATCCAACTTGTAGTCACTTTACGACAATGTAAGAAAGTTAAAAATCGACCAAACGGGTCATATTTATCATAAACAGCCACCGGTCCAGTGACTGTGTATTGTTTGTTATTGCCAGACTCCAACTAAGTGAGTATAAACAGACGGACATGTTTGTTACGTCATGCCGAGTTCTGGTGTTACTGCATATCCGTGTAGAATACACAATCGGTCATCACCAGGAATATGAGTATGATAGCATTAAGTCAGACCTTTCTGCTCGTTATTTACACTTACTTCATAATATCATTACCACGGATGTGAAAACAATGTGCTACATTTTCTGTTATGTGATGCATTTTTGATGTTCGTGTATTGTTTAGTTTTGATGCATTTTTAACGTGTACATATATTTTTTGTCTCCCTCAAAACATCCAAACTTTTCATTACTTTACTTATACATGTACTTGTACTTCCATTTAATGGCAAACCTTAGCAGTACAAGCTATTTAAAAACAAAACTTCTAAGAAATTAGAATTTTTTAAATAAAAATATCAAGTTCTAAGTTTTGAAAAGTCTTACAAGCTATATCTCTAGAAGAAGCAAGTTCCTTCAAAAAATCAACTGTTTACCGTTATACGTTTTTAGTTCGCAAGTAAAACAAAAAACTGGTTTGCATGGTCATTAAAAATGGGGAAAAAATAGGAATCACAAGTCATGTATTTCATAAATACTTTTTTGCAAAGCAAATCTTCGTCAATTCAGTTGAGTTGATAATACAAATACTGAATGTTTTTTGTGAAAACGCAAGATGTATTCATGCTATTCATTTAAAACGTACTTATGCAGCACGTTCTACGTATGAACAATTTCTAAAACGAGGTAAATTATTGAAAAACAAGTTGATGAAAAAATAATATCAGTGCTCAGTCTCGTTCAAAGTCATCATTTCGTTAGTCCTATGGTCAATACTATGACCTTATAAGCAAAATACAATTTATCATAGTTAAACCAAATGTTGACTGACTTTTTTCATACTAATTGTTAGGTTATTATTTACACACTGAATTGTCGACGGATTATCTCGTTATTTTCCCAACCATGACAAGGAGCACACGGCTGGTGTGACCTCCAGACAGAGGATGCTCCACTCTTCCATGGTACCTGATCCCACCTCTGATGTTTTAGAGGTCCGTGTTTGCGCTGCTCCTCTTTTGTATTGTTTAATGGACTTCTGAACTTGAATACTGTTCTTTTTCTCCACTTATTTTATTTACACATTATTAACACAAAATAATACAACTTCAAAAAGATGTACAATATGCTAATGTGGCTAATAATACTCTGTCTAAACATATGCAGTGCTAACACATTGCTTATTGCTGTAAAGATAATCCTGATGCGACGTAAACAAATAAAGGTAAATGACTTAAGATATACTGGTAGTTTGGATGAAGTGTGTCTATTAACACAGTGTTAACACAGGGGAATGGATTAATAGCATTTTATTGCAACTGCTACATGTACAATTCTCACACTTGCATTGTGCATATTGTTTCAAAAATACAATTTTTAAAACACATTAGAAATGAGTGATTATAGTTAAACAACCATTGAATACGCTCCTTTCCAATTTTATAACACAACAGAGACAAAATAAAATATTTTAAAATATCTTTCCATTCCAAGCCAATAGTACAGTAAACAAACTGTTATAGTACTATAATATTTTGGGAATTAGAGGGGTGATCCCTTACTCCAATTTCTCAAAACTTTTCTTATCAAATTATGAAATTTGAAGTAAATATTGCTAATTGATAAAACGTTGTCCAAATACAGTGCACATGTATCTGAATGTCGAGTTGAAGGTTATAGCAATGTTTTACGTACACCACACATAGTAAAGTATGAATAAATGTCTCAAAATGTATATTTGTTTTCTTCAACCATTGTCTGTATACACAGAAAAAACGCTCTTTTTTGCGTGGATAATTCCTCTGTTACTGTATCACTTTCAATTTGTAGACAACATATCAATTTTTAAGATAATATCATTTTAAAAATTATTTATTTATTAATGTAGTGATATATTTATTGATATAAAAGGTCTACCTGTAACCTTTTTCTTTTTTATTATACATAGATTTCATTTATTTATATAATTATCATACAATACATTCAATACATTGCTTACAAAGAGTTTTATAACAGCATGCATAGTTTTATAACAGCACACATAGTTTTAAAAATAGAAAAATTCCAATCTGTAAAAATCTTTTACATCCTGTAACCTTGATATATATATATAAGATCTAGAGATTAATGGGCACTGACCTCATGTAAAGCCGCACGGTACAAAAAGGTCAAGAGACAGACAGACAAAGTATCGGGTTTAGGCAAATGTAAGATCTTCATAAGAAAACTCCGTCATAAAATAATAAATATATACTTTTGTTAGCGTCTTCTTTAAAGAAGTAGTAGTCTGTAATCTGATTCATTTATTACTTAGTATCTCTTTACAATTAATCTGATTTATCAATTATCTCGTTACAATCCGATTCTAATTATATATATAAGTAGGTTAAACTGTCATCAAAGAAGCACTACTTACAGCAACATCTAAAGGCGCTTTTCAGACGTCACCAGAGGCCTAACTACATATATGCATATTTAATCATATAATTGATAATAAAACAAGATTTAAAGCCGAATTGATTAAGTTAACGGACAAAATAATAAAAAAATCACAGAAAAAAGAAAAAAACAATACTTAAAACCCATTTCATTTAGCAGAGATAACTTGAAAAAGAATATTTTTAAAACGGATTTTTTTAATATCCACAATTTTTTCTTGTAAAGATAGAAGACAATTCAGGCTATTTGTATGAATTGTTCAGAAAAAACGATCAAGTGAAAATATTTATTGAACTTATAATTTAATTTCAGTTGTAACACGTCATTTGATTGGTTAAACGGTTTTATCCATTTTGTATAACATAACTTGCCTACGTCACAATGAGTTACGTCAAAAACGTATTACTCCGCTTGACGTTGACTTTTTTAAAAATATGCGATATTTGAAGCCTTTTTCCGAAGGAAAAAATGGAATAATTGTCTCATTGTCTATATTGAAATAAAATCATAAGGAATGAAGCTTATTTCAACTTATGTTATACGATATAACATAACTTGGGGCAGTTTACACTTTTTCATAAACCGCTTCACGGTTCATAAAGCGTTAACTGCCCCAAGTTATGTTATATCGTCTAACATAAGTTGAAATAAGCTTCATTCCTTAAATAAATAACTAAAACTACATAACATACATGTATTATACATAAACTTATATAACAATTAATTTAATACATAGTTAATGGCAAATTAAATAGTTAAACATACTGACTAGTCACACGCCATAATTCCTACTAATCACATATTAAAACATTTTCTTTTTTTTAGTCGAAAATTGTTTTGATAAGTTAAAATATGGATTCTTGATTACTTGCGTGAAGTGATAGTCTTTTATTAATGAAAATTTTGTGATTATTTACTAAGACAGGATTTTTTTTACTCGAGCCTGCTTTAGATCGTATTCGGTTATGCTTATCCAGTCAGGTAGGATACATAAAAACATATGGAGTTTTACGTTAATTAAAGCAGAGTATTTGTACATAGATAAGGAAACTTCACATGAGAAAACTTGAACTAATCACACATATCATCATTTTAGTTGTTAGATAGCCTTTATGCTCTTTTGTCTGTAAGAACATCCAATATGAAACAAGTATAGAAACTGTCCAAAGTCTTTTATACTAAATTGTTAGTCCATTATTTACACACTGACATATTTTTCCGTTATTTTCCGATCATGAGCACACGGTGGATGTGACCAGTCTGCAGGAAATCCTCACTCCTTCATGGAACACGATCACACCTCAGATGTTTTGGAGGTTCGTGTTTGTTTTCCTCCTATTGTGTATTCATTTATGGACTTTTGAGCTTGAATACTGTGCGTTACCTCCATATATTTTCTTAACAATGATATCCCAAACTTGGCTATCATTGAATCATAATTGGCTATCATAATTCAAAACGTCTTGCACGAATAAGAAACTTGAAATACAGTAGACCAAAGCAATACAGAGGCCGCTAAGCACACTAAGACTTTATTATATTACAGTCGATTGTCTTCTACGTAACTTCACTATATTTCAACTTTCATTTAGGATTCAAACACATAGTATGTTACGAAGACTAGATTTCAAACATCATGAAATGTACATTGTACCTTTAAAAAGCCATCAGATGTTGGAATTTTTTTTTTTCAGAAAGCAACCTTCTATCAAAATGCCTCATTCCAAAGATCAATAATATTTGTAATGGGTTTAGTGTTAATAAACAATAAGAACATATGCTAAATACAACTGAAACGATTTTAACCGAAGTAGCTCTAATGAGAATTTAGTTGTTAATATACTACATTGTTCAATACCTTTGTCTTCTTTTTTGGACAAATTTATAAGGAAATGACCGTTATTTGCTTAGATTTCTTGGCCAAAGCATTGACTTTAATCACTTCTGCTTTATTTCTTATGATTACCCCTAGAGATCAAAGACAAATAAATATGTTCTTTATATTCTTCTAAGCCTACATGTAGCACAAAGCAAAGGAATGATACGTTTTTAGGGTTTAATATACGTAAATCATCTCTAACTGGACCTGAATGAGTCTGCCTATCCTGTGTATTAAAGTAATGCATGGTTATACAATTATAATAATGTACTTTAGAATATAAACAGCTGTCCTCTTACCGTGAAAAAATCCAGCTGTCATCTCCAGGCAGGTACTCATCACGATCACCGTGTTAACTGATGATTTAGGGCCATGGCGATGCTGGTGGCAAATGTATGTCTTAATCTAGACTCTATCAATGCGATTTCATTCGTTTATGTTTGTTTTCAGCATAATACAAAAAAACTAATTAGAATTTAAAATATAAAATTAATTAAAATTTAAAATCAAAAATACAATTAGATATTGTTAATGTTTTCATTTATGTTATGATGTCATGAATTACAAAGTTTATGATTATACAGTCATTTTTGTTATATAAAGTACATCAGGATTATATAAACAAATTAACGCTATGTTTGTGAATCAGAACTTTCATTTGCACAGAAATGCTGTAAATCAGAATTATTTTACAATAATAGGTGGGCATAACTACGTATCAAACCTTTCATAGTCTCATCTTCTTATTCTTAATGCAATACCCCGGTATATGAAAGATAACTATTACATGTATTAGCTAGTATCGTTGTATTAATTTTCATCTCAATAGTTTAAGAACACCACATAGTCTAGCACATATTTTTATTTTATGTACACTTTATTAAAAAAAAAAACACTGGTGGCAATATAATGACATAAGATTAAGATAAACATTTAAGGTCAGACGAGACGTTCCTCAAAATCTGTTTTGTATATCTTCGTAATGTTTGAAAAATATTCAAAATTTTAATAACATACTGATTTCTAAACCAGTTTCTAAAAGTTTTTTAAAAATCCAAAGACTAAAACATTTGAAATTGGGAAATTATTTTTCTTCCCCAAAGGATTATATAAGAAAAACTACCCTTGGTATCTTGCAGAAATGCCCGGTAAGGTACCTCAATTTTTTGTGAGTAAACATGTTAAAGTAGCAATACTTCAAAGACAAACTCTTAGAAAAAGTTATCTGTTATTAAGGAACATCTCGTCTGTCCTTAAGAAAATAAAGATCATGGTTGTGATGTAAGTTATAGGTGAGATAGGTTACACCATGTGAATGAAAGATGAGACAGTTGAAAATCATTATATAAACTGTAATATTTGAAAATGAAGTGAAAATAATGAAAAACAAATTTTATATAACTGAAAAGATGTGCAGTATTGATTCAGAACCATCTCATGTTGTTTGTAACTAGGTCCAGAGATTTAGCTTGGATTGGTTGTTAGATGTTTAGATGTTTCCTTTGGTTACTCTGATGTAAGGGAATTCATGTCATTCATATAAACAATACTTCCGATTTGTTGCTAGTTTGTGATATGTTTATACTGGTTACACTCGCAGGATCACATTATAACATGTACATGAATAATTGAAGACTTCATATTATTGTCAGGGCTCTTGATCAATGGACACTCTAGTGACATATGTTGTTGGCCCATGATTTCCAGACAATAGAATTATTGACCTTTATTGCTAGAATGCCAACAAAAATGTCTAAGTATATTAGCAAATGCATGCAGATGTAACCTGGGATTGTGAAATTTTAATGTATATTAAAGATGATATATCAGGTATTTACCATAATAAATATATAGAAGAATTAAGTGATGAAAGAATTTGTTGATAACTTGGATGAAGTTGTATCTGGATTGTATATTCCAATGACAATGCCCCAACTGTATGTCTGTTGGTTGTATGCAAAGTTTAGCTTTAGCTTTTTAGCCACTTTCTTTATGGATAACTGCTAGGGTGGGAAAAATATGATTTAGTCTGTCCTCCATGAATTTTTCCCCATCACTTATTTCATCATTACATGTTTAATTTGTGTTTTTCTTTTTTTTAACCCTCCTGTTTTCTTTTCTTATTATGTATATCATACACTTGTACCTCTGACCTGCATTTATATGCTGTAAATATTCTTCAATGTCCCAATATACTATGTATTTGAAATGGTTTTAAGTGAATAAATGAACTTGAACATGATGAATTAAACTTATTTACCACCAGTTTCCCCTATTTTCCCATCGCAATGGAGCTGGAGGGAATATAGTAACGCGCCTGTGTGAGGAAGATGAAGGGACTGGGTCTGTATTAGTTTGTTAATTAGTTTTGCATTAGTTGTTCTTGCATGCTTCACGGAAGTGACGAATGAGATCGATGTCGAATGGTTCCTTGATTTATAGATATAACCCTTTGCAAGATGGTCCGATTATGATGCGCCCTTATGATGCCATTATAACCTGCATATGAATTTTCCAAGTTGATTCATGCAAGCACAATTAAATTGAACATATGAATAATTTTTAAAGCGAGGCAGACTATTGACTAATAAGTTCCTGATACAAAGATATCAACAAACTCAAATATCTCTGATCGAAATAATGGACTTGTTTGTTAATATAATATGTTTTTTGCAAAGTTGAATATTGATTAAAGTCTTTCACACAAATGGTTAGGTGATTACTTTCACACAGAATTGTCAATTGAATTTTTATTTACGCAGTCACGACAAGAATTCAAGACGGGAGACCATAAAAAAAAAACCAGGGAATACTTACGCCTTATATCCCTCCTGTTTTCGGATCTCCATGTTGGTTCTGCTAACACTTCCATGGCAACCGATCCCACCTCTGATGTTTTAGAGAACCATGTATCCTCTGCTCCTTATAATTTGTATTGTTTGAATGGACTATTTAGCTTGAATACTGTCCGTTATCTCCATAGATTCCATAATCATCGTGGAAGATCTACACATTGTATGCAGATAGTTAACCAATGTATTTGTGAAAAAAAGTTTAAGGTTTGGATAACTATGAATAATTAGTATGTGTTATATTATTTACTAAATAAACAAACTTCTGTATTTTTTGATATCTTGGTAAACTTTCCTTTATCTTCTAACCGCCCCCAGCTCCGCCTATAACATATAACCCCTATATTGAAGATTCAAGATAACATGACCAGTCTTAATTGTCTCGTGAAATTAATAACCCATTCCAGTGAAACATTATCATGTTTAATTAAGACTGATGAGTGTGTAGTTTTTTGGACACAAGTTGGCCAGGCGTTTACTTCTCACCTCCAGGTCATCATGGGAATAGGGCTCTGTGGCATTGATAGCCAAAGTCAACATCCTCACCTGTTTAACGTCAATGAGAAGAGGGTGTTTTTAACATAAAAACTTTAAAACAACTGATATTAAGATGAAAGATCAACTTAGGTTCAATGATCTTGTAAGCAAATATCTGTAGGTCAAATACTGAATGACGTTTTATTATACTAATTGTTAGGTCATTTTATACACATACCTACCATTTTTACGTTTATTTCCCGATCATGACAAGGAGCACACTACACTCATGTTTGATCGGGGTCTGTAGGAGATGCTATCTCCACCATGGCACCTGATCCCACCTCTGAAAATTTTAGAGGTCCGTTTTTGCTATGCTCCTGATATTTGTATTGTTTAATGAACCTTTGAGCTTGAATACTGTTCGTTATCTCAATAATTTTCTCTCCTTTCTACTTATGTAAGGTTTTACTTCGTTAAACGAAAAGTCAGCTAACGCCACTTGAATATAAGAATACACAATTTTGTATTATATGATTCAGCGTGTTCTGAACAAGTCAGTCTTTTGAATTTCTTCATAAAATGTTTTTTTTTTCATTTAATTTTTATACACTTATAAACAGGGAAAAGTGGCTTAAGTGATATTTATGTGATTATCTGTTATTTGAATATTAAGTGAAAATCATATGAAAATTATATAAATATATTTTCATGTTAATATCACGTGAACAAATCTTTTTTGAACTTTAATGTGAAGTTTTCTTATGCTCTTCATGTAAAATTCATATGAAATTTATGTCAAAATCACACGAAGTTTTCACATAATTTCACGTGTTTAATTTTTTGTGTCTTTTTCATGCGAAAAATTCACATGAGGTTTATATGAGCCACTTTTGCCTGTGTAGACATATATATCATACCTCAAGAGACAGCATCCCGCTCTCAGTATGCACAAGATGTCGGTCATCGGGGTGTACCGCCAAAATGTAACACGTGTGAGTTTCATCTTTGTAAGCCATTAGATGCTGAAAAAAAATCTTACATTATGGAATCATTCAGTGTGAAATTGCATGTACAGCTTAAAACACTTTTTTAACTTACACAGTTTTTTTGCACAAATTAAGGTCACATTTTTCTTGCAATAAAAATATAAACTGTCGAGCTTCAGCACGAGACATAACCCTTATATTATCAAATATTACATGATAACGGTGCATATTCTATAAAATCATTATTTTTAATTTTAAAACTCGATGTTTTAAAAGGGTATTTGCTAATAAATTATATGCATATGATGTTTCATGTGTATAATTCTACCATAGGTATGTACAAATTAATTAATCGAGCTTTTCTTGATACTAGTACTATTTTGATGAAATGTTCAAATTGACTTCTTACAGACGAGAATTTTTACTAAGTACTTCGCACATTTTTCATACTTGTCTTGGTTTTGTCGAAATGTAGCTCCGAAAAATGGCGAAACTGCATATAGAAATCATATCAAAGGATATGAAAATAAAGCATTGTTCATCTTTCAACATAGTAAATTGTTACTATTGAAAAGAAGATTCTTTTACATTTGTGGTCTGAAACTGAAATTTTGGAAGGCATCTTTCATGATGCAAGATTTCAGAAAGATAATCAGAAAAAAGGCCATCTTTTTAACATGGAAAGTAGACTAACAGATGAAAAATACTTCTATCATCTTGCACATTTGTGTCATATTAATGTACAGAAAATACAGACGTTACATGAACTGCACTGTTTCTGTATCTAGGCAGGACAAAGGTATGCTTTAAAGTGAACGGATACAAAGACGAAGAGAAACCATGAAAAAATCATTTGGGAACTGTCATAATCTTTCACCCAAGAGGACATAAAATATCCTATTATTATGTGTGAATTATGTTTTAAGTAATGGAATAGGATCAAAATGAAGTTATAAATCACTTTTAAAACAGATATTGTTGTCACGTTACACAATTTTGGATAATAGCAATGTGACCTTAATTTCTGAGAAAAACCATGATGAGTTTAAAAATTGTGTTGAGCTGTATACGAGGGGTACGAAGTTCGCAAACTATCTCTATATCTACAAAACCACACTTCAGAATAGATTGATATTCGGTACACACCTAGCCATACACAAGGTCTATAAATAGCATATGCTGAATAAATTTTTTCTCTTTGTTTGTGACGTCACAATTTGAAAATGACGTCACTATGTAGGTCACTTGTGACGAAAAATGGTTGTCTCAGTCGAACTCTGGTTCTACAAACGACTGTTCAATTTATTGTATATCTTACATATCCCTCTACAGTATCATATAATAATTTGTACACAGTTTACTAAGATAAATGAGTTCCTATAAATTCAATTAATGATTGGATTGATCGTTTTAGTGAAGGAAGGCAGATGGTTAAAAATGAAACTTGTCATTTTGCCAAATGAAAGCAATTTTGAAAAGATATGTGTTTTTAATTAAGCAATTTGCTATCAAAGACCTCCAATTTTCACTTTGAAAAATAGTTGAATATTTGAACAATAATATAATTATTAAATACTTAAGATATCGTTTACTTTTGCTTTTAAACATATTAGATATGATAAAAAGAAGGCTACTGTTCTCTATCCACCTTGAATAAAAATCTCTCCCGAGACACAAGATTTGTGTTTTAAACGTCGCCATGCTTATTTTTGGAAATGAAATTCTTATCCACCCATTCTGTTGCCGAGATTTGACCATTTCTGACAAATGAACTGTTCTTGTCATAAAAATTAACTCACATGGAAAGAAATATAAGACTCAGTAAAATCTTTCAACTTTTGTGACAGAACGCTACGGAGGGGGTCACGTGACCGCCAATATCACGTGGTTCGCGCATGCGCAAAACGGTGGTTGTTGTGCATTTAAATAGGAGAGGATCAATTTAAAATATAATCAACATTGAAACCAAATATTGTTTCTTTCATGGAAGTTATTCAATTAGTTTGCGAACTTTTTGATCACCCCTCGTATTTCTATGTTCAGAAGCACTAAAATATATATAGAACAACAATTAGTACATTGACATATATTACATATTAAATATAAATGAAATGTTTGAGGCTTTTAGAGAACACAGAGATTACTATCGCGTAGTTAGAATCATCGACATGCCGAATGGTGCTTAGAAAATACTTTTGACTGATAAAGAAATTTACACCTTGTGAATAACACGTTCTTCTGTAGAAACCATTTCTCTTACAATACGTATTTGGGGAAATATTGAATTCTATTTATTATTGCATGCATTTTGTAGAAATCAGATACACATTGTATTCAGGTTAAATTACTTCATTTGTAAAAGTCTTCAGTGATTTTTTTTCTATTCATATTTAAGTGTCACTATTTTACAAAATATTCATTAAATTTACCACTTCTAATTGGCATCATCAGATTGTGACAAATGTAGTTGTGGTCTAGTTTTGTTAAAATAAATTTGATATCATTATATTTGTAAGTATTTGTTCTGGATAGTGATTTATTTAGAAGTTACTTTTTACCCCTTTTAAATGATCAGTTTGTTGTGCAAATATGTTCAATTTTATCTAATGAAAATTAAAAAACGATGTCATTATGTTTTTTAACAATTATATACCTTCATCCCCTGCATACGGAGTGTATATATCTCAGTTGATTTGATACACAAGAGCTTGCTCTACGTATGAACCATTTTTAATACGAGGTAAATTATTGACAAGCAAGTTGATGAAACAAGAATATCAGTCTTCTCGTTTAAAGTCATCATTTCGTAAGTTCTATGATCGATACAATGACCTTGTCAGCAAATACAATTTATAATTGAGTCAAATGCTGACTGACGTTTTACAGACAAATTGTTAGTCAATTATTTATACACTGAATCGACGACGGATTTTTCCATTATTTCCTGATCATGACAAGGAGCACACGGCGGGTGTGACCGGTCAGGAGGGGATGCTTACTCCTCCATGGCACCTGATCCCACCTCTGATGTTTCGGAGGTCCGTGTATTCTCTGCTCTTATTTTGTATTGTTTTATGGACTTTGAGATTGTATACTGTTCGTTATCTCCATATCCTTCTCACAAGTGAAAATACATCTTCAAAAATGAAAAAAGATGAAAATTATACCATGGAAAGTTGAGAGTTGGATATTGATTGTACATACACAATAATGGTCATATTTGAAATAGGCTTCACCATACACAGTTGGTTCTCTTGTCGCGTGTGGGTGGTGGTGGTGGTTGTGGTGATGTGTGGTAGTCACGGCCTCAGTTGTGCTTCCAGGATCATCATCATTTGTATTCACTGCGGCTCCCCAGATTCCTGCATACTTCAAATTTTAAGGATTAAACTATGGTAATCGAAATTCATCCAAAAAATGGCCTAATAATTTTCATTCTAATTTATTTATTATTGATTTGGGTGTTCTGTCATCTGTTATCATGTTTTTTTGTCTATAGAAGCATATTTGAACTCAACTCTATTGCATTGTACATTTACTTACCTAGCATGATGTTTCAAATTGCAAATTTTAGCACTGGTTGATTCTTACTAAATTTTATTTCTTCTAAATTGTATTAATATGTCAGCTGGATCTTATAGGCCTACCTACCACAGTAGAATCTGATTTTACGATATCATTGCCCTTTTGTTAATAAAAAGGCAATGATATTTTTATTAAATTTATTTGTAATGGTATTACTTCATTATGTGCTAGTTCCTACATATACAGTAGTTACATAATTGTACTTTTACCGTTGGTTCCTGCTGTTTTTAATTACTGTTCAATGTGCTGATTTTGTCACATGTCCTTCTTTCATTTAGGTCAAATCCTCAGAGTAACAACGGTTTCCGAAATGATAGTCACGAAGCTTAAGAAGCACAAGGCTCTTGTTTCAAAGTTTTTATTGCAATAATAAGTAATTGACTTACCAGAAAACTACAGGTAAATAAGAGGGAAACCAAAACAGACATTTCTTTATGTCCAAATTGCTATCAGACTATTCATACAAAGATAAGAGAGATTCGAGATTCATATGTACACCTATATTACCTGATAGTTAGCGAGATTATTCCAAATTGCATTGGATGTTAAAGCGTAGATCTCTTCTAAGGAAAATAACGCTTAAAAAAAAACAAAAAACAATACAATATATTGTTCAATGACCGGTGTAGGATTTTTACCCTAGGTATACATATTCCAGTTTTGTATGATAATTATTCTTATCCTTTGAATATAAAGTTATATTCAGCTCGTGCATTACCAATATACAGTGTATGTAATTTCATTGAACAATTCGAATCATGCCGACGTACCGGTATTATAAAATTTAAACTTTTGCAATAATTAAATGTATACTTGAACCACTTTGGGTATCATTATTGATTGATTGTATGTTGTTTAACGTCCATATCGAGAATTTTTCACTCATGTGCAGAAGCCACCACTTGCCGGTTGAGAGCCAAAAAAAATTCCTAGACTCGGCACTTACCGCTATTGAGCATGAGGGATCTTTTTTCGTGCCGGAACCTACTGCAACACAGGACCTCGGTTTAGACGGTCTCTTCCGAATAACCGGTCTCCACGTCTCACGGATTCGAACCCGCGACGTAAGGATTGACTCTTTACATCGCGATTCTAGAGCAGACTCTCTAACTACGGCGACAAGTTAAGGACATTGGCAACGTTTCTGGCTTTCGTATAGGGTTTTTCAAGATTTTTTGAACAGGTTTAATGGTACAAAACAAATTCAATTCAGGTCCTTTTTACCCATCAAGCCAGCCTTCCTTTATAAATTTTGTCAAATCAACAATTTTCAATGCATTTCCTATGTAAAATGTTGATAAAATGGGCCTATATTATTTTTAACCATACGTTTTCTCCAAAACCCATTTATTTTATAAGGTTTATACATAATATACATTGTTGAAACCTTATTTCCGATGACATGCATATACTTTGGCTGAAAATGCAAATATTGAAACAAAACACAGAACTACCAGCACGGTTCTTTAATTTTCAGTTACTTCCCTTAACATCTAATCAATATTCATAATGATCAAGAGACTGGTTGTTTGTTTCTATTCTATAAT
>PRKT01000269.1:280474-387648 GCA_003671525.1 Saccostrea glomerata | reverse complement strand
GACAGATCCGTGCATGAATTTACATCATTAATAAAATTCAGACTGGTATATAATGAATTAAGCATGTATAAAATAAATATAAGACGTTCTGAGTTATAGGTCACATGGTCTGAGAATTTCATAATCAATTGGATTAATACATGTAAATTATAGAATTATTTTGACTATTTCCTTGGAAAGTCGCCCAATATGTAGGAACGTGTATTTAGAGGCAAACACCTTAGTGCGGGTATTACTGTCTCATGACAGCATCTAGTTATGTTTGTTCCCGTGTTAAATTGTATAAATCAGCGGAGGGATACATGTATATTAAAGGAGAGAAGGAATATTTACTTTATATCCATGATTCATTATTCTGTGAGCCGTGCATCTCGTATGAAAAAAATGCTCAAAGATTCTTTGGTATTCTCTCTTTTTACACAAAATGAGTTAGGCCTCTCTCCAATAAATTGTCGAGTTTTCATTATCTACTCAAACTAGCTTTTGAATTTAATTTCTTGCATCTGAATTTATAGCGTTACGTGATTTGAGAATAAATTAAAAAATATATTATTTCTTTTATCTACCGTTAAAGTGAAAACTACGGAAGCGTATTGCTGCCACTTGAAAAAAAATATTGTAAGTCATACGTACGAGATAATAAGTCGTACGTACGAGATAATATTAAGTCGTACGAACGACATAATAAGTCGTACAAACGAGATACTAAGTCGTACGTACGAGATACTAAGTCGTACGTACAACATAATAAGTCGTACGTGCGAGATACTAAGTCGTACGTACGACAAAATAAGTCGTACGTACGACATATTCCGTAGAAATATGTACCTAACTAATAAAATCTTTTGTATGTTATTTAAATAAATTTATCAATTTATGTACATGTATTTCTAACAGTATTTTTAAAAAGTACCGCACAGTCTAAAATTTAGGGAGAATCAATCATAACCTTGTTTGATATTGACTTTTTTTTTTAAATAAAAAAACCCCATATTCATCAACTTACATAAGCAGACAGAAAAATGTAACAGGTTCGATGGCCATTGTGAATGCCTTGAATTTTACATAGTAAAATTGTTAGCATAAGATGAGACATTGTTGTAATGTGAAGACGTCAAAAACTGCCTTCGAAAGGGTAGTAAAACCCCAGTCACATTTCCAAAAACGACCAACGGCCGACGGGTTTTGAAGCAAAAATGGTATTCTTCGGGTGACAGTCGTCAGTTCATCGGCCGTTGTCTTGGCCGATTTTGACCTATTTTTTGTCGGCCGACCAATTTTGTGTCCATCGGTCCAAGTTATAATTTTTCAGGCGTCGGTCGCCGATTTCTTCAACTGCAGTTATCCGTCGACCAACCTTCGATCATCGTCCGACCAACGGCGGTCAGTTTTTTAACTCGTCCGTCCGTCGTTGGACAATTAGGGTGTTAAATATTTCGGCCGACGGTTAAAATCAAACTGTAGCTCAGAGCTCGATGATCGGGCGATGATTGGCCGACTTGCGAATATTTAACCTATTAAAGTATAAGTCACATTATCAAGCGATGGGGTATACGATGAGAAACCGATGCGTTTTTTTGATGAAAATGGCGTGGTTGCCGGCCGGACACCACTTGTGATCGGACGGTGACTAAGGCCATTTTGCGAATCGGTGGGGTCATCGGTAGGAAATAATTCGTATTTAAAATTCAGCGATGTCTCCGACGATGCCTCACATCGCTCCTCATCGGCAACCCATCATTAACACATCTTTAAAACATCGGCTGATGTATGGCCGAGCATCGTCCAATATCCGTTTAATCTGAGGTCATCTGGGGGTTGAGTAGTGTTCAACAGATAACGGCCGATCATCGGTCGATGTTCGAGCAAACATTGGCCCGTAGCTATATATAGTCGACCAATGTACGATAGATGTTCACCTATGTTTGAGCATTGTAATATACATCAGCCGGCTATCCTGAAACATAGTTTTATTATTAGCAATGCATCGCTGGACCTTTGTAAGTCCAACCGGCAACCACGCCATTTTTATCATAAAACGCATTGGTTGCCCATCGTATACCCAGCGCTGGATATTGTGACTGATACTTTAAGGACTACAAGGCCGATGTGGACCGATGTTGGGGCATCGTTAACACCACAGATTACCACCGATTACCACCGGTTTACGGCCACCGGCCGGGAAATGTGACCTAGGCATAAGGAAACATAATACAAACAAAATTTTGATGCATGGATTTATATAAATTTTTTGAACGGAAGTAACATAAATAATTAATCCGTAAGATATAAAGAAATCTTAAGTATTCTTTGCTGCTTAGATATGCACCATTTGTCGTTTTTATGCAATTTCATTCAAATGTTTCACACATTTTCAACATCGAGTCACAATTTTATAAGATTCTGCCACTTTGCCTTGCAAACATTTCTCACGTCACCTATCTGAGTATAGATCAATGAAAAAATATTGCTGATTTCTAAAGAAAACAGATTTTTTGTGTTAAATATCCAAGTCATCGGTGTCCCTAGGAAATAATGTGACTGCTCCGTGTCGCCCGATTCTGTGTCGGTCGATCCTATTCTTTCAGCCGACAAGACCAGAAAAATTGAGTCGCCCGACCATCGGCTTTAATGTGACCTAGGCATAACTCAAAATCACCAATCGAAAATATGCTTGTTTTTAAATAAACAAATGCCTACCTAAAATTTGCATATCTTTTAAGTATCGCCTGTTTCTTGTTAAAATAACATAATTCTTTACAGTAATTTAAGTTTTCATTTGCTTCGTTTTTGAAAAAGATGCAAGAAAATGAATAAAACCAATCACCGAACAAAATCATGGAAATATGTCTAAATGAAGTTGCAAAGAGAACAGGGGAAAATTAGCCTACAACTCAGAGGGAAGGAAAATCATTCAAATGTGGATTTACATCATTCACTAAAGTTAATCCGATTTTTAAAAAATGCAAAGGAATGTAAATGGCCACAGCATTCTGATAGAACACCTGCATTTGGTCTTGACATCTCCCAGCTGATTTGATACTCAAGAACAGGCCCCGAGTATGATCAATTTTTTAAACCAAGACATACTTTTCAACACTTCAGAGGGGGGATTAGGTGCCATGATGAGTAAACATCCCCTGTCGGATGGTCACATCCACCGTGTGTTCTTTGTCATAGTCGGATAAACGGAAAAAAATCCGTAGACAGTTTAGTGTTTCAAAAATTTTGCCTTACAAGTTATATCAAAAACGTAAGTCAGTATTCGACTTAAAAAAAGACTGTATTTGACGACTAGGTCAAAGTACTGACCATAGAACTTGCGATGACTTTTAACGAAACTTATATTTTGCTTCATCAACATTTTTGTCAATACCGTCCTTCCATTTTAGAAATTGTTTGTTCATAGAGCATGCTTTTACGCATTGAATCAGCTGGGAGAAACAAATTCTATATGCGACAATGGGGTATGTGGTTACATAGGCAAGGGAAGTTGACGATGGAAAAGTAAAAGAGTCATCATATTTATCATACATTTTGTTGTAATGTATAACTATTGCATTTTTTTTTCTAGTGAAATATCCACCAAATATGAAACAAACACACACACTTTGTGGTATAATTCATTTCAATTTCGCCGAGATATATTCAGTTGACATATGAATGGAGATTCTTATTTTTAATTGATAATACGTCATCGATGTATCTAAATGTCGAGTTCGCGATAAGTGTCTTCTTCTCACACTACAAATGTATACTCGTCGGTAAATATTAAAGTTACACTCGGTGAATTTTTATAAAAGAAATTATAGATTGCTAACTACAGTAGCAAGTCATGTCTAGTTTATGGGCCTAGTTTAAAAATCTAAATACCTTTTATCATTATAGTCCAAAAATGTGTGAATCATATTTTTACAAATATAGTTATAAAGTAAACTATATTATTCATTACCAACGAGAAAAAGAAAAGACTTAGAGAAACAATATCAAAAGCCTTTCCAACATCAGTCCATGTAATAGATGTTTTATCATATTCCTTATCCAGTTTTTCGAATTCTATTTGAACTACTTTGTCAGGTTTAATTGACGGATTTTGGGTGCAACATAAATAACAACGTGTAAGTCCATGAAGAAACCGCGGAATTCGTACATCATCGCTCCTGTGATAAAACCTCATCCCAATCACTACTGCTAAAATCATTCCACATCCGATGATCATATCCACTAATAATTTATAAGTTAGAAGAGATACGTTTGGTTCTGAAGCCTCCGGAAGTTTCTCCTGGATTATAGTAAGAAAAACAGCTACCGCTAGGAGAACCGTGATGCTGAACCCCAGGCGCTCTCCGGACTCAACCGGAAGTAGGAACACGAAGAGCTGTATGAAATTCATGAGAACAATTGGCAGAAGAAGGCCAGCTATGTAGTAGGTTGTCCTTCTTGTCATGGATATTGTAAGATGGATAATTTGAACATTGAAAGAATTTGTCTCGACAGTTAAGGAAGTTTCTATGACTTCCCATAGCCCGTTTGGGGTATAGAGGTTCATATTAAAAGTTGAAGATTCTGTTAGAATTATGACATCGGCGGTATTGTAGCCAGGGATGTAATACAATAAAGAACAACTTTGTTTATCAAATGGATAGTACGTTACATCCGCATCACATGTAGATTCGAACAAATCTGGTGGTCGAAAATCAACTATTCCGTTATATTGTAATTCACAATCCATATCATCGAGACCAACGCGTTTTAGTGTATGGTACGGATTTAAATTCACAAACTTGGGAACCCATATGTCTCCGAAGAATACTTTAGTGCTGTAGAGGTCATTCCCATAGGACGCTGGATCCCAGGCCAATCTTTCGTCTATCCATCTAATTCTAAAGGCACCGACCACTGCAATTTTGCCATCAGTCTCGGAAAATTCTTGGAGTGCCACTAAGTTGAAGCCGACGGCTACTTTAACTGGCTGACTTCTATCAAGTCCTGGTCGAATTCTTCTGTTATATCCGTTCAACAAAGTATTCTGTAGTGAAATTTCTTGGTTGATAGTGTAGCAATCCACTGCCAGTAAAAACGAGAGAAACCAGACTTTGTCAAACATTTTTAGACCTTGTATAGTAGTAATTTGTGTTAACGTCCGAATGTTCCAACAATTTGCCACAAGAGCATAAAAAAATCTATTCAAACGAATTCGATTCTAGATACACTGACCTAAATAGAAAAAATAAATCCAGAACAATAACGACGGATTTGCGAACTAATTTCATAAACAAAAGGGCATTGTACCATCGAAGCTTAATCCTTTTAAACTAAAGGTTTCCATGATGTAGATTACTATAAGACTTCATTTGTTTTATCTTTCAGAATTACCGTACACGTGTGGCGGTGGTGGTTCCTATGATGTGTCGTGGTCACAGCCTCAGTTGTGGTTCCAGGATCATCATTATATGTTTGCAATGAGGCCCATAATATTCCTGTATTCTTCATATTACAATGTATAAAGGATCAAAAGGGGGAAAAGGTCATCCAAACAAAATTGTGACAAGCAATCCTAATACGAATTGTTTCTTCTCAAAACAGAACAATTTGTGGATACATGATTATTTATTGTTGATTTTGGCGTGGTTTTGGCGTGTTTTCATGAATAGTGTAGGTATGTTTTGTGCATGGAAGCATCTTTGACTTAACTATATTGCGTTGTAAATATTTACTTATCTTGGCCATTATTTGCCTATTTGCACACTTTTTCACTGTTGATTCTTACTTGTGTATTATATGGCTTTGTTAATTCTCATAGAATGTCATTGACCTTCCAACTATTTAACAGGTACCGCTTTTAAATTGTTTTTGTGATATGATTATTTGTAAACTTGTCTTCAAAATTTGGAACTTTGTTTCATAAAAGTGTACGTTTATTTCTTAGCGAACGCACATATTTCTGAGTTAGATCTAGTCCTTGCACATTGTATTTGATAGGAAATTAATGTCACTGACAGAAGTGAAGGAAAAACTTCAAGAGTACTGTGCAACAAAATATTCAAAAAGTGGACTCAAAAATATCAAAGAACTTTCGGACAATTTGAAATCACAAGATTTTACCAATATCAACAGTTTAAAAACTTACGACTTTTTAACTTTATACACATTCATTCCCCACGATAAATTAAAGTCTAGGCTTTTTGATATCATTAACAGCTGCTTTTTCAATAAAAATGGAAAAAGAATTATAATAAATTTACTTGGTCATTGGTCATTTGCAAAATTATTTTGTCAAAACACATTCTGATTGCACACACAAGTACTATGAAGTTGACATCAAAAAGATGCTTGAGTTTCTGATTGACAACATCTATGTGGTTTTTGGAGACCAACAATCTTTTGGAATTCCCATGGTTACCAATTGCGCTCTGTTTTTAGCAAACCTATTTTTGTAATCATATAAACCAGAATTTGTGCAAAATCTTATGCGTGAAAAGAAGAAAACACTTTCTGTGGCCTTCAACTTAACATTTAGATATATCGACAACGTATTGTCAATTAACAATGGTAATTTCCCTTCCTATGTCGATACGATATATCCTGGTTAGCTTGAAAAAAAAGATACCACAGAGTCTGACACATCTGTTTCATACTTGGATATTTTACTTGAAAAAGAGTTAATGATAATCTAACAACCAAGCTATATGATAAACGTGATGACTTTATCTTTTCTATCGTCAACTTACCTTACTTATGCAGCAATATAGCTTCATCACTGCATACGGCGTTTATATATCTCAGTTGATTCGATACGCAAGATCATGCTCTACGTATGAACAATTTCTAAAACGAGGTAAATTATTGATAAACAAGTTGTTGAAACAAAAATATCAGCAGTCCCGTTAAAAGTCATCATTTCGTAAGTTCTACGGTCGATACAATGACCTTTTCAGCAAATACAATTTATCATTGAGTCAAATGCTGATTGGCGTTTTTCATACTGATTGTTAGTCCATTATTTATACACGGAATTGACGACGGAATTTTTCCGTTATTTCCCGATCATGACGAGGTGCACACGGAGAGCGTTACCGGTCAGCAGGGTCTGCTCACTGCTCCGTGGCACCTGATCCCACCTCTGATGTTTTAGAGGTCCGTGTTTGCTCTGCTCCTATTTTGTATTGTTTTATGGACTTTTATATTGAATACTGTTCGTTATCTCCATATCCTTCATCGTATATTTTCAAACATACCACAAAACTATAGCCACGAAGAATGGCAATGTTCTTGTCTTAGAGCGATTGAAATAGATTGTTTACTTACCAGAAAACTACAGATAAAAAGAAAAACCAAAACATGCATTTCCTTTGTCCAAATTGATTTAGACTTTTCATACAAAGATAAGAGAGGGTCTTAATACATGTAGTTCTGTATTTTTATGTTACGTGCTTAATTTAATTTATAATATAATAAATGAAATATTCATAGGAACAATATGTCTTTTTCTCTTCAGTTAATGTTTCTTATGTTAGTTAAGTTATGCAAATGTTAGTTGAGTTTTACAAGTTTACAATTGGTTGGACAAAAATTCGTTAGTAGTGAACTACGCAGCATCAAATCATCACGTGGATAGGGTTCTGTAGCGTTTAGTGACAAGGCAGCGATTTGGGCCTGCAAATAAAGAGAAAATTGTATCTTTTAAGGTTTATCGATACTCTGATAAGAGGTAAAAACAGTAATGACAGTCATTTATTGTAAACTTTTCATACTTTAAGTTGCACTATAGTGAACAATCACTTCTAAAAGAGAAAAATGCTTTACTAATAACGTAGTGAACAAAAGTTTTTTTTTTAAGTCATTTTCTTAAAAACTTAATGCCAGAAACGCTTTGGAAGCAATGTATATTATTTTGAAATACAAGTAAACATTTCTTTTGGAAATCAATGTTTTGGACAATTTACGTTAATAAGTTCTCATGTTTATCCCTTGTGTCAGGAACATTCATTTGGCACCAGCTATGTAACCCATTGACTTTGATTATGGAGTTCGATCTTTTTTAAATAGATTCAAGCTTGACTAAAACTTGTGAACAGTCAGTGCTAAGGTTTTCTTATATACTTCAATGGAGATTTCCACGTGAAATTTTTTTTTTCACAGACTGTCTTGACCTTCTTGCTAAAAAAAGGAAATTGAAAAATATACCTGTATCTTGAAGAAACCAGCCTGAGTGTGCACCAGTGTTCTCTCCTCAGGTGGGACAGCGTATATGTAGCAGGTGTCCGTCTCCTTAAGGGCAAGCATGTGCTATATGTACAATTTAGATAATATGAATGAGAAATCGTCAAATCAACCCAAACCATCACATCATCATTATTTTTCGGATAAGAAACAATTATAAATTACCATCTATTGTGCCTTAAAAAAACATTGAAGTAGTCTTTATGAAAAACAACTATACTATAAACAAGCATATCTTAGCATCGATTTAATCGATATTTATGTGTGTTTAATTAACATAATCAGAATTCTGTATAGAATTAAATTACAAGACCTTGGGGGCTTTATAAGTTGTCTTATGACATGTTGTCCATACTTTTGAAAATATTAAGAGTAGATTACATTTTCTTCAGTTCTCAGCTTTAATTAATACTAAAAACAGAATGCAAAATCAATACTAACAACTGAAAAAAGAAAAAAAAAGTTCATAAATAGTTTATTGAGCACATCCTGAATCATGTCCTTTTATGAGGATTCATTTATATTCTCTGTCTCTTAAACCCCTGTCACACCGGGGCTGCGTTCTCACTACGACTGCACGGCGTCCTAAAAAAATGCAAAACGCCGAGATGATCGCAGAAGAGTCTCCTACAGCGCCGTGACAACGCGGCGAGATCTCCACTGAACGCTGTAGGGTCGCGTAGGGTCTCCTAGAACGCCAGGGGACGGCGATCACTTTGGGCATGCACAAAGTACGCGCCGTGTGATGGCGGTCTGATAAGAACGCAGCAGAAACGTAGTATAATCGCCGTAGCAGCGCGGTGAGATCTCCAACATTGTAGTTGGAGCTCCGTACGAACGCCGTGAAGACGCACATGATCGCGGCATGAACTCAGTAGACTGCGCTTCCACGGAGACTTCACGGAGATGTCGCGGAGTCCTGGAGATGCCACTGCGTTTCTATCGCTTTTTTACGGCGCTTCTAATGAGATTTGTCGTCTTTTGGTTTTTTCGACTGCAATTACACGGCGAAACACGGAGTTGTCACTGCGATCGTTGCGCTCCCTTGGCGTTTCTAGCTGCAGCGTCCGTTGGCGATCACAATGCGCTTTCACGGCGTTGTTACAGCGTTGTCGGCCAGCTCACAAAACAAGAACTATAGGATCATATTTGATCATCAATAATTCCAACGTACTTGTTGCACTAGGAGCATTTACTAGTAAGTGAAAAAAAATGGAAGAGAAAATTACACCAGAACTTGTTCTGTTGATTCACTTAAATTTTGTAGAAAACTTTTGAGTGTGTTTGTTTTTTTTTTAACATTCGTGATAAAATCGAAGAAAATCAAACAACAGATCTGAACCGATAAAATTGAAAAAAAGGAATTTAATCATAAAACTATTTATAATTTAGTACTTAATTATTTACATGTAAATAAAACATTTTTAATTACTAGTATTAAGAATATTTCATGATTAGAAGTCTTTGTAACTTGAATTTTAAAGCAAAAATGTTTTACATTTCTTCTGAATATATATATATATATATATATATATATATATATATATATATATATATATATATATATATATATATATATATATATATATATATATATATATATATATATATATAAATGAGTAAAGAACGCATTGTGAACGTATTGTGAACGCAGCCAGCGCAGTGAGAACGTCGTGAACACGAGGTGAAAACTCCTAACACGCCGTGAAAACTCCGCGGAAGCGCAGTCAATCGCCGAGAGATCTCCGTGGGAACGCAGTAGAACGCCGTGAGATCGCCATAGAATCGCGTCCATCGCCGTAGGGATGCCGTGACATCTTCACATTGTGAAAATTTTTACATAAATTTGTGCAATTTCCCTGCGATTCCACGGCGATTTAAAAATGTTATCAACGCCGAAATGACTCCGTTTGAACGCAGCTTGGTGTGACAGGGCCTTTACATTACACCAAATAGTTCATATATAGAAGAAAACACAATGGATTGCCCTGATACTTTCCATATAAAGTACTCACATAGTAATGATCATACGAGAAATACATATTGCCGTATTCTACAGGTTCGCGGGTTTGGTGAACATGGTGATGTCTCCCCGTAGTCGTCACTGCTTTATGCGTAGTCGTCACTGCTCTATGTGTAGTCGTCACTGCCCCACTGCTTACAGCTGGATACTGAATTTTACAAATTTAACAGTAAAATTTTAATGTTTCTTCTCATTTAAAGTTGAATTTATTAACGTGGAATTTCAAAGGGGTGTTATCAGCTAAGGATACAAGATTTTCTTAAGTTTGTTCGTGTATCCAGCATATTATTTGTTATATTTTAAAAGGTAAATGTTGATGCGACCTTGCAGATAAACATATTAGTATCAACTTTATCATATTGGTATAAAAATATATCATAAAGAACTTCCTGATTGATACAATTAATTCTAAAAAGTCATATGACTTGCAAACAACCTTTCATATAAAATTTATTTCTTTTATTTTCTATATTGAAGAAAGAATTAAGAAAAAAGATATTGCATATGCACTCTACTTTATGGCCGAGATATCATTTTTTTTACATCATATACCAAAAGTAATGAAGAAATTTCAAATCAATACACTAGTTATGATACAGTAATTCTTTTTTCCTTCTCTGTTTGTCTCATCTAGGATTTTTTTTTTTTTTTTTTACAAATGTACACATACAAAAGTGACGATCTGGTTTGATTACCGATTGCAAGTTCCTTTTATTTGATCATATTATAAAACTGTTTTTTAGTCAATGTGGTGATTTTGCCACTCTATCAGTTCATTGTTCCCCTCGCCCTTTTGAATTTTGTAAACCTTAGGTGGCTTAATCATCGCAATGGCCTCAAAAAAAGCAATATTGAATAATCTATCATATAAGAGTATGTTTAACCTCTCTATGATTCTCTTCTACTGCAGTCTTGATTTTCAGAGAGTTATCAGGATTATTACTGTTGATTGTTAATTTTTTTATTATCCACATGTAAAATACCTTTCTTTCAAAATATTTCAAAAATATTTATTGTCATGTAAATTTCTTCAGTTACAATTCATTATCATACAGTTAAAGTATAATTGAGGGAGTTTATAGCAAGAATCCAGTTCCTGACGGCCAAGACTTTTTGCCCGAGGTGCAACCGAGGGAAATACCCCTGGTCGAGGGAGACTGGAATCTTGCTAACTCCCTCAATGATATAATTTTTAACTGTTTTATTATACCTATACAAAGGTTAAAAAAGTAGAGGATTACGAAGGACGGGGAATTAGCTTTCGGAGTGGGTATTAGCTCACTTGTCTAATGCAATGCAAAAGTAAAATCTAGAGAATTACGGATAACCGGGAATTACTTTCGGAGGCAGGGATTACTAGTATATTTGACGAACGCACGTGGATTAGTCCATTCACATTTTACTATCTCATTTTTATTTAGGGAAGATCGGTAGAGGTATGATAATATTAAATGTTCCTAAATTTCCATTTAAAGTGAAGGCGTTAAAATAATACGGTGTAATCTTATTAAGCGATATTGTTATTATTTAACTCCTTGAGACTTCTTGTCTGCCTGCTATATAGACTATTATTGTGCAAGTTACAGTTTATTGTATTCTTAGTAAAGAATTTAGTGGCCATTGTTAATAGTAATAAATTTTTTGACTTTGATTTTACATTCCTACATTCTTTAAAGAGCGCAATTATCATAAGTGAGAATGTAAGTGTAATTGTCAATCAAAGAAAATAACAGACTCATCAACTTACACAAAGTAGAAAAAGGAAGGTTAGCGTAGGTTCGATGACCATTATAAATGCTGCCACAAAATGAAATGGTCAATGTAAGATAAGGGATTTTCGTTATGTGAAGAGGTCAAAAATTGGTATTCTTCTTTATACTTGAGAGGGGAGTAACTCGAATTCAATTTCTCAACAAAAAAATTCATTTTATTCCCCTGATACATTCACCTTAGTGTTACTTTGCCAAAAATAAGTGTGAATACAGTTGTAATTTGAAATAAATATATTTCAGTTAATTCTTTTATTAAATACTACCACTTCTTTCACTCTCTCTGACTCTCATTTTGTTTATGAAACACGAAGCAATTGCATCTGGTGACAATTCGATAATATTTTCATTCAAGATTGCATGGCCCTACAATTTCCATGGACTCTTATAAGCTTTCTCTAATTGCAAAATTACTATCACCAAGCAATGGAGATTATTTTCTTTTCAACAGCTTATATGACTTTATCAAAAAATATTTCTTGCAGGTCCAGTGTAACTTTCATTGATAGATGGAAAGAAGGAGGAGTCTAGGGTACTGGTTATATATACAACTTGGTCATGACATTTTAGTTCATTTCATATTACAATAATTAAAAAGAACTTTTAACCAAAATTCACATTCTAAGTAGAAATAAATGAACAAAGAACTTCACGGTTAATGGATTTTTGACTGGCCCTCCAACCCCTTAACCCCAACCCCCCTCAAAAAGGTAATAATTATCTGGAATCAACACATTGTTGCCTTCCATTAGAATTTGAGAAAGGAGAACTCTAGCAAGTATGCCCTCAAATGGGCAGAATTGAGAGTTCTTAAAATTTAAATAAAATTAAACTATACTTATGCTACATCATAAATTGAAATTTAATATTCAGCTGAAGCTTATCTGCCATAGAGATATTGCTACTTTATATGAAATTTTTTCTTTAAAAAGTCAGAATAAATCAAGAACACGTCTTCATAGGGAAGAAATAGTTCTCGAGATTTTGATATCTTTTTACAGATACATTTTTGACCAAAAAGAAAAATATTTTGAAATGAATATATGGAAGTAGGATGTTGAAAATCACTATCACTTATAAAAGATAGACCATAGACAAATAGATTAATGCATTAATTTATTATTTTGATTAATCTTCTATAGAATATGTATATATTTACACAAATATTGTTATTAAGTAAATTGTATTATTCAATACCAAAGAGAGAAAGAAAAGAGTTAAACAAATGCTATCAAACGCATTTCCAACATCATCCCATGTAAGTGGTATTTCATTAGACACCATATCTAATTTTTCCGATTTCATTTGAACAACTTCGTTAGGTTCGATTGACTGTTTTGGTTTGCAGCAAAAATAACAACGTGTTAATCCACGAAGAATCCAAGGAACCCGTTTGTCATCGCTCCTGTGATAAAACCTCATTCCAATCACAACTGCTAAAATCATTCCACATCCTATGATCATATCCACCAATAGTTTATAGGTAAGAAGAGACACGTTTGGCTCTGATGCTTCCGGTAGTTTCTCCTGGATTATAGTAAGAAAAACCGCTACCGCTAGGAGAACCGTGATACTGAACCCCAGGCGCTCTCCGGACTCAACTGGAAGGAGGAACACAAAAAGTTGAATGAAATTCATGAGAACAATTGGTAGAAGAAGGCCAGCTATGTAGTAGGTAGTCCTTCTTGTCATAGATATTGTAAGATGGATGACTTGGAAATTCTTAGCAGTTGTTTTAACAGTAAATGACGTTTCTGTGACTTCCCATAAACCGTTTTCTTCATAGAGTTCCATATGAAACGTTGATGACGCTGCTTCAATATTGATATCTTCAGAATAGTAACCGGGGATGTAATACAATAAGGAACATTTTTGTCTATCAAACGGATAATACGTCACATCCGCATCACACGTAGATTCGTACAAATCTGGCGGATGAAGATCCACCCTTCCGTCATCTTGTAATACACAATCCATCTCATCCAGACCAACGCGTTTTAGTTTATCGTATGGATTCAAATTCACAAAGTTTGGAACCCATATGTCCTTCAAGTAAAATTTAGTGCTGTAGAGATCATTCCCATAGGACGCTGGGTCCCAGACCAATCTTTCATCTCTCCAACTTAAGCCGAAGGCACCGACAACTGCAATTTTACCATCAGTCTCGGAAAACTCTTTGAGTGTAACTAAATTGAAGCTGGCGACTATGTTAACTGGCGTAGTTCTGTCGGCTCCCGGTCGAATTCTTTTGTTATATCCGTTTAATAAAACTTGATGTAGTAAAGTTTCATTTGCAATAGAGTAGCATTCTACTCCCAGTAAAAGAAAGAGAAACCAGACCTTTCCAAGCATTCTTTATTTTTTATGCATTTGTAATTTGTGTCAAAGTTTCAAGACTCCATCACTGTGCCACAACAGCGTGAAAAGTATTATCAAAAAAATTTGACTCCTGTTTTTAACCTTCGTTGAGAATTATTGCATAAGAATTAAGACGGATTTGCGATTTGTTTTTGTAAATAAGGGACCATGATATCATAAGGGTATAATCCTTCGAAACAAAAAAGTTTCTATGATGTAGATAACAATAAATACTTCTACTTTTAATCTTTGAAAATAAGTAGTATACAGCAGGCTGAGCAAATCAAAGGTGATTGATAGTAAGCTTTGAATGTTTTTCCAAAAATGTTAAATTTTAAGAATTTAAGGCTTCAATGTTTCGAAGGACCAATCGCATTTTGCACTCTTGATTTGTACTCAGGAATCTAATCAATGCTAATTTTTTTCCTTACTGGAAGGTATAAAACAACCATGTTGAATTGTTATGAAGATGTCAATATATGTAAAAAGACTTAAGGAAGAATAATATCTATTGAATCTTTTTTTAAATGACGTTCCCTATTATAATTTTTGAAAGTTATGTATTATCTGTGCATATCCTACTCTGATGTACATTTTTTTACCAAACCGGTATCATATAATTTTACGCGAAAAAATTTCTTTAAAACAAATTAAGATCGACCCATACATTTTGTTTATTGGAGTGATTTGTTTGTTTTCATATCACATACAGTCCCTGAAACGTTCTACTTTCCCATTTTTCCGTTCGCTCACCGTTCGTTCACCGTTCGTTCAGCGTTCGTTCACCGTTCGTTCAGCGTGCGTTCACCGTTCGCTCTTCGTTCACAGTATTGCGTTCACCGTTCACCATGCGCTCGCGTTCACCGTTCACAAAACGTTCACCGTTCGCTCTTCGTTCCGTTTACTTTGCGTTCACCCTGCGTTCACCGTTCACTTATCGTTCAGTCTTCATTGTCATTCGGAACTCCGAAGTGAAAGGACTTATCTTTTTGATGGTAAGGATTTACATGTTTTTTTAATTAAATAACTTAGATATCGTGTTTAAAGAATAATTATTTCATTGCAAAAATTATCTATGATATGTATATTTCTATTATTATAACTCAGCTGTTATTTATTTCATAAATTTTCCCTGGAAAATAATTAATACATTAAGTACATGTACCTACATGTATGTAGAACGATGCTAAAATATTAAATTCAAAAAAGGGCAATGTACAAATGCTTCTCGCACGGCTTCAATTTGATGTAATTTTAACGAGGACAAATTATTAATGCATGTATAATAATTAATCGAAGTCTTTTACAGGACAAGAATACATAAAAAAAAAATTATTTCTACAGTAACACGTATTTAAACTACTTGTAGGTTTGAGAAATATGAACAGACTGCAAATATTCAGTTAATTAAATATCTTTAGAGCTAATTAAATTGATGGTGTGATTTTAAATTTTAGAAAAGACTAACTGTTTAAAATAGTCTATTGTTGGAGAAGAAAAATTTCTTCCTTCTCCGTACCTAAACATGTTTTAAAAATATCTTTCTTGCTATTCAGTATAATTAACCCCCCTACCCCCCCCCCTACCCCCCGGTGCCTTTTCTCCCGAAATAAAATTCCTATTGAGTTTTTTCCAGTATATTTTAATTAATATTTAATTTTTATTGTAACACAAGAAAATCAGTCTTAAAACCAACATCAAACAGTCATGAAACAATAGTATTTTAGTATAAACTTGTGCCGACCGTAGTATTTTAAATTGGCAGAGAATGTGTTTCACATTCAATTTAAAACTTAATCCTTCCAAGTACATGATAGGGAAAAATATTAAATTTCCTTGGAATACTAAGTGACTCTTTGCCTTCGGCATGTTCGGTGAAACGCGATTTCCACACCTCCGCTGTGTCGAATTATTTTGATTGACAGCACAAGCACGCTACTACGAATATAGCACGGACTTCCTGTGAACTGTGTGAACTTGATGATGGAATATAAAAGCCAATGATTACTGTCAAATGGATTTGTTAATCTAAAAAAATAAAGATTACCTTTATTGCTTGGAATATTTAGGAAAAATAATTCGAATTTTTATTTGATACAACATATATCTGAGAATCGAGGGGGTTATCTCTCTCTCTCTTTCTCTCTCTCTCTCTCTCGCTCTCTCTCTCTCTCGTACATTTCTCTGTTCAATAAAAACTATGACAACACATTACTTATTTAGTTTTGAAAATTTATTCTACACATGTATTACAAATAATTTGAATGCCTCTTTCCAACATCTTGACCGAGAATAATCACGGCCGGGAAGTGTCTACAGATACATGAAGAAGTTAGCTAAAATAATCGTCAGAAAAGAATAAAAAGGCACATAAATATAGAATATTTTGCAGTAGAATTTAAATAAATTAAACGAGAATTTTTATGCAGTACGATAACAACAAATGTCAACAGATAATTGTGAATTTTAAAAATAAAATCCGTTATTTTACTCAGAATTGCTTTGGCACGCAAATGCATGTACGGTTGTTTCAACCCCGTACAATGTTATTAATTCATTCTATAAGTAGCAGTTTTATCTTCAGAAGTCCACATTATTTTATAAGTGAAAAGAATAAGCATAATTTTTTACTATATAAGTAGATTAATTTATTTTTTAAGTACACGCGGTAACAAATACACGTTTGACGGCGATTAAAATCATGTTACTTATTAAAATATCGATTTAAACATAGGTATGTGCAGAAAAAAAGTTTTTATTTATTTATTTATTTATTTATTAATTAAGTAATTTATTTATTTATTTATCTCAGTAGTAGTTTTATCTTCTAAAATCCACATTATTTTATTAGTTAAAAGAATGAGCAGAATTATTTACTATATAAGATTAATTTATTTTTTAACTACACCGCGGTAACAAATACACGTTTGACGGCGATTAAAATCATGTTATTAAAATATCGATTTAAACATACGTATGTGTAGATTTTTTTTTTTATTATTTATTTATCTATTTTGTTTCTCTTTTGTTTATCTATTGTGTATTTATATTTTTTTTACATTTGAATTATAGAATAAAAGAATAATTTCAATACAAGGAAAAGACCGAAGGCATTCCGAATAGATCGTTCATCTTGCGTTCACCGTTCACTTTGGGCTCGCGTTCGCGCTCCGTTCGCGTTCTGCGTTCACTCACCGTTCACCGTTCACACATCGTTCACCAAGTTGCGTTCACCGTTCGCACACCGTTCACTCACCGTTCGCTCTGCGTTCGTTCACCGTTCGTTCACCGTTCGTTCACCGTTCAGGTGGGAAAGTAGAACGTTTCAGGGACTGTATTACATTTTAAATATCTAAAACCCTTTAAGGTAAGATGATTAAAGGCTCAGTTATGAAAACAACAGCATTTCATGAGTAGGGGATAAAAAGATTTAAAGTCAATCAGTAAACTTAACTTACAGACACTAAAGCATATGCAGTCATTCTTAACTGATCTTTTACATACTAGTACTATAGCTTTCATACATTATAACATGCATCCTTCAGACAAACAAACAGACAGTATAATTCTACGTGAAAATGCAGGAAAATACTGATTTGACATAACATTCACGTTTTTTTTCAAAATTATTAAAAACTTGAAAATATTTTTACATTTGCTGTAGGAAGAGATTGGAAATGTACAATTTTATCATGACTTATGTTTCTTTTTTTTTTGAATAGAAAATAAGAAAAGTAACATACATGTTATGTACTCACTTTAAAACGACAAGTTTTACGAAAAGGAAAATACTGTTATGTGGAGATAATGAAGAACTGTCAAGCTCAAAAGCCTATTCAAACAATGCCAAGCAGGAGCAAAACCAATGCTAAAACAACCCGCTTGTTCCTTTAATCCAAAATGCCTACAAAGAAATTGACGAAATAGATATACAAGTACATGCAGTATTCATTCTCAGAAAACGGATTTAGTCATTTATTATACCCCCCGCTTGAAAAGCGGGAGGGTATATAGTGATCGGGAATTCCGTCCGTCCGTCCGTCCGTCTGTCTGTACGTCCGTCCGTCCGTCTGTTACGCTTTTTCTCTTATCCGCAACTCCTCTTATACTACTGGGTGAAATTTAATGAAACTTTCACAGAATCTTTATTACATATTGCGATTGTGCACCTCCTATTTTACTTTTTTATTCGACACGTATTTTAGGTTTCCCAGAGCAAAACATGGACATTGCCATTTTTTGTTTACCTATGACGTCACATAATAGAAGCTTCTGGATAACATTTCATAGGACGAGTTATTCCTCTTTACACATTAACCTAAAACAATATTTAAAGCAACACATCGACATTATGGGAGGCGGGGGGTATCATTTAGTGAGCTCATTGCTCACAGTACCTCTAGTTTTAACCATAATTCAGTTTCGCCCCTTCCGCCCTAAACTGGACTGGGCGAATTTAAAACTGGTTGAATTCATAGAATACAGTATAAGTTTTTAAAAGTGTGACTGGGCGATTAAAAAAGATTTAAAGGGCTAAAATAAAGCGGGGCGAAACTTAACTTGTAAACAGTCTACAGTGCCTATATATCAAACATCTAAAACTTAATCCTTTAACATGTTCTTCACCCTACACCATAAGTCTTATCTTGCTAGACAATGTCTGATGGTGAAAATAGACAGGAAGAATGGACCTTGAAACAGACCAAAAATAAAGGAATCCCAGTATTTTAACTGATGTCATTATTTCATAAATATTGGGAATTCGGTGGAAGAAATGACGTAAAACATTGCGCACGGTGTTGGTACTATAATATCTAACTCTCTATATCGCAAAGAAATCGGCGCTTTCAAGATGTCGTATATCCTTTAAATTAAAAATGAAATTATTTCTGTTTTTCAAAGAAAGAAATAATTTTTAGAATTCTCTTCTTAATAGTTTACAAATATTTTTACTATGATGAGTCGAAATTCATTATTGGTCATTTACGGCGAAGTTACATCAATTATTGTTCGAGCTACTACAAGGTATGAAATATGCATAAGCTCTAAATTAAATGAAATTTAGGGGATACAATAAAAAATACGCATTCTTTAAGATATTGTTGAGTTTTTAACATTATTTTATCAATATCATGAATTTGGACTGGATCTACAGTGCTTAAGGTGACAACAAAAGAAATCTTAGCGACCTTTCAAAGTCCTTTTCTGACATAACTAGAACACCCAAAAAACAGAAAGATGATGAAGATATGTCTGACAATCCACACATAACAACGTCAACCCCTCTCAGTGGTCAAAATCTGTCTGGTTTCCCCCCACTCCCCACCAAATCGAACGCCCCTGTTACTCATCATGTGGTCATAGGAGAGGAAGATATCAAACGAATAGCTACTGCTGTAAAACTTTCAATCCAAGATGAAATAGCGGACCTCGTTCATAAGGAAGTGATTAGAGCTGTCCAGCCTTTGCATGACAGAATTACTAAACTCGAAGAAATGAACAATGATCTGCATTTGCAGCTGGACGAGCTAGAGCAATACGGACGAAGACCGCTAGTTCGAATCTCTGGAATTCCTGAATCTCAGGACGAAAACACAACAGACCTCATCCTAGATATTGCTTCTAAGGCCGAGATTCCTCTCAAGCCTGATGACATTATAAACTCTCATCGAGTAGGGGCACCTGCCAAAAACCAAAGACAGGGAAGACCTAGGCAGATCATCGCACGGTTACGTTCTGTTGACCTCAAATTTCAGCTGGTAAAAAGTTATGAAAACCTTCAACAAAATCCGGAGACAAAACATGTTTCTATCAACGAAGACCTGACCAAACGAAGAGATAAATTACTTTTCATGTGTCGACAGCTTTGTCGTAAGCGTTTCATTAAACAAGCGTGGTCATCAAATGGCAAAATTCGTATTCGGGATAACCAACTAAATACTCACTCAATCTTACAAGAGAGTGACCTTTGCCCCTTTGGTCACGTCCCCGAACAGGCAGATTAACAATGTGTGCTCAAAAGGTCAACAAATAACACTCAAATTGTCCACTGACTTACTCAGGACATGGGTATGATTTTAGTATTATTTTTTTCCCCACTTTTTTATGCGATTCTCAACAGTCTACTACCAAAACTTAATGTTTCTAGCTTCCTTTTGTATATACTATGCATTTTGTGGCATGCTTACAAACATTCAACATTACAGTTTTAACTGTAATTTTCTCCCCGCTCTACATACAACTCCCATCCATATAAACGTTTGTACTTTCATTATTACAAACTTGTTCTTTACTTTATTTATTTACCTCAACGTATTGCGTCTTGTATGCAACATATTATCCTTGTATATATACTTTTTGTTATTCCTGTTTTTGTTATTTTCATGTTATATATTTGCCCACATTTTTGTATGTATTTTTTATAATTTCATGATATATAATGAAAATCTAAGTCATGCAACTAAATTTAAGAAGTCGCTAATTTACATTTCTAAACTTGTAAAAATCTCAGCAGTAACTGATTGCAGCCATTTACTTATAAGCTACATGTATCACACGGTTGATAATGGGTAATTCAATCGAACAATATCGAGCTGCAATCGGTCTATTTTATTTATCAAGTAGAGGCACATGCAAAACATATTCATACTTGGTTTTTCCAGGTGTATATATATTTCAGTTATTCAAAAATACACTCAAACTTCTCGCTTGCGGCATGGCAGCCATTTTTCAGAAATCTGTGTATATTAATTTTTATCTACAGTTTTTTACTTTTATTTTGTTGATTTGCGGGGATATTGAGGTCAATCCGGGTCCTGCTATGGAAAGTGTCCTTGACATACTACATTTGAATATTCGAAGCATTAGACACAAACTAAACTATCTAAATTCTTTTGTTCATGACTTTGATATAATATGTTTTACGGAAACTCATTTGGATCATACAGTTAATAATGATGACTTACATTTGGACGGTTTTGGCACAATATTGCGAAAAGACAGAAATTGTTTCGGGGGCGGTGTAATGATATATTTGTCAAATCAAATACGAGCATTTAGACGCCAGGAATTTGAACCCTCTGACACTGAGTGCATATGGATTGAAATAGATAACAATACCTGCAAATACTTTTTATGTTGTATATACCGTCCTCCAAACTCGGATAGTAGTTTTTGGACAAAACTCACATGGTGCATTGAAAGAGTAGGCGAAGTCTCCGATAAAATACTAATAGTAGGTGATCTGAATGTTGATCTCCTTAATGCTCCACAAACACATATAATTCGCGAAATAATTTCAACACACAATCTTGTAAACAATATCCATGAACCAACTAGAATATCACACACGTCCAGCACGCTTCTTGACCCAATTCTTACATCTGTCGATATTCAAGTATGCGAATCGGGTACTCTAACAATAGACGCCTCGGTCAGTGACCATAGAGCAACTTACATCTCGCTCCCTTCTAGTATAAATTATAATCGTTCATATAAGCGAAAAGTATGGGTTTATAAAAATGCCGATTTCGTGAAACTAAACTCTCTCATCGAAAGTTGCGATTGGACTAAAAGCATAAACGAAGCTAAATCTGTAGACATTGCTGTAGATAATTTTACTTCGGAATTTCTTTTCTGTGTTCATGAATGCATACCTGAACAAACTATAACCATTCGCCCTCGTGACAAACCATGGATGGATTCAATGTTACGTAAAACAATAAGAAAAAGAAACCGTCTTCATAAGAAAGCTAATAAAACTAAAAAAGAATCCGATAAGGCTGCTTATAGAAAAATTCGTAATTCAGTCAACAATATGAAAAAACACGCTATTTCAAACTACTACGATAATATAGAAACCTATTTGGAAGATTCTAGTAAAAATAACAATAAGTTATATTGGAAGTTAATGAAAGAGTCATTTAATATAAAACTTTCTAACGAAATACCACCGATACAAATATTGAATGATAACGGTTTAAGACAAGTAGCTTATTCTGACAAAGACAAGATTGAAGCATTGAATTCGTTTTTTTCTTCGATTTCATCTATTGATGATTCTAATGAAATACTACCACAAATGTATTATACTTGTAATGACACACTATGCAACATCAAAATCGACGAACAGGAAGTATTAGACATAATTTCAATACTTCCCGTGAATAAAGCTATTGGCCCAGATTGTATTAGCCATAAAATGTTAAAATCTACTATTTCTACTGTTATTAAACCACTAACTATGTTATTTAATAGGTCGTTATCAGAAAAAGTTTTCCCATCTTTTTGGAAATTAGCCCATGTGATTCCTCTTTTCAAAAAGGATGACCCCTCTGTGGTGTCCAACTACAGACCTGTATCGCTACTATCTTGTGTAAGCAAAATTATGGAGAGAATTATTTTTAAACACGTGTACAATTATTTCCATATCAATGATTTATTTTATCGATACCAAGCAGGATTTCTACCTGGTCATTCAACTGTATATCAATTACTAGAAACATATCATAGTATTGTTCAAAGCATAGATGAAGGCAAATCATGTTGTATGGTTTTTTATGATCTTTCAAAGGCTTTTGATAGAGTTTGGCACAAAGGGCTTTTATTTAAATTGCAAACTTATGGTATATCTGGTGATATTCTCCAATGGTTTTCAAGTTATCTAAGTCAAAGGTCTCAAAAAGTTATGTACAAAGATTTGTCATCATCAAAACAAGATATTTTTGCAGGTGTACCTCAGGGTTCTGTCTTAGGTCCACTGTTATTTCTTATTTATATAAATGATGTTGCTGAAAATATGATTTCAATGTGTAGACTGTTTGCAGATGATAATTCCCTCCAACAATCATCATACAATGTATTAGATATAGAATACAAATTGAATCATGATTTACACATATTGGAAATTTGGTCAAATAAGTGGCTACTCAAATTCAATCCATCTAAAACTAAGGTAGTTTATTTCAACAAGAAAAATATTTCTGCTATGCCAAAGTTATTTTTCAAAGGCGATAGACTTGAGTGTGTTCCAGTCCATCGCCATTTGGGTTTGCTATTGTCGCAAAATCTTAGTTGGTCTGAATATATTGATGGAGTTGTAAATAGTGCCAATAAAAAACTAGGCCTTCTAAAGAAGTTAAAGTTCAAAATGGGTAGAAAAAACTTAACAAAATTGTATATTACATTCATCAGACCTATGCTTGAATATGCTTCGATAGTTTGGGATGGCTGCTCGAAATATGATGCAGAAAAACTTGAAAAAGTACAATTAACCGCCGCTAGAATCGTAACCGGACTACCTATATTTGTGTCTAGAGATGCACTTTATTCTGAAACTGGGTGGGAAACTTTAAAAAACAGACGATATATTGCTAAAATGACTACTTTGTACAAAATTCACACGGGACGAGCACCGGAATATTTGAAAGATATTGTCCCCAATAAGCGTGAACATATATCCACATATAATACCCGTAACAAACAAGATTTTATAGTTCCTAGGTGTAGATTAGAACTATTTAGAAATTCATTCGTACCTGACGCTACAAAACAATGGAATTTATTAAAAACAGATACAAGAGAAGCCGATTCAGTTAAAACATTTAGAAAGAACTTGACAACAAAAATTGATATTCCACCACCATACTTTTCTTTTGGCAAACGTATTACAAATATCATTCATACCAAGTTAAGACATTACTGTATACTAAACCATGATCTATATAAACGAAATATTGTAAGTAGTCCATTATGTTTATGTGGAAAAAATGAAGATGTGTATCATTTCTTTTTTGCATGCACAAATTATTCCAACGCTAGAAGTACTCTTTTTAATCATTTGTTCATGCTTGATTTGGTTTCTATTGATATTAATGTATTATTATGTGGTGATGTTAATTTGCCTTTACAGATAAATAACAGTATTTTTGCTGCTGTTCATAAATTTATTGACGAAACATGTAGATTCTCTAAATGATGTATTACATTATATTGTATCTATTTATTCATGTATCGATTGTATTATATATTTTTTTCTTTTTGCATGACACATTGTTTTATATAAGGAGAGGAATATACTAAGTTGTTTAGAACTTGTTTCCAATCCTTTTGATTTATATCAATAAACTACGTTCAAAACAAACAAGTGCTTAAGTAAAATGTCTAGCAGAAAAAGTATCAAATGTGTAAATGAAAAAAATTGACACTCTTTAAGAATAAATAAAAGTATCAGATAGATGTTGAAATCTCACAGTATAATTAGCGATAAGTTGCAAAATGAAAACCATTCATCCATTTATCTATGATAATTCTTATGTGAAAATAATAGATTTTTTTCTTAATTCATAAAACCCCTAAAACAATCCTTATAACAAAAATACATAGAGAGTTCCAGTAAATGATAAGCCTCTCTCTTAATTCTACACTTAAATGTTAACAGCAGTGAAGAAAAAATTTCACTTGAACTGAACAATATATTTGAGAAGAAGTAGTGTATACAGATTTGAATACAAACTAAATTCAATAAAACCAAAATACCCGACTTTTCAGAACGTTACACAACCATTTCCTCGAAAAATTAAATTACAGGAATTTTTACAACATAAAAATTATCAGGTCGTTAATCAACTTAATTTGTCATTAGTCATTCGCAAAATAATTTGAATTAACACTAATCACTCCTGTTGATATAGATTCTATATATCAGATCATCTTGAAATAAAAGATACCAGAGTCTGGTATTTTACTAGAATGAGACGTTCATGGTAATATAACAACCGAGCTCTATGATAAACGTAAAAGCTGTGAAACAATCGCGTTGATTTTAAATTTTCAAAAGTCAACTCACACTTGTACTTTACTTATAAAGCAATAAACCTTTATCACCTGCATACGAGATTAACATTCCTTAGTTGTTTCAATGTTTCAATGCAAACTCTACGTATGAATAATTTCTAAAACTTGGTATTATTAAGTTTTTGACAAACAAGTTGATGAAACAAGAAAACCAACAGTCTCGTTTAAATTCATCATTTCGTGGTTCAATGGTCGATACAATGACCTTGTTTCATGCCCATAATAAAATTTTTAGCTATTTTAAAGCAAATCTATCATTGAGTCAAATGCTACTGGCGTTTTCCATACTGATTGCTAGGCCATTATTTATTCACCGAATTGTCGACGAAGTTTTCTGTTATTTTCTGATCATGTCAAAGAGAACACAGCAGGTTTGACAGGACGGCAGTGGATGCTCACTCCTCCATAGCATCGTATTTTTTACAGGGCCAATTTTGTTTTGGGCCTGATTTGTATTGTTGAATGGATTTCTGAGCTGGTATACTGTTCATCATCTTCATATATTTCATGCTTTATCAAACTCTCTTATTAGGGTCGTTATCATATCTAAGGCTTTGAATATTATTGTATTATATCAAACTGTCCAATTATCTTTTTAAAAAATTTGCAATATTCCATCATAAAGAAAACAATTACCCAACTATTAAGTTTTTATTTTATTAAAAGTTACACAATAATATATTGGGTGAAGATATAGAATACCATTTGATGTGTGGTGTTAAATACAAAATAAAGATCTTATAATACAAAACACACACAATAATACGCCATATTGTTATGCATTTAATTCAACAAATACCCGGTAGTCCAAAGCTTTAAATTTTAAACAAAAATGATCGTCATAATTCATTTCTGAATTCCTCTTCTAAGGACTGAATTATACATGTATCTCCTGCTAAAATAATAGGAGGGTATATAGTGATCAGGGTGCCCGTCATTCTATCCATCTGTTAAACTTTTGGGTCCGCAACTCTTCTTATACTTATATTACTGATTGAATATATGGAACTAACGAACAACATTCAAGCTCAAAAGTCCATAAAACAAAACAAAATGGGAACAGAGCAAACACAGTACTCCAAAATATCAGAGGTGGGATCAGGTGCTATGGATGAGTGAGCATCCCCTGTCGACCGGTCACACCCGCCGTGTGCTCCTTGTCATGATTGGAAAATAACGGGGAAATCTGTCGTCAATTCAGTGTAAGTAATACACTTACAATTAGTATGAATAACGTCTGTCAGAATTTGACCCAATGATAAATTGTATCAATTTTGCTGACAAAGTCATTGCATCAACCATAGAACTTACGAAATGATTGCTTTAAACGGAACTGCTGATATTCTTGTTTCATCTTGAATGGAATTTAATGAAACCTTCACGGAATCTTCATTACATAGAGTCATTGTGCATCTTTTACTTTACTTTTTGATCCGACAAATATTTTTGATTTCCCAAACCAAAACAGGGACACTGTCATTCTTTCTATATAGTAATGAAGGGTATCCATCTCTTATCCACAACTCCTCCTATACAATTGAATAAACTTTAATAATACTTTCACAGTTTCTTTATTCTTTTTTACATAATGCCATTGTGTACCTCTTATATTACTTTATGATCTGACGATTATTTTGAGTATATATATGAATTAGTGAGCTCAATGTTCACAGTACCTCTAGTTCTTAATCATTAACAGATTTTTGAACTTGTTGGAGAGGATTTTACTATTTTGTAACAAACACAACTTTTTAATTTGTGATAAAAAAATATCAATCTCTCCAGATAAATTATCTTATAAGCTATCATTATTTATTATCATTTTAAGATTATATCAATACTCTCAAAAGAAAATTACATATAAGCGTAGTATTTTTTAGAAAATTAAACAGATTTGACTTATTTTCTAGTTTAGAAGCAAAACCATTCATCTTAAAAAATAGATATATATACCGATACAGAATTATAAAAAAGACTGAAAAAATGTTATGATTCAATAAATATCTCACTGAATGGAAAAAAAACCCACCTAGTAGAAGGATATGGAGATAACGAACAGTATCAATTTCAAAGTCCATAAAACAATACAAAATAGGAGCAGAGCAAACACGGCCCTCCGAAACATCAGAGGTTGGATCAGGTGCCATGGAGGAGTAAGCATCCCCTGCTGACCGGTCACACCCGCCGTGTGCTCCTTGTCATGATCGGGAAATGACGGGAAAATCCGTCGTCAATTCAGTGTTTCAATAATGGACTAACAATTAATCTATGGATGCTGAAAAGGTCCTTGTATGTTCTGCTTACCATTTGTAATGTTATGATGACTTATAAGGAGAAAGAGTGTTGTCAAAAATATTTGCTAACAAAAACAGATGATCGATGGACACTTGTTTAATAAAAACGATACTGACCTCTGACTAGTAGAGGTAGCAAACAAAAAATAGAGACTGAAAAAATGTCTGTGTCAGTAAAGACTGCATTAAAAGATTATCCCAAACATCAACGAAAAAAGCATATCTGCAATCTCTGAGGTAGATGTTTTATTTGAGAGTACAATGTATTTCTAAAATTTAAATAATTCACAGGAATCATTCAAGTTTTTAATGTTTTTTGCGGTTCTTTTTGTAACATTTCAAAACATATCTTCGAAAGTACTTTTACGCAAATATTGTTATGAAGTAAACAATATTATTCATTACCAATGACAGGAAGAAGAGAGGTAAGCAAACTCTATCAAATGCTTTCCCGACATCATTCCACGTTACTCCATCAGATTCAATGCTTGGTTTTTCAGATTTTATGTCAAAAACTTTGTCAGGTTTGACTGACTGCTTTGAGTTAATTGGAGTACAGCATCCATAAAAACAACGTGTAAATCCTCGAAGAATCCAAGGAACCCGTATCTCATCGCTCCTGTGGTAGAACCTCATTCCAATCACAACTGCAAAAATCATCCCACATCCAATGACCATATCCACCAATAGTTTATACGTAAGAAGTGATACGTTTGGTTCTGAAGCTTCCGGAAGTTTCTCCTGAATGATGGTAAGGAAAACCGCTACTGCTAGAAGAACTGTGATGCTAAATCCGACTCGCTCACCAGATTCAACTGGAAGGAGGAACACAAAAAGTTGAATGAAATTCATGAGCACTATTGGCAGCAGAAGGCCGGCAACGTAATAGGTCGTGCGCCTCGTCATTGATATTGTGAGATCGATAACTTGAAAATTCTTAGCACTTGTTTTTACGGAAAGGGAAGTTTCTAATATTTTCCAAAGGCCATTCTTTTCGTAGAGGTCCATGATAAAAGTTGATGATGCCACTGTGATGTTGATATCGCTAATGTAGTACCCAGGGATATAGTACAACAGGGAACATTTTTGTTTATCAAATGGGTAATACGTCACATCTGCATCGCATGTAGATTCATATAAATCTGGAGGATGAAAACTGACATCACCACTGTCGGTTAGTGTACAATACATTTCATCGAGACCAACACGTTTTAGCTTATCGTAGGGATTCATATTCACAAACTGTGGAACCCAAATGTCTTGGAAATACATGCGGGTGTTATAGAGGTCGCCCCCGTAGGTTGCTGGGTCCCAGATTAATCTCTCGTCCGCCCAATTAAACCCAAAGGCACCGACTACTGCAATCTTACCCTCACTCTCGGAAAATTCCTTAATTGCTGTTAGAGTGAAACTAGCCTCTAGATTTACTGGAATACTTCTGTCAGCTCCTGGTCGAATTCTTTTGTTATAACCGTTCAACAAATTTTGATGTAGCAAAGTTTCTTCGGCAATTGTATAACATTCTATTCCCAACAAAAGCGAAAGAAACCAGATTTTACCGAGCATCTTTCTTTTTTTGTTTTACTTCGTTTGTATTTGCGATGGCAAATGTCATACAAAGCCCCAGCGTAGTGTCGCCACCGCGTAAAGTCTGGTTAACATGCTATGATTCCAGTTAATGACCTTAACAAACGATTAATTCCCAAAAATTTAAACGCCTTTGTGATCTTATTTTGAAAACAAGAGGGCAAAGCAAACTATATATGTAATCGTTTTAATCCATGTTAGAGATTACGTAGTAAAAATTGACCTACTTTTTCGTCTAACTCAACATAGCATTGACATTTGTGCATATAATATCACTCTATCTTTCAATCTATTTCGCAAAAAAGCTCATTATAATTTTTTTTTATAGTTAATTTATGTTAATCCTTAGAAAAATACTCCATTTTTTATCTGAAATGCTGAAGAGATTTACATTTGAGTCCACTGTGGTTTGCTTTACCTTTTTTTCTTTAATTTTGTACTAGGATTCTCAACTTGTCCATAAAGCGTATAAAAATTCAGCCTTCTAAGCTGACAAAGTGAGTACTGATATATCATTAGAAGAGGAGTAGAATCAAAATGTGTAACCAAATGGCTTTACATTCAGTTGGACTTTTTATTTTGACAAAAAAGCATCATTCTTACTACATGTATGATTACAAAGACCCTTTCATTGTAGTCGTTCATGAAATACAAAGATAGCGAAAGTATTCAAACCTGATGTCTATCTAAACAAATCGGGAGCAGAGGCAACACAGTCCTCCAAAACATCAGAGTTTAGATCAGGCGCCATGGAGGAGTTAGCATCTCCTGCCACAACCGCCGTGTGCTCCTGTCATTATAAGGAAAATGGGAAAATCCATAACCAATTCGGTTTGTAAATAATGACCTAACAGTTTGTATGAAAAACGTCAGTCAGAATTTCACTTCATGATAAAAAGCCCATTGCATCGACTGTTGATATCCTTGTTTCATTAACTTGTTTGTCAATAGCTTTTTTCTTTTAGATATCATTCATACGTCTACAACATGCTCTTATGTATCGAATCAACTGAGAGACATAATAATGTGCGATGATAAGAGTATATTCCTGCATGTTAAAAGTTGAAGTCATCACGTTTACCATAGATCTTTGTTGATAGCTTACCATTATTTTTTTTTCCTAGTAAATTATCTAATTATAAAACAGATTTTCTTTTATATCTTTTACTTCAAGCTCACTGGGATATACAGAGTCGACATAATTATGAGTGGAAGTATTAACTGATGATAATCATACGTCTTCGATATATCGATTTATCACTATATACTCTTCCACTTTTCAAACAGGGGTATATAATAATAGCCGAACAAGACAGGGCGGTAGATAATTTTGATGTTACTACTCAATCGCTTAAAGCAATATTTCACATCTATATATTTAAACATCTGAAAGTTTCAAGGACTTCTTTTTTTTCATCTTTAGTCCTTCTTTTAGCGTTATATCTTCTATAGAATTATTTAGATAATTTAGATAATATTATTTAATAGAGAGGTTAAGCAAATGACCGTGTACGTCTACGTGTACGTGTAGCTAGGGAAATCCCCTAATTTAATGCGATTTACGTCATTAGTTTTGCATACCGCGTAATTCTACAAGTTGTACACAACGTGTAGATTCTCAAGTACACGTAGGTGAGAACTTGTAGCTTCTTAAACTAAAACTACGGAATAAATATTTTTCATTCGGTATTTAGTATGAAGTTGAGAGTTTATTACGAACATCCAACGTATCTTTTTTATTTCAAGTCATAGATTTATTTGATACAAATGGATTGTAAAGTGACATGTTGAAATGACGTTTTACACGTACCGGTACACGTTCAAATTGTTAAACAGAACATGACTTTAGTTACGCGTACGTGTAAAATCACTTCTAGGTTTACACGTACAAGTAGACGTACACGGTCAAATGCTTAACCTCTCTAATTATGAAGCCAGTTGAAAGATCGGGACTCCAAATTCTGATTTTAGGAAAAATGATAGTCTCGAGAGCTTATTATTTAGGTTGATATATCAAATTCTTCTTGATTAGTACTTATGTACTTGCATTAGATACTTTGATCATGTATTTACCCAAAGATTAATAACCTTCAACTGCCTTTAATACAAAAAAAAGTCAGGTCAAACATGATATCGTAGGAGTCTGGTGGTCTCGTTATTTTCTTTTTTAATTGCAGGTATTAATTAAATACCTCCTCAACCAAATCTGATTAATTAGGATCAAATTGCATGAAAGAAGTTAAAGAGATTCAAGATTAATAGAACCTGGGATTATCAGGTACATAAATAAACACCGAAAAAAATCCACTCAGAAATTTGCAACACAATCCTTCGCTCAGTCACTACCACGTGTATTGTGAACGGGATGTCCGTCAGACTGTTACTCTTTGGGATATCCATCTCTTTTCCACAACTCCTTTTTTACCACTGCATGAAAAAAGAGAGAATTTCACAGAATATATGTTACATAGTGCCATTGTGCACCTCCCATTTTACTTTTGATCAGACACATTTTTGGGGTTTCCTAGAACAAAACTTGCACGCGACCATTCTCTCCATAACATGTATACATGTACAGTATTTCTATCTTACACCTTAATAAAATATGAAGAGACACATGCCTTTTAATCTTTTGATATCTTTTAATCCGCAGTATACCTATGGGTCAAAATTCATAAGTTAATCAAGTATCTGTGGAAAGAGATCGTGAAAATTTCTGATTATTTGTCAGATTGATTAAGTTACCTATAAGCGTAGGATTTATCACTCAGGCATTGTTTATGCAAGTCTTCTTGCATACATGTATGTCTGCGAACTTGTTGTCTCTCTCAAAATAGTTTATTCTTTATCCTTTTTTTAATCTAATAAATATACCATATATCTGAGAGTCCAAGTGTTTTAATAATATATTTTTTACCCACTCCTGTTGTGAATTTTTAGCTGCAGAACTGTAGCGTTATGATTTTATATATTAGTCTTTGACCATAGTTATGGCCAAGACTAATATATAAAACTATAACGCTACAGTTCTGCAGCTTGTGAAGTTTATAACCATAGATAAATACTTCTTTCCAAAATAAAAATAAAAAAGAATTCGAAGAAAACGCAGCTAAGGCATGTATGGGTCTTTTTTCTAAAAGGAAAGAATACACATTAAAGAAATAAAAATAACAATTTACAATGATAATACATGACAATTTCAGTTCTAATTGCTATAAAGATATAGCATCCACTATTTTCTGAAGATTTTTTTCAACCGCACTCTGAAGCCAATTATGGAGTTATCTTTCTTGATAAATGACGTCATTTTCACTTCGCGGGACGCCATTTTGTTCCTTGGCAAGCAAGTAAGTAAAGAAACACTACTTACAAAGCTATTTATTAACAAAGTTGCCAATTTATTAGTGTAATAAAATAAATTGATTGTTTTCTTGAGAAAAAACAAACAGTCCCGCACCTTATCACAATGAGAAAGAAGAGTGGATGCTAGCATTCAGCCCGAAGACCATTCCGGGCAAAATAATGTAATTTGCATACGACAGGCACGCACCTCACGATCCAAGTAAAAAAGATGAAAAGCATGATTCACACGACCGGTGTTCTAACATTGCCATGTTTTCTTGTAAGAGTACATAATGAACAATATATACACAGTCACTTCAGCTTTTGTCCACAGTCAACAGCACACAGCAACATGTAAACGCAAAGCATGGCGTTAAAACGCAAACTTTCAAAAACAAGGGTAGGCCTACATGTCCCTGTTAAATATTGTTTTGCCATCAAATTGCATTCTACAAAGAGGCAAATGAGGACTATATATATACAATCAGTTTTTGATATGTTCATTATACATGTACATTGTCATGCCATATTCCAAAAGATCATAAGCTTGCTACCTGATTAATCATGCATGCAGAAACTATATGGAGTTTTAAATAACGCCCTTCCCACAAGATCTAGGAAAAGTTCCTTCCATATCTTCATGTCATGTTCTTTAATAATCACACTTGTATACTTCTGTCAGGCTCATGGGTGGGAAGCAATTTCAGTTTTGGGGGGGCAAAATCAACTACCTAAAATTCCTTGATAGCCAAAAAAAAAAAAAGAAAAAAAAATCCCCTGAAATAAAAAAAATTGATGAAAGTAAGAAAAAACTTTATTTAATAAGGTTAGGCAGAGGCAATCAAACAATTTATCTTAGAAATTCAAAACTTATTTGTACTTCTGTATAGAAAGTAGGAAGTAGGAACAATAGTAATTTACAATATACATGCATACATAGATATCAGTAGCAGAAAATATTGGATGTACTTTGAAGAATATGATTTTACATTTATTTGATATTAATAATGATAACTTATTCCAGAATGGAAGATGATCTCACAGAGAGTAAAATAGGGAATTTCGAAGGAGGAACAATCACTTTAAATTTGGAAGATGCCACTCAGTTGATCCTCCAGCAGCAGGGGTTACAGGGGGGAGGTCTGCCCCCGGGAACCTACCAGATTCTGACCCAGGACGGAATTCAGATCTCCGACAACTCCCTGACCATCACAGATGACGGTCTGGCACAGATACTGGGTAAGATAACTAAAGATTCTGATGCTGATTCTATAAAAGAAAGATGTGAAAATGAATGTCTTTTTTGTGTTAAAAAAAGTTTTGTTCACTTTTATTTTCTTCATTGAAATGTAATGTGGATATTTTGAATATTAAGTACATGTACTTTATTCATCTAAAAGATTATATACAGGATATTATACAATGATACATGTCAACATATTTACAGTTGTATATATTTATAAGTATCCATGCATGAGTGAGACTCAGAGTGGGGGAAAAAAGACAGTTGCAGCGAAAAAAAAATTTCATCAATTTATGAAACATTATCACATATTAATTTTTTAAGCAGTAAAACCTCATTCTTTATCTTGTAGGTGTTGAAGGAACACAAGATCTAAGTGAGCAATCTACAACAAACAATGTAGGGGAGGTAACTGGAGCTAATGTTTTAGACACTACAGCTGTACAAAATGGATCAGGGGCAGTAAGCGAGGCTCATGGAGATAATGTACTTCTAGAAGAAAACTCATCAACAGCCACAGGAGGAGAAAATTCTCTGCAACAAAATAAAACAGCTACTAGAGACAAGGGAGAAAATGAAAAAGAAAACACTGAACAACAAAAGGTGGGTCTATATAACAACCACCTAAAACAGGCTTCTTATTTTAACAAAATCAAAAAGATTAATTTTTCTCAATTTAAAATTGATTTATTCAAAGGTGTTTGGAATTTTATTTCCTTACAATGCAGATTAAAGAAAAGCATAATGATATTAATATCCATTGATATTTTTAGAAGATATCTCAGCACCAGCTTAATTATTAAGAAGAGGCATATATAGATTAATTTTCTTCATTAACATTTTCCACATACAGGTGTATATATTAATTATTATCTGTATTAAATTTTGTATAATTATAGACACTGAGTGTAATTTCATGGGAAACAAAAGATTTCACCACTCCAAAAAGCTCAGAAAAAGCCCAGAAAAATCCATCACAAATTTTACTGGAAAATATTGAGAAATCAGAAGGTTAGTCGAATATTTGCTTGGAAAGAGTAGTATTTGAATTTTAGTGGTTTTTGAAAATATATAGATCTTTGAATTTTGGACTGTGAATTGTGGACATAATTCATTTTCACAAGAATTTCTAGAGCATTCATATTAGAAAAGAGACATAAAAAGCTTTATGCAATCTTTTTAAGAAATATAAAACATATTATGTTGGTCTTGTCCTGGTTTTACCTGAATTTATGGAGTGTACAGATTGCAATCTTTAAAAGTTTTAGAAGATTCAAAAGTTTCCGCTATTCTTTCTGAAACAGCAGGTTTATCTTCTTTTCCTATATTATTATAAGTATTGCACACAAAGCTTAGCTCTTTATTGTATAGATCTGGAAAATTTTGCTTTTTTCATATACATTATAGGTACTCTAAGACACTTTTATTTGATTTGATTTGAACATATTTTATTACGTAAAAAATACATAAACGGTGTGGGCAGCAGGCATAGCCTATATAAGCCCTCTCCACTTTTATGAAAAAGTGCCAGAGATGTATAACATTGCTTCATTATAAAAGTGCATTCATTGTTACATCATAAAGTTCATAATCTGTTACATGTATAAAGACATCAGGAATGAAAAACACTTCACTGGAAATGTCAATTCATCGTAAATTTTTTCATTCAAATAAAGTTTTACTGTATCATTAAAATGATGATAATGTTGAAGAGTAGTTATACAATACGACCATAAAGAAATGAAACATGATGTGCGTTTCAGATTCAGCTGAAGATTCAGAAATTTCCAGTATTCAGCCAGCCACAGGTTCCACCATTCGTTCTAATCAGCCAATCAAAGATCTCCATGTCATCATTGAACAAGAGGCTCCACCCACCCCTGACACACCCACTTCTGGCACATCACTTGATCTCTCTAAACCTATTGAAGTGACCAATGAGACAATTGTTATCATTGATGGAAAAAAGTGTGTCCTGTCAGCCAATCCAGATACAGGACAGCTCTGTGCCTATCCAGTGCTACCCTCAGAAGGTAGAGAATTATTATTATTGGATGATGGTGGCCTAAAGTTAAGACACATGTACCTTTATCATCCTAGTTAAGAGTATGGGACGCGTCCATATAAGCTCCCAATATGTGCAATTCCAAGTCAGAACTACCCAGCTGTGAACTTCTAGCCAATATCTTTTAGGCATGTAAATATCAAAATTTGTGGTTGTTTTTTATTTACTTGTTTTTTCCTGATTATGAATTGTATTGCATGGATTACAGGGAAAAGAAAACGTGGAAGACCCCCCAATTCATCTCGGAGAAATGTAGGAATGGTTCCATCTGCAAAGAAGGCAAAGAAACGAGACCCAGTGTTAATAGAGACTTACATGGAACAGACAAATGCTGCAGAGGGGCTCTTAGAATTATCAAATACAGGTGATTAGTTTTTTATCTCTGCAGGAAAAGAAGCAACTATAGATTAAGCAAGCATTACAGCTAAAAATAACATCCCTGTATTGACTAGTATATGAAAGTGTAGGAATGTAGATAAACATAAATATTGATGCAGATTGCAGAACAATAATTAGATAAGTATAACATGTTCTCTGGACTTCAATGTCCTGAAGTGATTAGTACAGATAATGGTCAGAAACATTGACAGAAAGTTTTGTTTTGTTTACAGGCCCAGATGGGGTAAGAAGAAGTGGGAGGAGCAGAAAGAAAGCTAGGCTTCTGGATGGTCTGTATTTATAGACTTCATCTAAAAATCTAGTCAACGTTAAAAATACAGTATTCACATCTTTGATCATCGTCTCAAGCCATGGTCCTGTGTCCGCATATAGCTCTCTTCTACTCTTGGCTTTTTGATCACAAAAAGTGTCGTAATCTTGAATATTTACGCCTCCCTATTGTGACGTAATATTCAGTCAGTGGCGAGTTTTGTTTCCATCGCAATTGAAATCAACAAATGACGTCAACAGTATACAAGAAACATTTCCTATACTGCGATTGGATATTGAAAGGTCGCGATAAAGTTCATCTTCCGACTATGCTTTACTCGCTTTGGTCAATATTTTAATGAGCTACAAAGAATTCTCTCCTCGTTCAACCACGGCCAGAATGGGAGAGGATCGTACATTTGGCCATGGTTTGGGATGATGATCTTTGATGTATTCAGCATTATTTAAATGTGCTTATTTCTGAATCAGACTTGTGTATAACATGTATTCCTTTAAACTGGAACTTTGATATGAATATAAATATTGCAATAAGTTACCAGATATGGTGCTTCAAGACCAAAGGTATAAATAATCATTATATTTGCATGATACTTATACTGACCCTCTAGCTCAAGACTTACTGACGTGTCTGAATGTTTCTATAGATTATGAGGTGGCGGAGGCTGGCAGTGATGAGGAAGCAGTAAAAGTTAAGGAGGAGAAAGAGGAGGACGGCGAATTCTCCCTCCCTGGAATCAGGAAACTCAAGACAGATCCTAATGAAGTCAATCCTGTCGTCCTGACAACCACAATGACCTCGAAAAACTTCATGTCACCCACTGGAGGTCAGTGGAATATGTCTCTTATTTTTCAGAATTTATTGTATTGGAATAATGCTATGGTTCCTTTGTAAAGTTCATTTAATGTAATTTTTGTAAATTATACTAATGTATTGTTTGAGATAAATATCTTTGACTTCTGACTTCTTTTCTTTAAGTCAAAATAGGGTATCCAGCTTATTTTAACAATCATGTTTACTGTGAACTTTATTAATAGCAGTGAAAAGAGGGAGAGGTCGTCCCAGGAGATACCCTCCCCCAGGCCAGTCTAGTATTCCCACCCAGATCCCAGCTGTGATTATCCCAGGGGCTAATGGACCTACAATAATGATGGCCCCAGTACAGGTATATACATGTATATTCAATAAAGAACATAAGTGTGAGAGGATACTGACTTTGGTTTTGTTAAAAAATTAACAATTCAAAGCATCTTAAACTGTTAGTGAAAATTGGTGTCTATGTCTCTTTGTATGTATGGAGTTTTATTTCCTTTATTATTATTTTTTTCTTAGGGGATTTCAAACATGAACGCTTTGGCAGAGCAGATAAAAACTTTACCCACAATAGTCACAAAAGTGGTGTCACCAGTAGCCCCTAAGCCTACCACCAGTAGTATAGTGACGGTCCAAATGGGGGGCAAAGGGACACAAAGCACCTCAGAAATAGCTACATCCTCCCCCCTCATACAAACCTCTATAGCGGAACAGAAGCCCGTAGTGACAGTGATGGACACTGGTCTGTCTATAGACCAGAGTCTGTCCACTAGTTCCAGTGTGGCGCTGTCCAGTATTGTCACGTCTCGGTCCGCCTCTAATGCCGACACTCTGTCCCTTAGCCAATCCATGTCGGACAACATGCCATCGGAAACCCTGCCTTCCATCACCATGGAGTCCGACGATCTTGATAATAAAGATCAGATTCAGCTATCTATGTCAGTGACAGAAGGTATTAGAAAATTAATATCATATGCCATTGTTTACTTCAGAAATACAAATTAAAGTTTACTTCATTATTAATAGCTATAAGTGAAGAGGAAAAAACCATACAATTTTATTCTGTTGATTATGAGTTCATGTTGAGTAGTGTACATTTCTGCATTATTTGTGTAAAAGTCTAAACATGATTTTAAAGAATTTTTGAGTTTATGAACCTGAGTTTGAGTTGGTGGTCTTGGAGAATTTTTTTCAGATAGTGATCATTGATTCATATCAAGTCAAGTGAATAAAATGAGATTTATTTCAAATACAGATGACACTCTGGATTTAGATGAAAGTGTCGATTCCTCAGAACAAATCAGTGATGAAAAGGGAGACAACATCAAGCAGGATTCAGAGGGTGAGTCAATTATAATGTCAGCATTGAAAGCTGGCAACTGCAGTTAGAACTGTGACCTACATCATGTACATGTAGTAATGTTAAGAAATTTATATCTCTACCAATGTGTAGATTTAAAAATGTAGATTTATTTTGCATCATTAATGAAATTATTCCTGAACATATTGATTTGTATTGATGTTCTATTTTCTAAGGATTTATTTAGTGCATGCAAGACTATCATTTCATTTTATTTTGATAAAGATTTGCCCAAAGCAGATATTTTGAAACCTGTGGCTGACCCAGATCAGCAGACGATTATTCGAATTCCAGAAAATCTAATCCAGATGTTTCTACCCAAGAAGGACCCAGTCAAACTGGGTAAGTATAAATACTAGACCATTCTCTAAGGCCACATTTCAGGAATCTCAAGACTGCATTTTAAATGCTCCTTTTTAGTAAAATTCAATTTTAAAAACACCAGGATAATACAGAATAGTGGCCTGCAAGTAATAAAATAATTTCAAAGATGCATTGCCATGGATTTAACAGGTTAAGATGTCAAGATTAAGTTTGGTCATGAAGATGCAAGTTTGCATTGATTTCAGTGCAAGTTCAGAAGGGAACAACTAATACCGTATAACGGGTAATTTTTACGAATTTCGGTTGAAATAGGGTGTTTAAATTTTTTACGCGTTAAATTTTTACAAATTGAACATGTCCGTAAAAATTAAAATCATCGGAGGTGAAATTCTAGATCAATGTTTAAGCTTTTTGAATGCATTAACAAACAAATACCTGTGGACAACCCGATGTAAAGATAACGAGAGTCGATTCAATAAATGGTGATATGTTTATTCATCTAAATACCTTTATATATCGCATGCCCTGAACTTATTCCTTTTTCAATTAATACACATGTTCACGCATCATTATTGTTGTGCACCACGTGTCCGTCTTCACTTTAATGTAAACAAAGAGAGACAACTCAAACCATCATGTTTTATTTGACAGAATATTACAAGGGACACGGATTACAGTATATTGAATAAAAATGTTGATTTTTTTACTGCAAGCAAATAAAAAAGAAGAAAGGGTCAAAGTCTTGAAAAACGGATATAATTTGAAGACTTCAGTCTGTAATAATTAAGCCATTATCAGATATCATGCGTCCTGTAAGAGGAACCAGGTAATTGTCGATGTTTGTGTAATTTGTGTATTAATTAAGATTTACTTGTTTGATCCTAATTGATGATCAATTAAAAAGTTCCCCCAATTACCAATGGTTGTCAGTACTAATTCTATAGCCTCCAGGTACTTAGCTAAATGGCAGTGATAACACTGAAATATTCTCATAATACGATATGTTCAAAATTTAGGCAAGACGTTTATTTACTTCTGTGAAATTTTATAAATCTTGTAAAAATTAGTTAAAATTAGCAGCACGTAAAAAATACCCATTATACGGTACTTTCATGGAACGTAGTAGCTGGGGTAGGGAGGAGTCAAGTTTTATGCTAAAACTCCCTCAAACCTCAGAGCTTAGATGTTTCCAGATTAGCTTATGCAAGACATGTCACTTCCTTTGAATGAGGGTAAATGAAGACTAACTTATTTGACAATGTGTTATACAATGACATCTTTGACATGTGCCTTCATTGCTATACTTTCAAACAATCTTAATTAATTGTGTTATGTAAGCAAGTGACCAAATGCATCAATCATAAAGATTGTCATTAAATCATAAATCTGAATGTCATTCATAGCCCCACCCACTCAAAAGTTATGGTCAGGTTAAAGTTTTTTGCAGACAAACAGGCAAACAGATAAACAGATAAGTGGACAAACAGGGCAAAAACTATAAACTCTGAATCTTTGATTACAGGGGGCATAAAAAGCAGAATTATGCATGTGTGTTTAGTTTGAAAATCCAAATGCAGAATAAGAGTTATCTTTCTTTTCCCATTTCTTGGTGAACTTCATTGTGACAATAAAAGAAAAAACAAAAATTAAAAAAAAATAATTAAACTTGGAAGACTTAAATATACCTGACAATGTTTCATCTTAAAAGATTATATTTGTCAAAGAAGTGTTCAGACATGTACATGTTTATTTACATGCATTGAAATGAAGAATCAATGGTTCTAGGATGAAAGCTAGTACATATAAGATTGATGTTGAGCATTCAAAAGAAATTGGCTACATGAACTTGTTAATCACTTGCTAATTTTTTTTATTTTGGGGAGGGGTGGGGGGTGTCATTATTTCTCATTTTAGATTTATCTCATATATGAAATACATGTAGTACCTCAGAGTCCTGTTAAAAATTAAAAAAAAAAAGATTTCTACTAAGGCTTCATAACTTTATTCTATATATTCCTTGATAGTAAAATGTCATGGGATGTTTTGCTTAAAATATGAAAAAAATGTAAAGAGATCTAGCAGAGAAATGACAAAAAGATAAAAGTGAATTTCATCATGTAGTACATATTTATGCTTTATGTAAGTAAACTTTGTAAATTTATTGTTTCCAATTCAACTTGTTTTTAAAAAAAGGCAATTCACAAAAAAATTATAATAATGTTAGGGTATGTCCTTTAATTTTCCTTTACTTTTAGAGTACATATTTTTAGGTCTTTTACAAAATTAGTTTATGTAATTTTTTGTGAGATTCAAAAATATAATTCACTTTATATGACAGTATATCAGTTGTCCATGCTGTTTTTTAATAAAAAAAAATTACTTAATGTACATTTTCACATGGGATTACTCTAACAAGATTTATTTTTCAAAGGAAAACTGTAAAACTGTACTAACTTATCCCCAACTCTCAAAACAATTGTACATAAATAAACAAGAGTTCATGAAAAAACGTCCACATGGGGAGGCCTCCAGTGGGGTTTAGTCCACATTTAGAGGTATTTAAGGGGTCCTGTGAAAATAAGCTGTTGTTCATTAAGATGAGAAAAGTCTGTGAATGAAATTTAAGACTATTTAGGTTAAGCATCCTTTGAAGAGCTAATCCCCATCACCAGAGCAGTGAACTCAATGTACTGAACATGCATGGATAGAAAATCACAATGAAAACTACTCACTTTACAGTGTAAAGCAAAACAGGCTTGTCTACTGGTCGAAACAATAAACATATTACTTATCTAAATATACAGACTAGTGATTTAAAGGGTGGTTTGTGTTATTAATTGTTTTTTTTGGGTTTTTTTTTTTTTTGTAAATTTTGTTTGACGAAATTTTACATTCAAAGTATATGTTCATGTTTACAATCGGATATCATTGGCTTTTCATAGAACACTTTGGAGTAGGGGTGGGGTGGGTGGGGGTGACTAAATAATGTGTAATGATTTAAATTTAACCTGTTAACAATTTAGAGTTTATTTTCATATATGACATTTGCATGTGAGAGGTGTGAAATTGACTTTAAGCTGACTAATAAAGATGAAAGGAATCCCTTGATTTATGTACATGCCACTTTATCTCACTAGTGACACTTGTGTGAATTTTAACAATCTATCAAAAACAAGGTATTGCTGATAAAGAATGCCAGCAAATTACAAAATACCATGTAGGTGCAGTTAATGAAGTGACTGATGTAATTTAAGAATCGTTCTGAAAAATGGAGAAAATTCTTGGTTTTCCCCATTTTAAACATAGGTTATATGTAAATTCTTCAATTATTCAGAGAATGAAAAATGGTAATGGAAAAGTAGCCACCAATAGCCACCAGTCTATCTTGTTTTGCGTATAACTTGGGGAGCAACTTTTTTATGTTTTTATGCATGGCTCATTTTTTCTATTCATAAAATTGTCAAAGATCTTTATTTTTTTTTTCGTATTTCTAATGGAAGATGTAGAATCAGGAAGTACATCAGATAGGTGTATTTAAAAAAAAATGTGTTATTGGAAAATCCTCATGTTGCAGGTAACAATTACCTCTCTTGACCAAGTCAAATTTACATGACATAATTCTCCCATACAGCTTTTGATTGTGATTAATTCATCTGTACAAAAAAATTCATATTTCTGTCATGTTTCTGTGTACCAGTAATATGTAATATATATTTCAAAGTAGAGTCTGTCTGATAGGTTATTGACCATTAGTAGGATTTTAAAAATAGGGCACCGTGACATACTTTTGAGTGTCTGATAAAAGATTTATCATTAGAGTATTGATATATTTATCCTGTGGCAGGATCTTTATCCTCGAAGAAACCTCGTTTTTTTTTTTAAAAAGCATTTCCTTCAATCCGAGAAGAGCTCAGTTACTTCCTTAGAAAATTCTCAAAATATGACACTTGTCTGGGTCTCTTGTTTAAGTGAGGATTAACCAAGGGATGTTTTATTGGTGTGCATTATGAAAGTTTTAAGATTAAACTCCTTGCACTGAAAAAGGATTATGTAATGTCCTGCGATAAAGACCCAATGAGATTATGGGAATCATGACATACTGCACATGCTGCCAAACTGTTTATCTAATTTTCAACAAGATTTTTTTTTTTAAGAATGAAAGTGAAGTTGTAAAGTATATCAGAAAACTTTATGAATGGCTTGGGAAAATTTTTTGTGAGCAACTGCAAGGGGCACCCATGAGGGTGATTACTTTTCCAGAAAAATTGTTGAGTTAACTTTATAATTGAAAAATTTCAGTTTCAAAGCAAAAAAAGGAGAATTAAGAATGAATCATTTTTTGCTGAATACAATTCAGTCAAAGATAAGTACTGTGACACACACTGTGTAGCTCATCAATACATGTAGAAATATAAGGGTACCCCTAGCTGTATAGACAAAAACAGATGTCGGGGCAGGGCACATTTCCTGCTCCAGCTTTGTCAGGACATTCCTCCATTCTTTGTGTATTGGCAAATTTTTTCATTCATTCTTTGTGTAGAGAAAGGAAAGGCGAGATATGATATAAGACACTATATAGTTATTGGACATCAACCTCAAAGCTCAGTTATAATGAATGACTGCACTCTGTTTTCAAAACAGGTGTAGAACCATGAAGAAAAAAATCATTTCCTTTAGTTTATTGTTATACATGTACTTGTGAAGAGGATGAAATATAAGCCATCATGTAAGATGCTCTTGTTATAAATTTCTCTCAGATGGGATTTAATAGAAAAACATTTGACACTACGCAATTACATGGAGGAAGTTTTTATAATAAAGTATGAAGAAAACGTGTCAACCATAATAAAGTGTGCTCATTTATTTCAAGGTGGCATGTAAGATTCTATAATTGGAACTAAACATCCTCTTTCTGTTATATAAATACATTTTTTTGATAGCAAAGTAAAAATATTTTTATTTAAAACTTAAGTCTGAAATGTTTTTAAGATTTATTTAATGTTAATCTTTAAAAAGTCTATTCGAAGGGCAGGTGTGACCAGACAACAGGGGATGCTTACTCCTCCTTGGCCCCTGATCCATCCTTTGGAATTTCGGGGAGGGAGGGGTCCATCTTTTATGCTCTCTTCGTAGATTTATATTGTTTGTTAATATTTTTGTGAGACCATTCTCATCAATGTTCATTATCTTCACCTTTTTAAATCCTGTTCAAGTTTAATATTTTAATTTTTTTATAGAATGATCTACAAATTGTTTGACAAGTATAATGTTTTAATTTAAACTTGATTTATTAATGCAACTAGCATAGGCATGGTAACCCACAAGTCAACAAGCTTTCACTTTTTTCCATTTTAGTGTTTGCTAGTCTTGTTACAAGAAATAAATTTGTGAAATATGAAAGCACTGATCATTCAAAAGTTATGGCCAAGGTATATGCACAGATAGACAGACAGACATTAAAAACTGTATGCCCTCAAATGTTTGAGATTAGGGTAAATTATGAGGCATATACCTGGACCAAAGTTTCAAGGATGCTGTGTCTGAAAATGCACACAGACAAAAAGGATCAAGGATAATCAGGAAAGGTCAAGGATAGTTTATTTTGTGATTTTAAATGAACAGGTATTTACTGTATATTGCCCCATACCAGTGTAAATAATGCTTATGTTAGTGTGTCTATTGTGGGAATTCATTTTGAAATATAGCTAAGGGTATGTCACCTCATTGGTGCAAGAGTGCATAATACATGCAATATGAAGTCATATTACACACTAGCATATTGCTTTGAAGTACTTCCCAGTTTTCCCTCTTACCCCACTGGCTTTGCTCTGAGTGATTATATGCTCTCCATCTGCCCCCCAGTCAAAAGAGTACATGTGTAAAATGCATTGACTGAATGGAAAGGAGGGGGGGGGGGGTGTGAGATTTACTTCATATTACTGTATGTCTGATTTAATCAGAGGAGAAGTGCTGTCATTTCATTAAGTGATTAGTATAGTGAAACTAAAAAAAAAAAAAAAGAATTAATTCAAGGGTAAATTTTTTCCTAGGTTATTGTTCAGATCACTAGAGCTACAGCCTTCCAGAGACTTTTTGCACACTGACCTAGTTACATAACAGGTTTTCTTTCAATCAGCTGATGTATGCCACCATGTTCCGTGTGGTATTTGAAAAATGAAAAACTGTGTGTGATTAGATTAACTCTGTTTAAATACAGGAAGATGACTAATCTTTTCTGTTGATTTTTTATGGGAGATATTATCAGATGCTGGAAATTTCTACTAGCTAGCTGATGCTGCAAAAAACTTTCTTCCTTGCATGAAGCACTGAATATCTGCAACCTTGGAGAAATTGCCCAAGGTTTTATGTATTTTCTTTCTTGAAATAAATTTTTGTTTTTGGAAGGGGAGGGTGGGTTAAATTTTTTTTTGATTAACTATACCTAGTTTTTCACATTCAATCTTGCAAATCATATCCCTTTGAAGTGGATGAGAGTGAATATCCTTAAAATTGTTAGCAATGTGCAGTATTGAGAGGTTTTTGTATTGTCTGTAGTAGGTTTTGTGTTAATTTTAATGATTTTTAATTTTCCTGTGGTCGGTACACTACTTTGGAGTCCATCGTGTTGCTGACACAGGGTTCCCCTCGATGACACAGCATTGTCTCCTGACTTCCTACAACAGCGCCACCTGCCGGCCAGTTTGTAACCAATGTACAGTCAGCAGATTTTTATGAATGAAGTGAGCAGTTTTTAGTCTCTGGCCTTGACGAGCCAAGCTTCCTGTAGTACACTCTTAGTACACAGTACTCGTGTCACATGAATTTGGTGACAATTGAGGCTAGCACTTGGAAGGATTGGCAACAATAAAAAAACAAGGTTACAATAGTTATAGCAGCATCTAGACAACTGCAGAGTCTGGGAAAAGTGGGGGAGGTGATTCGTAATGAGAGAGAGAGAGCTATAGTCTGTTCTAAAGAAATCACAGCAGTTTGGCATACATGTATAATGGGAGGCAGCAGCATTCATTCATAAATCTAAAATCTAACACAAAGACAAACCGTTATTTACAATGCATATAGCATTCAATTATATATATTAATTGAGCTTAATAAGTTTTTATCCAATTGTAGTTAAATGTACTGGTATATTTAAAGATTCATGATCTTATTGAATTTTAATTGCCATTGGTCAATGGCCATTCTCTATATATCCCCAAGATGTAAGTATAATACACACTTGTAATTAATTTAATTTTTTTAAATTTCGAACCCAGTGACATTTGGGTCTCATAAAGGTTATTGTGGTAAATTCCCCAAAGAACTGCTATGTCAGCAAAATGTACAGAATGATTATGTACTGTATATGTGGCCTATATAAAAAACGAGGGAGGGAGATATTGATATTTTTTTAAGATCAGTAGTTGCCATGTGGTTTTGGTAATTAGGGTCCTGCTGCTAGAGCGCACTTGTTTTAAGATGTGTGAATTATTCTAAAAGGATTATTTTAATTCCTCTTTGCAGCAGCTCAGCACCTTGGGCTTTAGAGTCAGAAGAAACATGCAAGAACTGGGCCCCATCAGAATTAATCTTAATTGTCCAAAAATTCCTCCCAAATGTTTTCTGTGGTTTTTACATTACATGCGGTTACCATCATCAAAGGTTTCGGTATTTGCAATGAAATATCAAAAAGAGTGAAATAGACAAGGAAACATTTTTTTTATTTTTTCAATTTTTGGCAATTTTCACTTTTCATTCAGAACAAGACTGTTTTTAATTTTTTTTATGTAATTATAAGTCAAGTACATGGGAAATTTATTTTTGTTTGGTCGGAGCTATTTGAGTATGGCCCTTCATTTGAAGAGTTTGGAGTAGGATAGAATAAAAAAAAATGGTGTGTAGCTCTACATGTACACGGGATCGTATTAATCAGGACAAAGCTAACTACTAGGGAACACATTTCCTTTTTTTTCAGTTCCTTGTGGTCGATGGTGTTTATAATCAAATAACTAAATCTTGAGCTTGATGTCAACCAATGAAATGAAAGCCCACGTCAGCATTACTTAAATCAGATGTCAGAATCTGGAATACATTGAGATAAAAACCATACATTATTCTTAATCTGTAGGAAAAAGAAAATTGTGACAATCTCTTGAAACTATATCTGTAGGCATCTAAGGCCATATTTGAAAGCTGGGAGCTATGATATAATTTGGAGAACTTTTTCTCCCTGAGCATCTCCAAAAAAATGAAGATTAAATTGATGTCTTGGGATTAAGTTTTTTGCACTTTTTACTCTGGCATAAAAAAAATTCATGAGAATTACATGTTAAAAACATAATAAGTACATGTAATTTCTCCTGGGTTTCATTTTTTTTATTATTTAGTGCCAAAGAGAATAGGGAGTACGAAATTATATGTAATAGAATCATCAAAGTTTTCAAAACTTCCAATTCCTCCGATATCGATTTCGCAGTTCTGTTCTGACAATAGAGTACAAAAATGTTACAAAATATTTTATTTAAAAAAAAAATTTTTTTTTTTACAGCAATTCTTGCTTGAATATTGTTCTTTAATATCAAAATATAGACACTATTGATTTAACACAAAGTAAGGAATTATTTAGTAAATTACATATTTATGCCCAAAATCAGCTCTTAATTCACCTATATATTCTGGAAAGGGTCATTGGCTTCTTAATATTTTGTTTGGTAATGAAAATTTTGACATTTTAAGGAAGTTCAGCTGTATCTTCAACTTTTCTTGTCTATACCATGAAAATTATATAGAAATGCCGAAAGGTCATCTGAAATGGTGGAATTTGTTGCATAATAAGAGACAGAAATATTTAGAATACTGTACAGGTCTATGTTGTCTAGAAAATTTAGAATTATACCTAATATATAGACAAAATTTTCCGGAGATATTTGCTTCCCTGTAACCATAGAATTATATGAGTCTATTTGTCTTACAAAACAGTTAAAAGATGAAAAAGTTATGTAAATCAAGGTAATTAAAAATAATCTTGAAGGCCCACTACTTTAAAATTAAGTGTCCAAGAATTGTTACAGTTCCATTAAAACTTAAACTAGTACGTACGTCATAATATTGCACTTTATCTCTTGAGAATATGTACATCGACACAAATTATTTCTGTGGACACCAGAAACTATAGCTCTTTAGGTTGGGTAAAGTCACATCTTTTATATTTTGATTTTAAGCTAGGTTCAAAGTTAAACGTTTGTTACTAAGCAATTGCAGTCACAAGAATTGACATTTTGTTCAGAATATTTTTTCAGTCCTCATCATATATGGCCTTTAATTATCAGCTTAAATTATTACCTAAGTTTTAAATATCTCATACTCAGGTTTAGAAATATAAAATTTTACTTTCTCATAATATTTATGCAATATCTAAAGGAAAATTTTGAATTTATAATTTGTAAATACAATTTTTTCTCTGATTGTAGGTCTAAAGTTAAAGTTCAATGATCAGGAATTACAGAACATGAAGTGTCCCAAATGTGACTTCCAGGCCTACTACCCCCAGCAGTATCAAAGTCACATCGCCACCCACCCCGAGGAAATCCAGAAGTGCAAGTGTTGTAACTTCGTCTCATTCGACCCAGAAAATCTTCTAGCTCATTTCAAGGTAAATTACGTTTTAACAGGTAAATTAAAATTAACACTGTACATATAAAGCCTATGTTTAACTTTTCTTCATTACCGTGGCACTTCCTGACAGTGCTGACAGAGAACAGATTTTTTCATGGAAAATAATTTTTTTCAGATGTCTTTTTATCATAGAAATGAAAGATTGTTTTAAATTCCATGCATACTTCAGCATTTACATTTTCTTGGAAGTGCCAGTCCCAAGTTTTAAGCAGGAATTAAAGATAGAGAGAAAGAGGAAAAGGATGGAGGACCTATTTTTACTCAATCAAGTTTAGATATATCTTACAAATAGAACCTACTTTCATATGAACTTTGAATTTCTAAACTCTTAGAATTCTTTTAACACAGAGTTCAAGATTTGGTAAAATATTTTGTAACATTGCACTTGAATTTTTGCTAAGGTCATGTCAAGGTCAAAATATTTTTCTGAACTTTCTTAGCCTAAAAATGATAATAAAAAAAAAGATTACAAATGATACAAAGGTATCAATTCTACAATGTGTCATTGTGGAAGCTAAAGTACTTAGAAAGAGAAAGCTGTATATGTTGCATCTCCAGATTTTGTTGAAAATTGCTGACACTGTACTATCCTTTAATGATGGTGACATTTGGTACATAGATGGTTATCGAGTGGGGGATCTGGTATTGTTATCACTGGACCCTGGCCACCCTAGGTGTTTTATCCCCCCTCAGATAAGACATGGCTAGACTTTTATTCATGGTTCTGCAGTTGCCGAATGTCACTCAGACAATCCTAGGGCAAAAACGGTGGCTGGAACCCTGTCAGTTCGCATCTCATTTTATCAATACCTTTCTACTTTTTTGTAGGTTTGGCTTTATTTTTTTAACTGTGAGAAATAATGTAGAATGACATATATCAGAGGAAAAAGTGGCTTCATTGACGGGAATGCCAGAAATAACTGGCTGCTACTTAAAACTGTGTGGCATTTCCTCACCAGTTCTCCCAAAGAAAATTGTCATGTATCAAGTCTTAGCATTTTGTAGGAAGTGTTCCTATTACATTTGGTATAAAGTGTTTAAAAGTAATGACATTAATGTCCCACCTGTTTTTCCTATACACTTACCATTCAGTTTACCATCTGACAAACTATTAAAACTTCCAGTTCCTTAAGGGAAAATTATAAGATGCAGGAAGCTATTACAATATTTTCTTTCTTTTCAATTTAAGTTATTAATATTTGATTTTACACCATTTCAGGAAAACCACCCAAGATGTATATGTAATGTGTGTAATTTTATGGCTGAGCATGCTTACATTATCAAACGTCACATGATGAGGCACAATATGGAAGGTTGCACCTGTCACACCTGTGGTAAAGTTTACAAGGTAAGGTTTTACATGATGTGATACAAAGGGCTGTACCTTTTACACCTTATAATGCAAGGTTGTAAAAACATAATGAGACCGGAAGTAAAGGGCTGCACTTTTTACACCCATGTTAAAGTTTACATGATAGGGCACAAAATAAGCGTTGCATCTTTTACATCTTTGATGAAATTTTCAAGGAAGGGTTTACATGAAGAGAAACAATTGTTCTGCCCCTTTAAATTACCATCTATGGTAAAGTTTACAAGATAGGATTCAATGATTGAGAACATGGTAAAGAGTTGCACCTTTTACACCTGTGGTAAAGATTACAAGGTAGCTTTAGGGGTTTACAGGATAGAGGATCCAGATCCTGATGGAATTAGCAAAGATGACCAGATGAAGGGTTCATGAGCCTAGCTGATTGAGACTAGATTGGCAAAGTGAAAAAAATATATATATTATAGACATGAAACACCAAAAACATATTCTGAATGATATTTTCTTCAAATTTTAGAAGAAAAAATTATTGACCTTTCTTTAAAAAATGTGAGAAATTCACTTGCAGTATTAATGGATTTTAAATGACAGGTGTAGGTATAAATATATTTTAAAGTAATCCAACCTGTAAAAACTAAGCTGGAAAAAGAAATCTGATAAGTTTATTTAACTTGAAGGAAATATGTATTTTAGAATGCAAAAATAATTGACTTTTGAATCAAGTTATAGATATCCAACCGACTCACACACAAAAAACTGCTTTGGAGGTTTATGATTTGATCATTAACGGTGAGATGGGGGAAAAGATATTTTCACTGTTGCCACCAATGTGTTAACAGAATAGCAGTAGAGCAGGCGAAGTCCTGTGAAGTTCAAAGCTATCAAGTATAGGGAAAACTCCAAACCATATAATATGTTAATAGCTTTATTTTTAATAACAGGAAGTATGCATTGAAGTTTGTAAAAACATTGTGATAGGAACAGGGTCGCGACCTGAAATGGACACAGGTCATCTCCCTTGAATCCCAGCACACTGAGGACTTCCTGTGTAGAGGGCAGCTGAGTGCTCCAAAGAAAGTGGCTGATCCAATTCACTCCCTCCATCAGAGCAAACGTTTTGCTTATATTATTAACTTGCAAAACAATCAATAGAAAAATAAATCAACATTATAAAAATAGGTGGGTTGAGAGAACAAAAAAATTGTCCCATAATATACTACTCCATCTGTAAATAATGAAGGGAAAAAATTTAATGAATTAAGGGGGGAAAGTCCAGAGTCCAAAAGCAAGTGTTCTCTTTCCTTAAAGGGGAAAATAAAATGTGTTCTTCTAGGTCCTGAATACATATATAAGCATGTTAAAATTGTGACCTAGTTGTTATAATAAATGTGTCAAGTGCTATTGTTTTGCTGTGGCTCCTAACCATATATTTAGATTACCATTCTGTCTGATACGGTACAGCAGGGTGAGTGAACTTCACAACGTGTGGGAACTCAGCAAAACTTTCATTCAGCAAAATCCAAAAATAGATCATACATGTACATGTAGTGCTCTGCTCATTTTCCGTTCTGTTTATTTTTTTTTTTTTCATTTACTGAAAGTGGAATTGAAGGAGCAATTAATTAATGTTAATTTTATTTATGGAAGTGAGTTGGGATTGGTGCAGCACAGCATTCTTCTAATTTTAACAATGCGCAAATTGTTAATTAGGGATAATGCTATAAATTAATTGATGCATTGTGTGCATACTTTCAAAAAATATCCAAATTTGGGGAAAATGCTGACAAAACAGAAGTTTAAACGATATCAAAAGATATTTTAATTTATTCCAAATAGAATTTTATATGATATTATTATTAAATTTAAGATAAAAAAATTAACAAAATTTATCAATCAAAGTGCCCTGAATTATTTTCATTTCATGATTTTTTGCAAATGCATAAAATAATTCATTTTTTTTTTTAAATGAATACTCATGCAGAGCTGTGTGTAGACTTGTAAATGCTGCAAGGATGCCCAATTTAGTGCTGAGTCAGCAAATGACTGCAGTCATCAAGCCTGTAATCTGTGAAGATAATCAGACAGTAGATTTTGTAATATGTGTGTCCTTTAACCATCTGCCAGCCTGAGTCACTATATAATAACATGTACACAATCCTGACTCACTTTTTTAAATGTTCATGAGAAGCTGTCACTCAGTCAAACTTACATGTAAAGTGTCGATTCATTTTTCCTTTGCATTTGGACCCCCCCTCCCCCCACCTTCTCTCCAAATTAGTCATGCAGAGCTGTGTGTAGACTTGTAAATGCTGCAAGGATGCCCAATTTAGTGCTGAGTCAGCAAATGACTGCAGTCATCAAGCCTGTAATCTGTGAAGATAATCAGACAGTAGATTTTGTAATATGTGTGTCCTTTAACCATCTGCCAGCCTGAGTCACTATATAATAACATGTACACAATCCTGACTCACATTTTTAAATGTTCATGAGAAGCTGTCACTCAGTCAAACTTACATGTAAAGTGTCGATTCATTTTCCCTTTGCATTTGGACCCCCCCTTCCCCCCACCTTCTCTCCAAAATTAAAAAAAAAGAGAGAGAAGGGGATGAAAGCTATAACTTATTTTGTTACAGCAATACTGCAAGTGCATACCTTCATGTTTGAATGTTTAACATGTTTTATGGTGTATATAAGTGTAGCGGAGAACCAGGGAATTAACTTTGCATGGCCTAATGTATTTTATATTTTGGCTTAATTATGAAAAGCTGTCTAAATTAATTATCTTTTCACAGGACCAGTACATCTTGAAGATGCATGTAAAAATGGTTCACATGCCAGCTGAGGTACTGTTTGAGTGTACAGTGTGTTCGAAGAAGTTTACTCGCAAAGCCCATCTGAAACGTCATCTACGTATCCACGAGCCAGAAAAACCATATAAATGTCCTCATTGTGATTACAGGTACATACCAGTAATCAAAAGTATAAAATGAAAATTGTTAAATGCCCTCATTCTAAAAATAGGTATCTATACGGACTGCAATTATAACTTAAGACTTCAGTGTGAGAATAGGTATATATATTCCATACCATATAGGTAGACAAAATGTATCATAGGATCATAGGTATGGATAATTGTACTCATGAAAGAAATTTGAGAGGAGGAGGGAGTAATTTACATTTGATTCTAATTAATTATTTTAGGAATGACTCAAATTCTTGGCCAAATTATTCCAGTGTAACCTGGTTTGGGTCAGTTTATGCTTTTTAATCCAAAGCATCGTAAACTGACCCAAACAATATTATACTAGAATAATTTGAGTCATTCCTTATAATTATGTCTCCCCTTCCGAAGGGGAGACATATTGTTTTTGTCGATTTTCTTATTCTTCTTCTTCTTCTTCTTCTTCTTATTCTTCTTCTTCATCCAAATTTTGTCCAGGCCGTAACTTGAATACCCTTTGACCTGAAGACTTCATACTTGGAACTTAGATAGATGACCTTGAGGCGGAGTGTCCGCCACCAAAATTTTTGACCTTGATCTATATATAAGGTCAAGGTCAAACTTTTACATTAAAATAGAGTTTTGGCAATAGCTTAAGTACCCTTTAATATTAGGACTTCAAACTTGAAATATAGAAAGAAGACATTAATTACAAGATGTAGTGCACCTAAACTTTGACCTTGACCCCTTTCTATGTTCAAGGTCAAATAGAGAAAAAACATGATTTTAACATAACTTTAGATACCTTAGACATTTAGACTTCAAACTTGGAATATGCAGAAGACACATAGGAGAAGGGTGTATGTGATCAAAATTTTTGACCTTGATCCAATGTTTATAGGGTCAAGGTCAAACTTTCACAACAAAATAGAGTTTAGGCCATAGCTTGAATACCATTTGATATTAGGACTTCAAACTTAAAACATAGAAGGGAGACATTAAATACATGATGCAGTGCACAAGAACTTTGACCTTGACCCTTTTTTTGTTCAAGGTCAAATATAGAAAAACATGATTTGACCACTACTTGAGATATCTTTGAGATTTAGACTTCAAACTGGGAACATGCAGAGGACACATTGGAGAAAGTTTATGTGATCATATTATATGACCTTGATCCAATATTATTAGGTCAAGGTCAAATTTTCACATCTAAATAGAGTTTATGTCATATCTTGAGTACCCTTTGATATTAGGACTTCAAACATGTAACATAGAAAGAAGACATTAAATACAAGATCTAGTGCACAAGGACTTTGACCTTGACCCAAGGTCAAATAGAGAAAAAAAAACCATGTTTTGAACATAACTTGAGAATCTTTTGACATTTAGACTTCAAACTTGTAACATGCAGAGGACACTTAGATGGAGAGATTATGTGATGAAATTTTTTGACCTTGATCCAATTATTATTAGGTCAAGGTCAAACGTTCATATGAAATATATTTGAATTGATAACTTGATACCTTTCTTGACATTAGGATTGTTATTTGGAACAAGTAAAGACAACTTTAAGCCTAAATACACTACATCAATTTTTTTGACCTTGACCATTTTCTTCTTTTAAGATTAAATTAAGAAAAAAGCAAGACCAGACAATAACTTTAGATCCTATAAAAGACTTGAAAGATGCACTGCATTATTCTTTTTCACCTTCATGGTAAAACTGCATTTGTTAATGTTGTTAAAGAAGGGGAGACATGTGTTTTTTGTTAAAAAAACAATACCCACTAGTTTAATTTAGAAATCCTTAAAAAGCTGTGGGTGTAAAATTTTGTTGCTTTTTATAAGTTTAAATTTGCCGCTCAATAATACAACCGTAGTAATTAACAGAAGTGATGAGAAGTAAGGGTATTTAAAGACTGATACATAGGCCTAGCAGCCATGTTGTTTGTTTACATATGGTAAGATCTAGTTACTGTTTGAAGTGAAAGGTACATTTATGAAATCTGGAATTTTCCATGAATCCTGGGTACTAGAAACGAGAGGATTACATGGATACAGAAGATTCAGCTGGTTGTCAGGGGGTGAGTCCCCAAGTCAGGTTATACAGAAGTAATTCGTGTTTCTTTTTGGATATTAACCAATATGAATACATGAATAAAACTAAATTATTAAGAGAATGTCTTAAGTAGTTATAGAGACACTTTATAGATATAAGGACAGTTTGTTTAGAAGCATGATCATACAATGAAGATCATTTGTTTTCACAAAGATGAGTCTTACAGTCAAACCTTGTTATCTCAACCTCATTGAGACCACTATAAAACTTCAAGATATCTGAGGATTCAAGTTATCAAGGGTAAATTACTTAAGAAAAAAGGTTTAATTTTGACTTTAGAATTACTTTGAAATATCCATGGTATTCCAGATTTCTGTTTTTGAGATACCCAAGTTAAACTGTATTTGTGCAGTATTTGAATTTTTTTATGAATCTTTGAAAACAAGTATCAAGAAAGTATTTTTAATGTTTTTTTCTCAAAAGCTTGAATTCTCTTGCTACTCGAATTAAACTTCGATGAATGCAATAAAAGTAGTCTGATACAGATTTTGTTTATTCTGAAAATGTGCCTATAATACAATGTAAACTTTAACTCCCAGCCTACCTATAAAATGTTTAGTTGCTGTCTAATCCAACCAATGTCCCTGGCATAAGCAGTGTTCAGATTAAACAAGTTTTACTGTATTTGATATCATTATTCAATGCATGTATTTAATATTCATTGGTCCTTTCTAGATGGGCCATTTTTCAGGAGTGCATTCTAAGAAAAAAAAAGGAACAATAAGGAACAAAACTTTCTCTGTTTATTAATTAGGTAATTGTTAAGTGGCCTTTCTGTGCTGGTTTATTGTTGCCCCTAGATAGAAGTATTGGTATACATGAAGCAGATGGTTGACTCGTAAGAGTGTCTACATCCTTTGCTGTAGGCAGAATGTTTCCTTCCTATTCATATGACAGGACTTTCCACAGCACATTTTTATGTTATGAGTTTGATTTTCTAGTATTTATGATACAAGCATAAAGAAAAATCCATCTTAATTGGTATTAATGTATGCAAGCATTGCAAGGTACAACAGTCAAATGGTTTAGGAAAGTTTGAGGGGAGGACATCTAAGTCTTGCAAAGTAAAGATATCTTTAATTTGGATATTGCTTCACTGACTTTTTGAAGACCATCAAAAGACCTTCCTCCCCCCATGCATCCACACACACCCCACCCCCATCACACACATATCCTGATTAAGTAGGCCTTAAATGCACAGCAAGGAAGATTGAAATAGATTATAAGGCATTTCAGTTCCTTCTTAAAGCAAGTCATAAAGCACCATCAGCTTTTTGAAGACAATTATGCTTAAAGAGTTAGCCTACATGATGAATATGTGTTCTCTCTGTGCTTGACATGTACCAAGGGACCCATACATTGTGAAACTGAAACCCACCCAAACAGTGTATCTCTTTCATTACCAGCCAGCCCCGGTGAACTAGGCTGTTTGACCACTGACATTCTGACGTGAGACTATTTCTCTGCTATATTGAACTAAACATACCTGACTATGTAGAAGATCACAGGGACCAGTCAGTCTTACCTGTAACCTAATCCCTGTATACCAGTAGATAGAACAGGGTAGGACAGGTATATAACAGCTTACCCGCCCCCTAACAACATAATGATAGGGGGTAGATAAAAAGTGAATCTAGTCACAGACAAAGTGAAAACTTTCCTCCTAAACTGAAATGACCCCAGCGTCTGGGATCTACCTGTGTATAGGAGAAAGTGATTTATGACCAATTACTGGATTTTGTGAGTGAGACACAGGCTTAAAGATCAGTTGTCTGGTGATCCTTGCTAATTCCCTAGCTTTGTTCTGATTGTCAAATTATGTTTTAAAATTCTGTATATGCCACATATCTATTACACAAGAAAGATTCCAGAAATGCTACATATATATCTATCTTGTGTCCTTGGATTTTGGTTCTTAATGCTTATGTAAGCACCAGTGCCACATGATAGAATTAATTATACCTTATTTTATGATCAGGTGAAAATTTTTATTGTCACTTTTATTACCAGGTTATAATTTTTTTTATTTTATTTGTTTGAATTTTTTTTGGGGGGGTGGGGGGGGGGTACCTATGGTTTCAATTTAAAAAAAAATCTGACATTTGAGTACATTAAATGAGAACCCTAATTTCTTTCTGATGAGTTCTTTCTATTTAATTATCTTGTGTTCGATTTGGATTGTCTTCTGATGGTCATTTGAGGACAGATTAGGCAGTGCATTAATTATAAACTCAAAGACATTATAGCCATCACAAAATATATAGTACAATTAATGGCTGAACTTTCACTCCGTTTTGCTGATTATTTCTGTTTTGTTTCAATGACCTGAATACCACAGACAGCTGACCTGTTTAATCGGTGCACAAAGAACAAAAATTCTGCCTATGCTGTAAGATTTGTCATGTACAACCAGGTGAATTGTCTTAAACCGCAGACAAAAAGTAGAGTACATCACCTATCTCGGTGTTCAGGTCAACCCACTACGTTTGGCTTTAGTTTGTTTCTTCTGACATAGAACAGATGTCTGAGGACTTTGATGATGTTAGAAAGACTAGTAGGTGAAAGGCACAGTATATATCTAGAATTGTGCTGATAATGTAAATTACGTTTCAAATGTCACTTTTTGTGACATGCTACATGTTTCTAAACTGGTCTTCACAAAAGTGATCCTTGTATTAAAATATCTAAGCCTTTTCTTCAATGTGTATGACAGTTGTTATGTAAAAATAACTTGGTCTCTTTTCACATTTTAATTTTTTTTTTTCAAATTACAGGGGTTGTGAAAAATCAGATATATCAAAGCACATCTTAATCCATGAGGAACCCAAACATGTGTGTGATGTATGTGGTAAGGCCTTCAGACACATCAAAAACAAAGAACTCCACCTCAAAAGGTAGGACATATCCTCTGACAGAGAAAATTGTACTATATTCTTATATTCTTTTACTATGTACCATCAACAGGTGCTCTCAATAATTATCTCTGTCTCACTGTTCATCATCTAGGGGAACTCTCCTTTTATTGAGAAAATTCCCCTTTCATTGTTATTCAGGGAATTACCCTTTTTATTTAAGAAAATTCCCTTTGTTATGTAAGAATTCCCCTTGTCATTGAGGGAATTCCCTTTGTTATTGAAGGAACTCCCCACTATTGAGAGAACTCATCCTTGTTATTGAGGGAATTCCCTTTGTTATCGAGGGAATTCCCCACTATTGAGAGAATTAACTCATCCTTGTTATTGAGGGAATTTCCTATTGTTATTGAGGAAATTCTCTCTGTTATTGAAGGGAATTCCCCTTGTGGAGGAATTCTTGTAATTGAGAGATTTCCCCATTGTTATTGAAAGGAATTCCCCTTGATATTTAGAGGCTTTTCTTGATACTGTATTGATAGTTCCCGTCATTATTAAGAGAATATCTTTTGTAATTGAGAGAATTCCCCTTGTTGCAGACATAATGGACAGAAGGACTATAAGTGTGGTGTGTGTGAATTCTATGGCTATACCTTCACGGACATTAGGAAACATATAGAGAGGAAGCATTCTGATGTCAAATCTCATGTCTGTGAAAAGTGTGGATCCATCTTCAAAACGGATTCTCTTCTGAAGGTAAGAGTAGCTTAAAGTTACTTATACTTTGTAGTGAAATAATGATCTCTGTATTTCATTAATAAGCCAACAGTAGTACACCCTTGAGTGCTGAATTACATGTATTGTAAGAACCTGCCAAATTAGAAAAGTTTTTGTTCCGGATAATTTCAATCTGAAATCAGGAATTCAGTCTTTGTATGTTATGCTTTCTTACAATGGTGATTCTCTTTTTGGGGGATCGATAACTTTGCATTTTGAGGACAACATGTCCTGTCTAAATTTAGGGCAAGTTTGGTTTGCTGTCTATTTCCATATATAATTATTTATGCCAATTATAATTATATTTTTTTCAGGAACACTTGAAGAATGGGTGTGAAATGTTTATGATAGAGCAGGCTCTAGCTATCGCCACGTCAACAGGGGGGACAAGCCAAGCCACCATTCAGATTCCATCCAACTCGATCTCAGCAGATAACGAGTTCATCTCTAAAGCGGGGAACTCAGGAGCGGTCAACATAACAGTAGAACAGGTCACGTTGGGAGGTAGGTGGTCATCTAACATCCATCACTGACCAACGGGTCTAAAATGAAATAGAGTTGCCTCCCTTTGACCAGTGAGACTTGTGTATAATGCTGGTCTAACCCAATAATTTCTGAAAGAACACAGGTGTAGCAATAAATGTTAAAAAAAATAAAGCATAATTGTCTGATACATTACAGTTCTTGTCAATCACAGCCGTTTTCTTGAGATTTTTTTTTTTCAAAAAATGAATTCAGATGGTTACAAAAATTATATAAACAGTTATCTTGTATGATTGAGTGATAAAGTACATCATATAAAAAAATCAAAGGCATCAAATCTGGTATTGCACTGTCACAAACATTGAAATAAACCTAATTGTGAATTAATTAATCACAAGCATAATTAATCTGGGAAAGAATCACTTGCAAAATTTTTAAGTCCATTTTTCTTTAAAAATAATTGACAGTGTTTTTAAAAAAAAAACCTCTAAAATGTCATTTGCATTTCCACATTAGATCTTTAATTCTCTTTAGGTCCAGAAAGCTTTGCTCTTTTTTTTTATATGAATGACAACATACATGTGTGTAATGGAAATGTCAATTGTGGCCTCTGATGAGAAAATCTTATTAGACAAGAATTAATATGCAAAAATATATAAGATTTTGATTTTTAGAAAAAGTGACAGGTAACATTTACGTTAAAAAAAATTATTCCTGAATGAAAATAACTGCCAGGAAATGCCCGGAATGCAGGATTTTGCTACTACCGTAGTAGTTACCCCAGAGCTTCGTAAGGCAAAGCCCATGACAGAATCATGATGGTTATCTGAGTTGTCTTTCTTTCCCCATAGTTACATACTGCCACCCTGATGCCTTTCTTTAATGAATGCTAATTTATGCTCTTAGTGCATACATAGATGACGGTATAATTCATATCTCTCACAATTGAGTAATGTATGCAGTAAATGCATCATTTAGACAGAGATGAAAGTGAAATTAAGCATTCTGTTTCCTTTTTGTTCAGTGACTGTGTCATGTGACTAAGGTTGGGCATTTGTTATGAAATGTGAATGGGGGGAGCTGTTAAGAGATGATTATCATAAGCTGAAATCATGCTGAGTGGACTCAATTGTAAAAGGAAAATAAAGATCACCACACTTCAAAGGAAATCCTGTTATATATCTGCTTCACAACAGATGTAATATGTGTCCTAGGTATAGGGGGACCATGCTGCTGTCATATTTCTTTTATTTTATCCAGTATCCACTTTCACTTTTTTTGGGTCTTGGTAGTTGGAATTGGCATACCCTGAACCTACTGCTAGTATAAATTGCAGCTGCAGCAAATGGTGTCATATCATACAAAATGCATATGTTATAAAATGGGAAATACCATATTGGCCCTAATAATCATCCTATATTAAAAATTGGGGGGGGGTGTGTGTGAGATATGCCTAAACTTTTCATGAGATTAAGTTTTGCATGAAAAAGATATTCATTTGATGGTTTGAAACTATGCCTGTTAACCATGGAATACACGCTACTTTTGAACAGAAGTCCACAAATATTGATTTTTTTTATACATATTTAAACATAAAAAAAAAATAATATGAGAATATTATTTTTTGGTAGCTAAAACAACTTGAACTCCATGTGAGAACTATTGATTTAAAGAATACTTAAAAGAATATTTAAAGAAAGGTGCTGTGTTTATTAGGGTGAATACTGCAATCGATATTACAGAATAAACAGGAGACTGGAGACAAAAAGCATATCTGGCAGATGATGCTCCTTGTATGACACCTGGACATGCGTCTAAATTCACAATATTGTGTATCTATCTTCCTGGTGGCAACTTACACCATTTCCTGTAAATAGAGTCTAAAAGGAAGTGAAATTGGCATTGGATTTTTCAGCAACAAAGACTTTGAATGTAGAGCTTTGATACCGTTTACCTTTGTAATAAAATCTTGCAGAGTCTTAAATCTATTTTTAATAATCTGTTGTCCGAAGAATGATCTGTTCATTTCTTTTGAAAAGAAATAAAAAATGACTGTCCTTGCATCTTAAGATTTGAAATTGGAAACTTGTTTTGCTAAATCTGACTCGTTTATTTCTTTCGCATTTGTAATTTGTACATGCATCTTTCTTACAGGTAAAATATGCAGTTTGTGCAGAATTTTGTGTGGTCTTTAAATGTTTTTTTTCTTTTTGTGTTAAATTTGTGATATACCGTACCTGGATATGGCCAATTTTTTTTTTACGAGGTAGAGAGAGGGACAAAAATTCTTCTCCATATCAACAGAGCCGAGGGTTATGAATGAAGGGAATGCAGTATGTGTGGGGAGGAATGCTTTAGCCGCCACAGCTTATGAATGGCATACCACACAACACAGCCTGGCTTTTATGATGTCCCATTTAAAATATCAATTTCCGTCCATTTTAATTTCTTTTAGGGTTCATTTGTACACGTGAGGATTTGATCACAGGTTTTTGCAGGTACTATAAGAGTTGAGCTGCAATGGTGCGACAGGCCATAAACATTAATCCTACCTCTCTCAACTACCTGACCAAGGGCTACAAAAATCTTATCAGCACCAATTTCTCATACTTCACATTTTCTCCTTTTCATCCACAAAAACAAGATTTAAAAAATAAACTGGTTTTGCGACAAGCAATGAAAATCACAGTGTAAATATTTAAAGATTAGACTGGTGGGATGAGAAGTACCGTGTCAGCAGATTTCAAGTGACTGTTGACAAAAGCTTAGACGGCACAGTCACAGAGTCCTGCAGTGGCATTAGGGGCCATATGTTAAGGGTTCTAAAAAATTTAGATCAAGGTGTCAGAAATTAAACAGTGGTCAGTAGGGACCACCATGTACAAAGCTAATATTGAGAGGAGTGTCTCGCATTGTTAGTGACCAGAACGCAAATATGCAGTTTTTATTTTTATGTCAGGTTTGTTTTTTCAGCCCGGACGGATATGTCATATTTCTGTATCAATTATAAAACCTAAGGTGCTTGTGGGGTCCAGCTATTTCTATGGGCTACTCTGTAAGGTTGATGAATCATTAATCAACTAACAGCTAAAGTGAAAGTTTGCTAATTTCTTGGTCAACTTTTTAAGTGCAATGACTTAGGCAATCTGATGTTTGGTATTGTTAGAAATCTGGGTCAAAAAGTAGATATTTCATTTTTTTTTTTCCTGTTGTGATCTAGAAATAGTTTATATTTATATCCTTGCTATTCATTTAAATTCTTTAATCTATGAGGTATATACAGAATATTTTGATGCATTAGCATAATGTTATAGGGGGAAAATGATGTAATTGCCATATATGGGAGTTTTAGAAGATATGAAATACATATCTGATCAACAGTGATTTAAAGTAAGCATTTAACAACCAAATTCTATACATGATATGGAGAATGTTGGAATGGGATATTGTAAACTTCAAACAGAGAGGTGGATACAGAATTCATGTAGCATGAAGTGTATCAATTTTAGTAAAAATATTTCAATATCTAATTGGGATAAATTGACACGAATCGTTAATATGTTGGGAATGAGAACCCCTCAATGTTGCAGCTCGCATCATTAACGCTTGAGGATTTTTTTTCCCGTTGACTTTTGGGAGGTATATCGGGTGAGAACTCCAAACTTAATGGACGGTCAAGTCAGTCAGTCAAACACAAGAAATAGAAAAAAAGAAAGAATGTGGAGAATTTTTCTCAGCGGGTTGAGTTTTCATTGTAAGTGGTCAGGGGGCAGGCCGGAGGACAGGTACCCAGGGTCTGGATTGATGTCACTTTCTGCAGTAGCCCTGTTGGCCTATTTCCTGTGTATTGTAGACAGTTTCTATAGGTTATGGTAGAGTTATCATTGAGGCCCATCATCCTTGTATTGTTACCACCTTGTAAAACATGGGTTTTTGGAAGGTCAGGAATTCCAGACCTTTCTGTGAACATATGTTGTGTTTGAAAACTGCCCGCCCAAAGTTCTTTTGCTTTGAATTTTTTTTTTCATTGGAGTTTTACTGCATATGTACTTAGCAAAATGTCTTGTTCACATGAAACTGATGCTTAAATTTATCTTGACATATTTAAGAATTATGGCATAATGATTTTTTTAATAATTAATGAAGGAAAGTTATAAATGATACATGTAGCAGTGAAGTTTCCAGGAAAAGACATTATAAAATTTTTATAAGTTATTAAATGCTTCATGGTAAATTGCTCAATTTGACAAAGACCAGCTCAGAGAAAGCCAATTTTTAAATTGTTCTTCGTCGCTAAACATTTTGCTTGAGCAGATATATGATGAAGGGGAATAACTCTAAAAAGGAAGACTTCTCAGATTTTAGATATTGTGTCCCTTATCCCTGTTTGGTATATTGTCAGTAAGGTTTAGTGGGAAATATTGTACAAAACAACTCTGTAGAAAGTGCTAAAAAAGGTGAAAAGGATTTTTGTAACAGGCTAGTGTTTCCAACCAATCCAAGTTATAAAACATAAATGTAGGTAAATGTCAAACCGTACACAAAGTTGAACTGCTGAGCCAAACAAAATTGTGTATCAAGAAAAAAGTATCTTGTCTCCTATCTTCTCCCAATTTAGCAGCAGATACCAATTTTTTAATAAAATCAGATGAAAACAAAGCTAAACAAATCAAAACTGCACTATTGCTGCCAATAAAACTATGATTTAGACAGATAACAATATTACTGCATGACTTAGATCTTTTTTTGATCAATTAATGTAAGTACATGAGGTTTATTGTCAGTATATAGATCTATGCAGTAGGTTTTTTTCCTGTAGGTGGTCACAACTCAGCAAACATGATTACACAACTGTTTAAACTTTTAATTTACTGGCAATTGAAAAAGATATCTGATTTAGACAAATATGGTTGTTTTTGACTGTACTGTAATATAAAAGTTCAATACACCTTTTTAAGATATAGATAAGATTGACTTTGCAGAGGTGGGATGCTGATTATACCATCGGTGTGGTAATGCACAGGGTTTAACTACTTTGTAAACATTTTGTAATCGTGTGCAGCCAGATCTTATGTGTGGGTGTTATAGAAAGTCATCCCTGATTTACATATATAACTTTTTAAAGTACTTAGCAGTAAAATTACTGGTTAACAGTTTCAATACATTACTGGGTAATTGTATTTTCAAGCCTTATGACTCTAACTACAAACAGACATACAGTAGCTAGTCCTTGTTTAGTCAATACCTTTTCATATTAAGAGTTAAGTTTTTTAAGCATTCAAGTGGGTTCTATACAATTGGACCATGTTGCAGTTTTTCAGTTCATTCTATTGTACATAATGCACATTAATATGTAAAGCAATAATTGGCTTCATCATGGTTAGAGATTTAGTTTCTCCACCTCTTTGTCAAGCACAGTATCTATTAAAATACCACAGCATCAGCATTTCACTGGCCCTATAAAGTACATGTAGATGTTGGCTGATCAAAGGAGAATATAATTGACTTCCTATGTACAAATTTTATAAATTTTCACTGAAAACAGAGTGTAATGTACAAGGTTATTGTATATAGATATAAGTAGTGTGGTTATGGTTAAGAGATCAAAGCTGTTGATGATGGACTGTAGGATAATTAGAAGCATCAGGGCATGAGATGAAGCATTATGGATATATATTGGAGGAGAAATTTTATCTGTATGATATTTGATGTAAAATAAACACATTAAAGTCCCTCATACAGGGAAAATGATAAGACCCAGCAATATAACGGTAAATATTCCATGTGAAGTCCAGGGAAATGGAACTATATCAAGTAATGATTTGATAGACCATGGTGGAAATTGTCAGCAATGTTTGGTCTGAGATTGGAGGTGACTTTGATTTCCCTTAAAATCGCCGGGGTGAAGCTGGCATTAAATGAGTAATAAAATCGGGGCCAGTAAATATTTATGTGCGGAATGTAGAAACAAAGGACCAGTCTGGTTTATCAATTTGATTGCCTGACCAGCAAAACCACTCATGCACTTTCCCCAAATAAACCATGGAAGGGATATCAAAGACATTTCTGTAACAAGGGGGTATGAAATTGATTAACTGGTTGTCAATTATTAGGGGGTATGATTGACTGTGTATTGAATTTTGGGAGAAGTTTTCATGCTTTGGTCAGCAGGAGCCATCCAAAGTGGTGACCAAAAAAAGTTTAACAACTTCAGTTCTTCTGATGAAGTTCACACATTGTTATCTTTTCTGATGGTTAGTTATTTATGAAATTCTTATTGCCCTTAATGGCACTCTTTTGGGACATAAACATGATAGAATCTTCTTACGAAATCTCAGATATATAAGGTAGATTATGGCATTTTGAAAAAAGAAATGAAATTTATGAGATTGGTTTCAATGGTTTTGACTTTACTTAAAAAAGCTTTGGTTGTAACATGAGTGAACCGATAACTTTTGGAGAATGTGTTCAACCACACTGTAGTCATAACATAGTGCGGGAACTGAACTCAGAACAGATGATCAGATAGGAAAAAACTTAGAAAAAACGAGGTTGGAACACACCAATGTTGTCTGACTTTAGTTCTGTTTTTATACCATAGAAACCTATATTAATGTGTGACTGGTTTTCAGCTCATGGGACCCAGTAGATGTACTGTCGATAAAACATGAACTGCAGGTAGATCAGTCTGATGTGAATCTAAATTACAATTCCCCTGATTACTTTATAATCCTCACACATGACAAATTGAGTTTTCTCAGCCATTCTCTGTGATGTGGAACTGTATCAATAGCCTGGGCTCCCCAGAGTCAGGTGATCCCAGGAGCCCCCCTCAGTAATCACTGCAGTCTATGTCAGAGTGCCTTGGCACAAAAACCCAGCTGTGACTGCAGAGGCCAAAAAACACCTCACACAGTAGGCTCATAATGTGGAGGTGATCAGGTTACCTTGAAAGGTGACAATAGATGTGCAAATGAGGACATATATTACCTACATAATGTCTTTGATCTGATATTATAAGGTAACATCCAATAAATGGCACATAGCACACAGTCATAAGGGATGAGTAATCCACAATGATTGCCTCTTCTTCATAACACTGATTTTCTATTGATGGGTTCAATGTTATAGTGATGCTTGACTGGTGGGACATAAAGGAAGAGTTTGCAGTAGGTAGGAATGTAGGTGGATAATGAGATATTAGGTCATAAAGGTCGCATGCTCAAGAAGTGGATAATTGTATACTGAGTGCACAGGTACCACATATACATGTAACAGGTGGTTCTGTTTCACCAGTAATTTCCCATGCAATTTTCAGACCATGTATAAGAGAGAGAGAGAAAAAGGGAGAAGGAAATAAAAGAAAAGGAGGGTTGTCTCCTTAACTTTTTTCCTTGCTTTTGCATAAAACGATACGAATGCAGAGTTTTATAGACCTGTAATTTAAGTATGGACAAAGTAATGTATGTCACATGAATAGAGAACACAAGGACACAGGACTATAGTTTTCTTAGTTAATTTCCTGTACATCATATGATTTCTAATCTTTATTGGGGAGACTGTAAACAGCTCAAGATGACCCTCACAGACTTAAATGTGATCATCCTTAAGTTCAAAGAGATAAACAAATTGATTTTATAGAATTTCACATAAACTAGTATTTGTAATGGTCTGATAGAATGCAGTGGTCATCAACTGAATCCGTTTTAGATGGTATCAGCTCTGGTAATTATATAAAGGAGAACAACTAGCCTGTATTAGTCTGGTAGATAAAAGATAAAGAGATATGAGTATATACTAGCAACTGTTAAAGTGCAGTCTGAAGTAACATGCAAGTTGTAGAGATTTGAGAAGAAGCAGGCAATCTTTTGTACATCTTCACGCAATCTAGGACACAATATACATAACTCTAGGCTATCAGTTAGTAATTCAACATAGACAAAGGCCGGGTGAGAGTTCCTGCCTTGCTGCTTCCATAGGGTTTTACCCGATTATAATCTCTCAGATTATCCTTGTGTATTCAGAATCCGTAAGCTCTCCTGCAATACACGTAATACCACAACAGCCACAAGGACTGATTGTTTAATAACAAGACCTGTCATAAAGTTGATATAGCATGATTTGCCATTCAGTGGGATGGAATTTCATAAATAATTGGTGTATCTCAGTGCACTGTCATGTTTGCTTTGGGTGGGTGAGGTCTCTTTGTGAGAGGATTTTGAGGTATAACAATGAATGAGATGAAAAAAAATGGCTTTACAATAAAATCGGCCTATCAGAGGAGACCATGGCATCCTGTCATTAAGAGTTAAAAATCTTCAGGGTCAAAGAAACTCTTTTGAATTCACATGCTCTAATTTCTTAAAGTTTTTTAAAGAATTTTTTTTTTTTACATTTTGTGATTTTGAGGAGAAAAAGAGATTTTTAAAATGTGTATCTGTGGAAATAAGAAGAAAAAAAAAGTGTCCAAAAGATACCGATCTTTTCCAAGTGTCAAAGATGGGAGCTGTTTAAAACTGAATAAGGGGCAGTAATTTGTTTTTTCAAGGGTCACCGATATCTCCTGTTAGATATTGTCTTATCTCCATAGTTTGAACACAGATTTAGAACTGTAAAGAATGAAAAGCCGGCCAATTTTCCCAAATTTTTCTTTTTGTGAACAATAGCGACTTTTGTCCCAAGATAAAGATATATGATGTCAGCTTTGCATGTTAAGAAGAGATATATCCTAGTGAACCTTGCTGATTTCAAAGACGAAATATATCCATGATAAGAAGGAGTAGATAACTTAATTTTCATTGTGGGGTCTGGGGTATTGAGATGGTACACAGCATCAAGTGATTGTTATTACACCTTTACCTTAATGGGTGGCTCATACCCTGGGTTAAACAGGAAGCTAGAATTGAGGATATAGATAGCTTATCTTTATAAAGTAGACAGGTAAACCATTGACCTCTTAAGGAGTGGGTTAGCTTTGTCTTAGGTGTATGAATGAAATAGAAGTATATCAACCTAGGTATGTGACAGCTTGCAATATTTACAAAGGAAAGAGATCAAGAGCAAGAAGCCGTTGAGGGAGTGTCAAGTAGTGGTTGCAATTAGGTTTAAAAGCAAATTATTTCTACCCTTGAATCTGCTGATTTGCATTTTATATCAGGACTGGTATTGTTGAAAGTGTACACATTAATTTGTTGATTTTTCAAGAAAATATTTGGATTGAAAGCTAAGGATGTGCTGCTCTTGCAATTGTTTTCTTGTTTGAAAGGAAACAACAGCCCCTCTTGACATTTCCAATTAAGTCAGTATATTAAGGAATTAGCTAGAAATTGATGAGTCTGTTGACAGTCAAAACAAATAAGGGGACAGTGGATCTCCTTTAATTACTCCTTCTTAATTTGACACAAATGATCAAACTATTGACTCAATCAACTTGGTGTGTATGAGAGAGTCCAGTGTTTGTTTTCTTGCTGATGTAAGTCTCTGACCATCAGCTCCTTAGTTGACAGAAGAGATAGAGCAGTGATGAAACTAGAAACTTCACCTAATTACTACCAAAGGGGAAACAGCCTCTTCTAATGGAGTATCCAAGTAGTCTATATTACTTACTCCTTCTCAAAGAGACAAACAGAAGCAATACACAAATTGACCAAGTCTTTGTGGTCATTCTGCTTCTTCTCTTGTCCTTTGTGGACCGGTTGACCAGGTCAGTAGTTTTAGGTTATGGGTGTCAGAGGAAGAAGATAACTGATTATGAGAGTTTTTCTTGTTCTGCTACAGCTCAATTAATAGCAGATTGATGTAGAGTAACAAGTAGGCATTCGATGCCTCAGATAACTAATGCAGTGCCAAGTTAGGAACAATCGAGTTAAGGATGAAGGTGTGGTCTTGATGGACAAGAATTTGACCAGAGCTGACAATGAAGACTAATAAAGTTTTCACAGATGCAGACAGAGAAACTTATGTCTATTGTTTGATTTGCAGTAGATGCTTTGAATGTCACTAGAAGAACAGTTAGTTTTATCTACATGGATGATCTGGGAGATGATGACCATCCCAAATTTGTATTGTAAAGAGACATTTCATATAAAACCAGAGTACAGTAATGAAGCAGAGGGACATTTATTTCACTTAATGTCATTTGAAATTTTCAGCTTAAGCAGTAGGAATGGACAGGTATGTAAAACAATGAAACATCCCAACAGTATCCTGCAAGATGGCCTAATTTGTGAAAATGAATCTAATGCACCCAACTCTTAATGAGGAAGAGAGGTTTGATTGCTGAATGATTTGATATGTGTCTAATTTTATCTTATCAAAGTAATTTGAAAATACTCATTTCCAGCAATTAGTGTGAAATATTAAGTGAATTGACACTGTAAAAATTTGTAGATTGATTGCAAAGCAGGTGCTTCTAATGAAGTGATGATTTAGGGAACGGCCAGTTTCGCTGTTATCTTCCACAATTGTGGTCATGGCAGAAATTGATTCCACATGTAACAAGCTTAGTACATTGTTTTTAATTTAAGGGGACCTAAGCTATAAGCGATGAGGGACATCTCAGCTGATTTGGGGAGGGCTTTTTTCAGCTGATTAGGGTCACATTTTCTAGCAGTTCCGTCAGGGTCTGCCTAATCTTGTCTAGATCAGGATGGCATGACCCTATGATGCCACTCCTGGGGGCCATTTGTAGAGATTTTTGTCTTGGTACCAGTCTTGTGACCAGGGCATTGAGAGGACACATACATATTGCATGTTGTATTATATTAGAGTTGTGACCTCTGATATATATCAGTGTTAACTTCTGGGTTTTCTGCAGGATCTTAAAGCTTAAGATTGTTGAGATCAGATAGATAATTACAAGGAGTTATATACTTGCTGATGTAATAGGAAAATACCACATATCAGTTTTCCTTTTCTCAAGATTGTTTTAAAAATTCTGTCAAGAATTTTCTGAAAACGCCATTGTTTTGTATAACACCCCCTCCCAAACTTCCATATACTCTTTCTTCATAGAAAGTTGCAAAGATTAATTCAAATTAGCAAGAGACCAATATTGACTGATTGTTATCAATAAAATTGATGGATAAATTCAGTAAAAAGACAAGTGATATGAGGAAAAATTCCCTATTGGAAAGTATCAAAGTGACTTAAAACCCATTTGTACCAAAGAAATACCTATTTTCCTCACAGGATTGTCCCATTAGGGTTGGTGCATTTATCTTTCTGTGGGTCTTCAAATCTGTATCAGTTACACAAGCTATTAACCACAGATTAAGAAGTCCCTATGGAGGTCTCTACTGATTTTAGGGTCACCCTTCCTTTGATGACTGTCCAGTAGTGAATTCTTGTCCATCAAGCAAAACATGAGTGATCCCCCTCACTTGCTTCCATTCCTGTAATCTGCAGTGTGTAGAATTCCCTGTTGTTCATGTAATTAATGATGTAGTCAATCAAGATTATCATTGATTAATTGTATCTCTCAACTTAATTTCAAGATGTAACGTTTTCTTAACACCTTTTTTTCTTAGTTTATTATCAGTTTTAAGGGGAACCTCTTGTACTTATAAATCAAAGTGTAAATTACATATTACTTCCATTATTAGCAAAATTAACTTTGAACAGCTTTAACATTTTGCAAATCAATCCTGAATCCTCAGAAATTATGTGCATGTCATTCACGTAGTTTTGATGACCAACTTACAAGATTTTAACATATTAACCCGACTCTCATCTCTTAAAATGTATATATACCCACATTATGATGAATTTCTAAGATTATACATGTGATATGGAAAAGTGCTCTAGCTTAATATACCATGGAAGGAATACTGAATAGCTAAATGTATCCATGTAAAGGGTCAGCTAGATGCAGTAAAGGTTGTTGACTTCTTATTAGGAGGTATTTTCCCTGGGGCCAGGTATGTAAGACATAAAACCTGTCCTCAAGGTCTAGCATGCTATTGGGAGGTCAGGTATAAGTACAGTATAGACGATGCTAATACCAGCGGACAGGTGACATCCTGGAGACCAGTTGAGCGGGAACCATCCAAACTTCACAATAATCAGCAGCCAGATTCTGGGTCTGTCCTGTTCAAATATTTGTATTTTAAAGATGACCATTTGTATTGGAGAGAGTGACATAGATAGCTAGGGTCAGGAGGCTTTAAGGAGAAGTGAATCACCCACAGTATATTTAGCCTGATGAATGCGATTTAATGGGAAGACAAGAATGTCATACCTCACAAATAATGCTCTGGCAAACAAAAACACTGCATAATATGTGTGACCAATGTAAGACCAGTTATCTTTGGCTAATATTTGTGGAAATGATAGGAGCTAGTCTGGTCAAGATATGTCTCACCATCTTTATGAGAATAAGAACCATTTATTAAATTGCACAAAACAGACTAGTTGTCCCATTTGAAAATTTTAGCTATTATTGATAAATTAATTTGAATTATTACTTGTAAATATTGACTGACTTTAACTTCACTCTGGAAATATCTTTATTGCAAATTCTTTATTTTTATCAGTAACCCATTTATAATTTTAGCAATGGGTGCATTTTGTTTGCATACTGCATAAAGATTTATTGATAATGTTTGCACTGCGCAAAATGTTTTTCTTTAGTCCTGTTCAAGTACTCTTCTCTTGATTAGCTCATGAACCAGAGACATTTTCAGGTGGGTTCTAAATTGAGTGCTTTAAGAACAACCAAAAGTGGTTGCCACAGGACTTTTAAAATATTACTTGGAAGCATTTCTTTTTCTGGAAGTACACTTAGTGTTTCTACAAATAAATTCCAATTTTGTTCATCGGAATTCTGGAATTATTTCATTTACAAAGATGAAAGGAATATTTCTTTTACCTTAAGAAGACTCTCTTTTCAAATCATATTGTGTCACTTACTATATTTAGAAGTCCTTTAGTCCTTTCTCTGGATGTCAGGGGGGGGGTTAGTAACTCTTCTAGTTAGTAAGTGAGAAGAATTACAGTACAACAATACTTCATTTTCAAAAAATAAAAATCAAACAGTGTGACTCAGGTTGTGTTGTGTATTGACTGCCAAATATGATTTATGAGTAGATTTGTTGAAAATTATATTCTTTTATCGAAAGAAACAGCAATATCAAACAAAAACAGACATATTTCTTTCAAAAAAATGCATACCCAAAATTATTATTTATTTTTTCATTCAACCAAAATTGTTTCTGTCAAAGAAACTTGAATTAAGTACTTTGTTGGTAAGCACAGAAGGGAACAATTTATCATGACACCCATGACATCATCATTTATTGCTTACAAAATAAAATTACATAATTTAACAGATTTAAACAACTTTGCAACCAGTTTTATTTCTTGTTTTACAGGTTTAACCTCTGTAGATGTTACACTATTTTAGTGTGCTCTGTAATCATTGCTCATAACATTGTTTTGTACATGTTAAACTGGCCAATAAAGGTGACAGGTTGGTACTCAATAGCAAAGTGTAATGACCATTACAAATCATGACGCAACACCGACAGATTGTATTGGAAAACAAATCATTAGGGAAGACATTCAATTTAATGAAACAGAGAATAGGGTTATTTCATCTTGTATGAGCAGGTAAGATTTATACCCCCCAATTCTGCTGATTTTAATGAGGAATCCACTTGGGTAAGTTGGTTTAAGTAATCACTACGAGGGGCATCCAGCTGGGGGGATCTTATTGTGTCTTCAGTCAACCCTCAGATGGTAACAGCTTGTGGAAAGCGAGTATACTGGGCTCTCTAAGATAGATGGCTGATAGCCTTTGTCCCTGTAATTGAACGATCTTCTCCTTGTCACATACCAGAGAAATCATCTATATGGTCCAGAGGGTCACTCAGTTTACCTACATGAAAGTTTTGATATCATATTTTAATAATCAGACTAAAGAATTTTTTTTTTCTGTGTAGAACACCCTGAGCAATAAATTCCAGGAACACTTAGTTCAGTCAGCATTAAGATCTGATGAAGAATGTTTAATATGATTCGGAATGAAAATTGTACTTTTAATGTATAAAGGGTAGATTTGGAAAGAACTTGATATAATATGGGTTCATATTTAACTTGACATCCATATTTAAATCCATTTCTGTGATGTATATTTATATGCCCTTTAAAAAGGAATTAAATATGAGAATATAGTGATCTTCAAGTTAAATATACATCTTTTTAATTGCTATTTAGTATATAAAGTATATGATTTCAAAATCATGCAGCATTTTTGCATTTCAGTCCATTGAGATATGGACCAAATTTGCATGGAAAGCACATCCTAAAAATGCATACTTCCTATTATTGCAAATATTACATTTTGCTAAGACTGATAATATTTTCGACAAAAGTTTTATAGAATGGATGGAGATTATAATCACTAAGCTTGTACCTGAACCAGTTTAATTGATGAGGCATCAAGGAATATATGCAGAATGCTTCAGAAGCTGAAGATGATCTTTTTCAGATGGAAGTCAATTGGATAACTAGTGTGCAAAAAAAAAATAATAACAAAGAATGCTGCATTATTCCTTTTAAGATTAATGTTCATGAAGATAATTAAATACTGCCAGAGTAAGTGCACTAGAATAGGTTTTTAAGATTTGCTATTTAAAATCAGTCTAAACCTTTATTGATATATCAGTCCATGTTTCAATTTTTTACACCTCTGATCTTCTCTATGAGTTCTACCTTGTAAATTAAACTTTTGTAATAGCTCAGTTTAAAAAAAAAAAAGAAATTTTTTTTGCAAATTTTATTTGCTGATATAAATATAGAAAAAGATTTTCAACTTTGTCAAAAATGACCTTGACCCTCTCTTTGACATTTGCCACCTTTTTAAAATTTGCATTAAACACTAGCTGTTTCAAAGAAACTGTTTGAAATAATTTTATCAAATTTTATATGTTAATTTATTTTGCTTAGAGCTGTTCAGATGTATGATATTCTTTTACTTTGACCTCCTTTATGCTAAGAAACTCTTTAATATATATAAATTTTATCCAACATTAAATAACTGATTTTTATATATATGCATAAATAATGAAGATAAATTTTACTGCAACTTTTTCTTTTGGCCATGACATTTCTTGTGACCTTGAAGTTTTTTTCTTTTTTTCACATTAATCTATTTTCAAAAGAAGCATCTATTGTAACACATATATAATTTGATGGATATTAAATATAAGAGCTACTCAGTGGTATTAAAAATTGTTTTGATCTTAAATTACTATAACCTCGACCTTTACTGTCTTATTTTGCATTTAGCCAGTTAAGTTTAAAAGAAAGTATTTAAGATGTTTTTTTTTCTAAACACATATATCAATACATATTGTCAAAAACTATTCAACTGTGTCAAAAATGTTTGACCGTAATTGACCCAACTTTTCTTTATTTTTCATTGGGCTCATGCATTTTCAAAGAAAGGATTTTTTTATTAAGACACATTCATTGTTACATAATTTGTATAGAAATACTCAACCTATGTTTCACCTGACAATCCCATTGAAATTTGTCTTTACCTTCTTATGTTTAAAAAATTCAGCTTAAAAGAAACTATGCATATTTTCATCAAACTTCATGTAAATTACACCATTTAGTGAGAGCTATTCAACCCTATCATAATTTTCTGACTTCATCCTTGACCTAATCCTTAGTACCTTATACAGGGTTATTTTCGCCCCGTGTTATTTTCGCCCTTTCAAACTGTAAAACAAATTTGCCCTGTTTTAAATTCGCCCAATCGTAGTTTTGTTTAAGATATTATACTACTTTTTTTTAATTCGCCCCGTTTTAAATTCACCCAAATGAGGTAAGGGCGAAAGGGGCGAAAATAAAACGGGGGCGAAAATTTCCCTGTATACAGTATTTCTTGTGTATCCCAATCTTGAATGAAAAAACAAGGAGTATTTCCTTTCATTATGCATTACTAATGAACCCTTGGTTGGGTATTCATGTCCTTTGGACACATTTCTTGTTTCTTTGTGTTACTGATCCTTTTATAACTGACCAATATGTTGTATGAAAGATAAATAAATGTCAGCATATTGTAGGAGACTCTGTATTGGCTGTGAAACATAAGCTTACAAAATTCTTTCGTAAAAATTAAGATTTATAAAATTCATTGGATTCTGTCTCAGATTTTTTTTTTTTTATAAAATGTCCTTTTATAATAACACTCCATATCCCACCCACCACCACTGACCTGAACAAAGAAATAAACTTTGGTCTTAATACAAGATTGCAGGACCTGGTATAGAAATTTCTCAGATAAATTTGAAGATAGGGAGAACTTGGGCCAGGACTTAAATAGTTGTTTCACTGCACTTAGACAGACATTTGAAGTGATGATGTGAAAAAGTAGTCTGCATAATTAATCCATAATAGTTAATGTACATTCTTACCTTTTTATACATTTTTTTGCATGTCATTATGACCTTCAAAATGGATTAAATTTAAGTAGTGGTAGGTAACAAAAATTATTAGATGCATAAATGGTTTAATCTTTCAAGAATTCAGATACTAATCTGTTTCTGTAATCAAATGTCAAAAGAATTAGAGTAATGAGGACTGTAGGATATGTTTTTCAATTAAGACTTTCTAGAAAAGTCATCTAACCCTTCAACAAAGGGTTCCTCTTAATGAGCCTGGTCAACGGATGGGACAGAAAAATCGCGGCCCGGGGAACTTATACTCTGATTGGTTAAGGTTGAGAAGTAACAAAAATCATCAGATAGTAACAAACATTTGTTACCAAAACTGTCAACTTTGACCAAAACTAACAGAGAAGGTCTCGAGCACCATGGAGCGGAGATATGTCCAAGTCAATAGTCCAGATCCCCCTATAGGGCTGTCTTTTGATTCTGTGTATTGGAGCTTACACATTGTACCCAGCTAACATTGCTTGATTATAGACCCCATATGGTGACATTTCACTCCATCTTTCACAGCGTTTTAAACTCCACAAAATAGCTACTTATCTACTTTATCATTGGAAATCTTTTTCTTTTGAATGACAATTTTTTTTTTTATTAATTAAATAGGTTACTAGGAGGTCTGGAGAAACAGCTTCATTGTTTGTCTGTCAGTTTCTCTGTTATTTTATTTGTTTGTCAGCCTGACCTCTGCTCCCCCTAAACATTATCTTTTGATGACCAGTGTTGACCCCCCAAACAAATCTTGTCACTTCTTATCAACATCAAATTGACCTACATGAAGCAACATTGCTTGCTACCAGACTACAGATTTATTGCATCCCATTTCTCTTCTGTCTTTGTAATGTCAGAATGCCTCTGTTTTCTGCCCCTGAGAAAATGGCCAGATTTCTCTTTCATCAAATTTTGTGAATGGAGAACAAATTGAGACAGAGAATGTGTGCTTCCTGTTGTAAAACAATTGCAGGAACCATCAAGAGAAGAATAACGATAATGGTTCTCTTTGGAATCTGCCAACTCCTGAGCTCTTGAACATCTCTCACCTACTTAGCTTTTTTTATTACCAAATGGAGAAGAAAGCTGCAATGTCAATTGGTCGGTATTGTCTGGGAACAATGAATGAATTAGTTCAGTGTTAGCTTATGGACTTTTATGTGTCCTTCAAGAGGGTGATATTCACACAAAAACTGTAGGACACTGGTGGTTCTATCCCTCTCTTCTCTATGGCCCATTCACTAATAGGCTGATAGAGTTTTCATTCAACCTCAAGTGGGTTTGTCTATTGTACATGCTCATACCTTTGGTCTTACACCAATAACAAATGTGGTTCTCTCTCAAGTGAGGCAAGAATTTGAGCATTTATTAAAGGTCTTCTTACATGAAATGATTTTTAAAATTCTATTTACCAACAATTTATGCAGAGTAATCAGTAAACCTATAGGTCTTCCACTTTTCTCATATGTTTCCTGAGATGGTTATCGGTGTTATTTAAAACGGTATTTTGTATAATTCTTTCATCTTTTATATCTGAATTGAAATACAGGTCAGCGGATGTGACTGTCAAATAAGGATTCCATTCTAACACTGTCTTGTCTGGTAGTGAAGTCCTGAAGAGGTGTAAAATCAAGGTCAAATCTCCCTCAGCCAATGTCAAGATTGGGTTTCATTGCCTGATCTCATGCTTTTTTTTCTTTCCTTTTTTCCCTCTCCCTATAAGTTACTTGATAATGACCAAACACCTACATTGCTTAAACTCAGTCAGATGCATAAATGTGAAAATCAAAATCGGTCAGCTCTCATGGAGTTTGATTCCAAGCAGATCTGTTTTCCTTTTGTGTGGAGATACATTTGAATTTCTATTTTTTTCTGCACTATTTGACCTGGTCTTAGCTGGGAGAGCACATCTCTGTCTTCCCTCCAAAATGGGCCACCTAGGGGACAAGTTGAACATTCCAGTCCTGAATGACCAACCTTCAGTCAAACTCAAGTTCTCTCTGTATTTTGCCCCTGCACAATTTAGCCGATACTAACTCATTCCCCCTCCATTCACAAGTTGTATGTCATCCTAGAAATATAAATTGCTTCAGAATAATTGGTCATTACATAAAATTTGTATAAATAATTAATTAAGAGAGTGATGGACTCATTTAAAATTCATTACATGTAATACATATAGGTATATTCACCTAATTTTGACCTCATGTGTGAAGCCTGTTGGTCACCTTTGTGTAAATATTATGATAACATTTCAAGGTTCCCTTCTGTCTTGTTTTTTTATTTATGACTTTTTTTTTGATACTTTCATTTTGGAGGGAAAAATTATACCCTCTGAGTCATCAAGCTGTAAATCTTCAATGTGATTTAGATCTCCCACAAAACTTAGTTTTCATCAACTCATTGTCATTCTTACATTATTATGGAAGAAAGTTATGCATTAAATTCCGTTTGATTGCATTATACTGTTGTAATATGACATTGCATACATCGCTGAGTTTATCTCCCTTTTCTTGGAAAAATATCTTTATATAGCGCAGCAATAATTGAGGACTGACATATAATCTTTGCAGTATGATCATGTAGGGCAATGTTAAAGATCATTTGAGTATTCAGAGATATAATTGACCACTCCTTGATGTAAAGAAGTCATCATTTTTCTTCAACCCTGGCTAAATATAGTCCAGAAGTCAAATCTTGCTGAGTCTGGACAGCAAGGAGCTCTAAAGCTCTATGGACCAGAAGAATTAGAGGAATGTTGCCGCTTGGCTTGTGTGTTTGGTTTCAGGTCCGACCTTCGACTCTGCCCTTTAACAAGTGTGAACCTCACCAATCCCTTTGTGTTTGGCCAAACAGTTTCATTCATAAAGAAAATATAAGTGACAGTATGACAGACCGTGAGATGGTTGGATTCAGTTGAATGAAAATTTTCTTTAAAAAAAAACAAGAGACATCATAAGGGCAACATAACGGATTAGCATTGTGTATAACAGAAAGCTAATGGACCAAACTGAAACAAATCCTGCTTTTGCTGAATTGCACAAGGAATATAACAATTTTAAGCCAGAGCATGATTTTATTCTTTAATACTGCCATCTATTGTCAAGACCCTTCTCTTATAAATGACCCTGGTCAATTACAGCAAGGAGGAGGGGCAATGATTCTTGTGTGTGGCCATAGGCCCCAGGGCTATACAAGACCCAAAAAATATTGTAATTATATGAAATTTTTATTCTGTTTACATTTGGCAATGTCTCGGTACTAGCCATAATAATAAGGCCGTGTTTACTTCTCCCAATAGACGAACCACTTGAAGAGACAGAACAAATTTCTTTCTGACAATGCTTACATTTTTTCCCCTGATGTATGAGATAGAGCTTTGAACTTTTTTTTGACAAAAGTCATGAATTTTTTTTTAGACATGTTATTAAGATTTGTACAAAGGAATGTCTCTGAAAAGAATGGTTTTAAGTTGAGAAGAGCACTGAATTAACTGTTAACATCCGTTTAAGATGTGTAAATTAAATAACTTGATACAGAATTCATCAACACTTCAATTAGATGTCAGCAGGACTTCTTCTTCAATAAAATGACATCAAGTGCAATCTTTACAATATAAGAATTTTTTCTTCTCTTTTCCCCCCTTCTTTTTGTGAAATATAATTTTAAAGTTAGTCATTAACTGGTGCTTTGGAAACTAGGCAACACTTTTGAATTCAGATTTTTTTTTCTTTCTGACACCATAAGCTTGCACAAATTTGGAAAAAAATTTGTAAACAATTAAATTATATACTGTGTTTAAATAATTATATATTATTTTGGGATTCCTGTTTGTAATTTTAAAAATATGTTACCTTGTTTGTTTTGTAGGTAATGTTACTTTAATTAAGAAAATTGCTCTATGACAAACAAGAAGACAATATTAGTAACATTTTTATCGTTTATTTGGGAAGAACAACTGAATCAGCATTTTTCCTTTATGTTTTATGGCTCTTTTTGCTATGTATAGCGAGAAAAAAAACCATGTTATACAAACTTTAGTCTTGCAAATTGTTGCTAAGCTATATTTTCTGGGTTAATTTTTTTTCGATTTCACTTTCTACATCGTTAGCATTAAATTTATATTCCCTTGAAATTTAGTCCTTTAGGGGATAAGAAAACAGAGCTGGTACTTATCGTCTTAAATCCGTTACAGAGAATGACCATCAAGATTGGCGCTGTGTAATGGGAGAAAAGAAATTAATTTTCTCAGGTATTTATGGCTTTCAAGACTTATATAAAATGTGACAAAAAAGGTCTTGATTTTCCTTGGGTGACAAAGCTGGCCATTATTGGTGGAGATTTGCTCTGATAAGTCCACACTTTGTCCATAAATACCACAGAACGGTTGACCAGCCAGCTTTAGTTCAAGCCTATCATATTTCAAGAATGTTTTATGGCAGCCACCTTAACACCCTGTTCTCAACACCAAGTATTCAATTTGATGGTCTTAAACTTCATTTGAATGTCTATCAAATGGATTTTTTTTGTATAATTTTTTTTTCTACTTGAACTAACTTTCCTGGACAGTCAATAAGAAACCTTAAACCTATGATGTTTTATTGCAACATATCAAAAAGTTAGCTATGCTTGACCACAAGTTGTCCTTTCCACACAAGTTCACAGCAAGAATTAATATGTAGAGGAATGTATACATGATATTATTTGTTGTCATCTTATTATATTAATTTCAGAATAATTAAAAAACACAAAGAAATACTTGACTGTGTGTTACTATTTTTATTTGTGTCCTTGTGTAAAGTTAACTTTAAATCTTTGACCAACTGTAAATCACTCACTTGGTGGTATACTGCTGTGTTGACCTCTGGTTGTATACTGCTGTACTCAGCTTTTGTGATTACCTCTGTACTCACCTCTGGAGGTATATCACTGTACTCACTTTGTAGGTATACCACTGTACTCACTTCTGGTGGTATATCACTGTACTCACCTCTGGTGGTAGACCACTGTACTCACTTCTGGTGGTATATCACTGTACTCAGTTCTGGTGGTAGACCACTGTACTCACTTCTGGTGGTAGACCACTGTACTCACTCCTGGTGGTAGACCACTGTACTCACTTCTGGTGGTAGACCACTGTACTCACTCCTGGTGGTATATCACTGTACTCACTTCTGGTGGTAAACCACTGTACTCACTTCTGATGGTAGACCATTGTACTCACTACTGGTGGTAAACCATTGTACTCACTTCTGATGGTAAACCACTGTACTCACTTCTGGTGGTTTACCACTGTACTCACTTCTGGTTGTATATCAATGCACTCATTCTGGTGGTATATCATTGTACTCACTTCTGGAGGTAGACCACTTTACTCACCTCTGGTGGTATACTATTGTACTCACTTCTGGTGGTATATCACTGTATTCACTTCTGGAGGTAGACCTCTGTACTCATTTTTGGAGGTAGACCACTGTACTCACTTCTTGAGGTAGACCACTATACTTTTCATTGGTGGTAATAATACAGCTCTTCCCACATTTGATGATATACCAATGTACTCACTTCTGGTGGTATACCATTGTACTAACTTATGGTGGTATTCATTTGTACTCACTTCTGGTGCTATACCACTGTACTCATTTCTGGTGCTATACCACTGTACTCACTTTTGGTCACAAGCTACTTACTCACTTCTAGTCATATGTGCCACCGTACTCACTTCGAGTGCTATACCACTGTACTCACTTCACGTGCAATACCACACCACTGTAATTACTGATGGTGCTATACCACTGTAATCACTGATGGTGATTTACCACTGTACTCACCATTTGTGGTATACTACTGTACTCACTTCTGGAGGAATACCACTGTACTCACCTTTGGTGTTATACCACTGTGCTCACTTCTGGTGATATACCACTGTACTCACTTTTGGTCATAAGCTACTGTACTCACTTCTAGTCATATATGCCACTGTACTCACTTGTAGTCATTTATGCCACTGTACTCACTTCTAGTCATATATGCCACTGTAATCACTTTTGGTTATGTCCCACTTTACTTTCCTCTGGTTATATGCCACTGTACTCACTTTTGGTTATATGCCACTGTACTTACTTCTTGTTTTAATGCCACTGTACTCACTTCTTTAGGAATACCACTGTACTCACTTCTATAGGAATACCACTGTACCAATTGCTGGTCATATACCACTGTACTCACTTATAGTTGTACTCAATTCTAGTCAAATGCTTTTGTTCTCACTGCTGGTGTTTTACCACTGTACACACTTCTGGTGATATACCACTAGTACTGTACTCACGTCTGGTATATAATGTTTGGATTACCTATAGTTGTATTCTGTTGTACTTTTCTATTGTACCATTGTGCTTTCCTTTAATGACCAAAACAATATTTTCAGATCCTGATAATCTTTTTGAAAAAAAAAATTCTTTCCATTCTTAAAAAATAAATATACACCATTAGATGTAAGACCAAGATTTGTATTACTGTTTGTTAACTATGATTGTATGGCAAATCTGGGGGGAAATATCTAAATTTTTGCAACTGGCTTCGTGATGTTAGAAAATGAAGAGGCAACATTTTTCTTCTTCTAATGAAGAAAATTCTGTAGGTAGGATTAACATTTGCTGCATGCTTGTTATTTCTGACATTTTCACTCAGACCCACCCTATTTCAATTAAAGAAACTATAATTGACTGAGGTTAGGTAACTGTAACCATATAGCACTGGTTACTATTGAAAGTTTGATGTACCAAAAAGGGAAATAATCAACCCGGGACCATCCTTGTCCCATTCAGTTTAATTCCAATCATTTGCTTCTAGGCATTATCCTTTAATAGGAGCTAGATCTGTGTAATTTGTTTATTTATTTTCACACCTCAAAAAAAATCATGACAAAACATTCAGATAAACAAAACAAAACCTAAGGTTTTAAGAAAAACTTGGATTTAAAAAAAAATCATGACACAATTCAAATTTTGCAAATTCAACTAAAAATTTTGAAATTCAACTTAACCTTTAAGTAGAACTTGGGAACACTTTTAGGGATTGATCAGAGTAATGTTTCTGTAAACTAATAGTGACACTTCCATTGTTCACCTGATGTTACAATTCCTTTGAAGTAATGAGGACGCCTGTGTTGAATGAACCCACAAGAGGATTCAGGTATAGGAGAGGGTTATGTTACATGGTAACATTCGCTAAATGCTTCCACATCATTAGGATGAGACCTGCTTACTTTGTTAGGCAAGGGGTCATGTACCCCTAATGAATACACATCACCTAGCTGAGAGTCGGGAATAAATAAGGGAAACACTAACCACACACATCAGCAGCTAGCTAAGATTTCACATGTATTACCTATCCCAAAGGTGTGACCTCCCTTTGAAGTTATGTAAAAGTCCCATGCCTGTTGATTGATGGGTCTGTAATATAAAGGTGATGTTAGATTTATACAAATTACTTTAATTTGATCACTGGTATGTAGCCTTTAGTGACTTTCCATTGAATTTTGGTTTTGTGGTTTTTAGTTTTAATAACTGACCTGCTTTAGGCAATTGATTCTGGTATACTGATGAGTTCTTTGCAGTTGTACTCTCCACACATGGTGCTTATTCAGGTTGGCAAAAAAGATGATTATGTTGATGATAACTGAAAACTTTGAAAGGATCAAAACCTTTGTTACTTATGATGATGACACATATAACAGTAAATTATATAAAGAAGAAGTATTCCATGCATATATAATACATTTGTCAATGAATCATTGGAAAAAAATGTCTGATCTTGCAGATTCTCTCAGCCAGCCAATTAAGTGCAGTGAAGTAAAAGTCAGTGCACTAAGTGGGTGGGGAGTTCTTAATTGTGTCAAGGTGCCCTACATTTTTGTATGCTTGCAGTCCCCCATTGTTGGAGCCTCTGACTACTGAAGACCGTCCATATCATTGAAGAAACCCAGGAGACAAGAATGTTAATCTGTTTAGTTTTCAAAAGGCAGGAAGTTAAGAGTTAGCAAATTGTCCCCGATCAGGGGTAGTTTGGTCGATAAATCCCGTCTTGGTTGATGCGGAGGGGAGTTAGGGGGAGGGGACGGGTTGACAGGTATGAGGGGGGTCTTAATACTGAAGCTTTCTTATACCAACTCAGCACCTCGCTATTAGAGGATTAACTCTAGAAAAAGCTAGGCCTATAAAAATGATTGCAGCTCAACCTGTTGTAAAAATGCATGCAAAGGAGCACTAAAATTACAATTAACATTGGTAGGAATGTAAAGATTATGCCTTATACTTTTTTATCCAGACATAGAGTACACTTAGGGTAACCTTTTAATATTTAATACTTTTGTACATATTCTTTTTCTGCCCTGTAGCATATTTATCTGATCCACATTCCATTGATGTGATAATACATATGTCTAAATCATTCGCTAAGTAGAAGTTTGAACCTAATATGTAAGGGTTTCTCTAAATTCTCATTTAACCTTGGATGTTTATCATTTTGATTTTTAGAAATTATCAATGTTTTAGCCAAAAGATTACCTTTAATTTCCATGAAAATGACCAAAATAGTGTGCAACATCATATTGATTTGATACAAACCATCTGAATAAGTATTGAAGTTTTCACCAAAATAAAAGATGCAAACATGAAAGAAGTTGTATGGACAAAAAAAATTCAGATGGTTGCAGAGAGATCTCTCACTATGTCTTTGATTTCCTTTATTAGGGCATTGTCAGTGATGATGAAAGATCTGTCTTTTGTTCTTTAATTGGTTGATTTTTGAGCTAGATACCTGTATAGTAGCTGCATTCTGTTGGATTCTTTTGTGGCCAGTAAACGATTTTTTTGTACTAAGGTGTGCTTTGATATTGTTTTCAATGTTTGTAGATAATCATCATAATGTTACACAATGGCTTTCTAGCAATCTGCATTAATAGTACCAATATTGATGGGCTTGGTACAAATTTTCACAAAAGTTTCAAATATGTAGTGAGATCATTGAAAGGAACTCCAAAAAACACAGAAACTTTGATGAATCTGATATGATTAATAGTTGCAATATGTAAGTTTTCTAACAAAGTGTCATGCACACACCTGAGTGTATTCTTGTTCAGTATGCTTGTATAAGATAAAGGTTTAGCTTTCAACAGGTCTTCATTGCTGAAAAAATAAGATGATTACTGAGAAAGACAATCAATGAGTATCGTCACTGATCATTTCACATCTCCAGTGATCAAAACGCTCCAGTGATGCTGATTGAGATCTTGGTCTGATTCATGGGACGCTTGGTGCATTTGTCACATGGTAACAATAGAGTCAAATGGTATATCCAGTGCAGTTCCAGAGGTTGTCACTTGGCTCATCGATCTGTACAGGAGCAATAGATCAAGGCAAATAATTGCAATTCTATATGTCAGATTTTGAATTACTGCCTTTAAATTGCTGATTGTGCAGAATCAAAGTGATATAGACACCTTGCAATTAGTGGCTGTAAAAAAAAGTCAAAATTTGTAAGCCAGTACTTCTGTAATTATATAATATAGCATATAGCACAAACATTATCAAGTATTCAGTGAATTTCTAAAGAGAAAACTGCCTGATTTAATTATGCAAACATATAATAGATATTATCATAGGGGATTGGTCTCATCATATATAGAGACATGTGTCGCATGCCTAATGAAGAGATCAAAGACAATGGAATGAGAAGGAAGGTGTGAGAAGGCCTACAAAATGTTGACTTAAAATTGTCATGTGACAAGGACACCGCAACTGTTAAAGGTAGTAGGAGGGGTAGGAAAATCCAGTTCTGCAGGCAACATTTTTTAAAACAACCTTGAATTTCTACAATTTAAAATACCATTGCATAACATTTTTGCAAGATACGTATTTGTTTGTGTGTGTGGTTTGTTTTTTTTTAATTCCAAGAAAGGGTGTAACTGCAAGGCCATCTTTATAATAATGTTTTTTTTTGTCTCTGCTCTCCCGACTCAGGGTAGAGAATTGAGGTTGGTAGGTAGGTGGGGAAAAAAAATTCAAGATTTTATCAATATTGTTGACAAGATTAGAAAATTTAATAATAAAAAGAAAAAAACGCCTTTGAAATGCAGAAAAAAAATTTGAGTAAATTGAGCCATTTTTAGCCAGTTGGGCGAGAGAGGACAAACAATCTTTTAAAGATTTCCCTATTGCAAGTTAAAATACTAGGCAGGCATTTTCTTTGATAAGCAACTACATAAATTCCATTTTAAGTTGATTTTATATACAAATTAACAATTGATTGTAACTTTAATAGAACAGACCAGTTTGCTGTTTCATTAAATGTTATTAAAGAAACATGAAGATAACAAACAGTATACATGATCAAAAGTCTAGAAAACAATACAAAATAGGATCAGAGCAATCACAGACCTCCAAAACATCAGAGTAAGGATCAGGTGCCATGGAGGGGTGAGCATCCTCTGCCGACCAGTCACACCTGCCGTGTGCTCACTGTCATAATCGGGAAATCACGGAAAAATCTGTCGTCAATTTAGTGTATAAATAATGGAGTAACAAATAGTTTAATGATCCGCTTGGCTGTGGAAAGAAATGGAGGGGGTGAGCATTGGTGGGCAGGGGGTTTTCAGGAAATTTAGACTTTGATTTATTGCATTGGTGCAAATATAAGATTCTACAGAGATGCATTAATTTTCCTAATTTAGATGTTTCCATTTTTCACCCCTTTTTTGCCATTCAATCTTCCAATCTCTCCACCCTTCCATTAGGCAATCCATGTCTATTATTTCACAGTAAACAAGCTATTAAAAAATGTACAATCTCATTACCAGTTCTCCGAAATCTCTTATCTTCACCCGGGTCTCAAATTTTCCAAAAATGTTGTAACAATGAAGATGGTATGAATTAAAAAACTTGGTCAATATGTCACCTTGATCCTCTCTATAGCAGTGCTTAAGTTTACAGAAAACTGAACCAAATTAAATATTTTATCTTTAACCACATCCTGTATGCAGTATGGAGAGGATAAATATATCCCTCTTGCTTGTGTGAAACTATGCAAGCTTGAAGATTCCCTCATATTTTTTTTATCAACTCTGTTTTATTTTATTCTATTGGCTGCACCATATATGCATGCAAAACTGTTTTGGATGGGAGATATGGTTAATTTACCAAAATAAATTACTAAGAAATATAGAGTACATGTAAATTTTCCTAGATGGAACACCTTGGCTATCAGCAAGTATCTCTCAAAATTTCACCCAAAAAAATTGCCTTTTTGACTGCATTTCTGCCCAAGACATGCAGAACCGATTCACTCAAATTTGGCACCAAATATTTCTGTCACAGTGACAAAAAAATCAAACCTCTTTATGAAAAGGATATGCATTTTGTTTTTTACCGACTATACACTAGATTGTTAAATTTCAGAATCAATCCCTTTTCAAGGATGGAAATAAGCATTTCTCTTTTTATATCATTTTAATGTCTCAAATTGCTGTCTAATCTTTTAATGAATGAATTTCTGCAGATAATAGTTGTTTTGCATTGAGGTGCATCTTTTGTGGACTACAGTATAAAATGAATGAGCAGCAATTTCTCTTGGCTGGCCTGCATTGGTTGGTTGAATTTTCCCATTCACTTGACTGGGTAACTTATGAATGAAATACCTTACTGGTATTAACGAACAAATCAGATTGGCTCAGGTAATTCCTGGGAGGCCCACACACGGGGGAAGACATGATAGAAGTTGACATCGGAATGTTCTTTGTTCTCCCGCATATCAACCAGATATTTTAAGAGGGAAAATACATGCAAAGCAAAAGAGTTCTAGTGTTCTAGGGCTCATTTTATTTTTACTTCAAATGATAACATTTTAGGCTATTTGCACTACCTTTACTTTTAATTATAAATTGGATTATATCAATTCATTTTGTCTGAAAATAAACTGCATGATGATTTTTTTTTTTTTTACTAAACAGATTTACAGTTTGAATAGAAATCAGAATATTTCTGATAAAAGAAAATCATTAATTTAAGTTAATTAATCAACTCATTTAGCATTATAACCACTGGTTGAGCAGACAAATTTACCTGTAAGGTGTTCACATTCCATGCAAATAAGAGCTCCGCCCTCTAAAGTTTGCGGTTTGTGTTGACAATTATGCTGAACACACACAATTCTGTCTCTTACGAAATGTTTTAATGTGGAACATATATAAATTAATATCATTTGTTTCTCTGCTCATCATAATATCAGATGTTGTCATAAGCCAGTTATTTATGGTACTTATTTCCAAATCATATTCAGATTTCATTCAAAACTTGCTGTTTTTTAAATATCATGAATTTGCATTTTTTTTTCTCTATTTTGTGGTAAAATAATTTGACACTTTTGGTTTTTGATTTTAATTTTTTTTTTTTAAATAGGAGTGTATGTTGTTATGTGGTATCTTTAAAAGATGGAATTAAAAAAACTGATAATTTTGTAAAATTATATTTTCCCCTTTCAATTAATTTTGAAATGTTGGGGAGGAAAGTTCTTAAAGAGATGCAATATTGTTGTTAATAGAACAATAATCCACTTTTCCCTACCTATTGATTTTACATGTAAATTTTTTATCATAAATTACCTCAGTTAGTTGATGAATTCCAGCTGCAAATTTCCTTTTCTTTTCGCAAAGAATGAAATAATTTATAGATTTTTTTAAACCAAGCATACATTTAAAAAGTTGACATTATAATTAAGCAAGATTGTGAATTATGCTGATACAGTTAAATGAGAAAAATTATTAATAAAACAGCACCTGACAGCTAGTATTCATTCAAAGCATCTGTGAGGTTTAAGCATCCTTGTGACCTAAAGACATGCAATTAGAATTAACATTTTATAAATGGAAATTAAAGTTAAATTCATTTGTTCCCTGTACTAATTTTAATAATGCTTTTTGTAACTGACCCAGACAGAATTTTATAGTCCCATATAAGTCTCTTATTATTGCTTATGCATGTATAAAAGTGTAAATGAATTTATTAACCTTAATTTTACATTAAATTAACAGTTCTCACTGTACAGTCTTAGTCCATTCAGAGTTTTATACTTTAGATTGGTTTTACATATTAGCAGTATAACTGAAAAAGGTTGATATTTATTGATGTCCTAACAAGGACACTTGTTTTTACCATAAATACTGTTTGTCTGTCTGTTACACATTGTTTTTGGACTAACTTTCCCCTCACCTCATTTTGGTGTAAGTTCAAACTTCAGTGTACCATGACCTAAAGCTCTGTCCTTATTATCAAGGTCATATGTGAGTAAGGTCACAACCCTGTTTTAAGTTAATTTTTTTTAAAGATTCTGGAGTGTTAGATTACATGTATATCAAAAATCTTGTTCAAGTTGTGAAAACTTTTTTTTTTAACTAATTACCATGTTTTTCTATCAGTAAACTTAGAAATATACATGTATGATTGTAGTCTAGGTCAAGGTCATGAGACAATAATTTTACTATTTACTTTTTCTTGGACTTTTTAAATTGCTATGGTCTTAGGTCATGGGGAAAGAGGTCAAGGGCACTTGATAAGCCTTATATATAGAGATGTTTCAGTGGAATAAGCTATAATTTTTCTCATTATTGATATACTTTTTTTGCATTTTGTGTGTGATGTGGGGAAGGGGGTTCAATGAATTGAAACATTTAAGATAAGAATGCATCAAATTTTGTAATTGTGGCTTCAGAAAATGTAGAAAAATTAAGGTTGTGTTCCTTCCTTTTCAATATTTGCATATACTAGATAAAGGAAATTATCTGGCAACATGTCAGGGTTGCTGATACTGCATATTGAATCAGATGGATAAACTCAAACCCAGCGTCCAATTAAAATGTAATAATTACTCAATGTAAGGATTGCATTGATCCCAATAAGCTCCCAATTGTGTCAGGTTTGAACAATTCTGCTGCAGCAGTCATTCTGAACTGGCTACTTTGTCTATATATTACCCATGGATGCAAAACAGCTTCATAAGTGCTCATGTGTAAGTGTTTCATATTAAATAAAGATATGGCATACCTGATATGTAATATATTTTCCTGATGTTTAAATTTTCAATACTGATTTCTTGATGAGTATTTTTCAAGGTTAGAGTTGAAAAGATCTATGGGCTCTATTTAGACATATATGTATCATTTGGAATATAAAGTTGTTTACATTTTTTGTGATGAAAGTAATTGTTGAATAAATGTATTTTCAAATGAACAGCTTCAAAGAGAACATAACCATCAATTTAAAAGTAAAATTCCTTCCAACCTTTAACCTATAGAGCTGATGTCAGAAGTCAGCCAGATTTTGATTAGCTAAGCAGTGTAAAGTCTGTCGAGATTTTCAGATATGGTCTATGGAAACGGTCAATGCAGAATTTTTAGAAATTCTACCAAGCAACACTATGTTGAATGCACATGGTGCAAAAGGTATGCATGTGGGTGGGAAAATCGATGTTATTAAAACACTGCGTGGAAGAATCCAGAGCAAACTTCTGGAATACCCATATCCTTCCTAGTCTATCACAAATTTAAAGAAAATGATAAAAAAAAACGCAGTTTGCCAAATCAGATGTATACCTATTATAATATATTATTTACATATGACTCAGGGTTCAGGTATGTGTTAAGGCCACACGTATACATGTAAGCCGTCACCTTAGGTGTGTTATTTGATGATTTACAGGTATTCTTCTCTTACCTGTTGATAAAAATCATCAAAAGTATTAAGTCAACAAATACTACAGACTTATATTTATTAGCCATCACTAGTTGTATACTTTAAAAAGTGTCTTGTCTGTGATATTTCCACATACTGGTTACACTTCAACTATTTGGTTAAAGTTGGAAAATCCTTATATGTCATTTAATGCTTATTTTCTGTACCTTATAGATAATTTGCATTCCAAGCCAAGATTAAGGTGTAGAATTTGTTGAAATTCTTTGACACAAGCCATATTGCATTTTATGCATCTTTCATTAATTACTTCTCTGTTTGCATTACATAACTGTATGCACTTATAGGTGTGTTGCATACCATTACGTACACCTTGAATATACCATTCTTGTTAGGTGTAACAAATCTTGTGATGTCAATCATTCAAATGCGCAGACAACTGACGAGAGAGCATTGCATAACCAAAATGAACCATTCACAAAATTTTCATCATTACTGACTTTGCTTTCGTAAGAGAAAGTTGGGTTGATTTTTTTTTTTTAATTGGAATTTGTATGAAATGAGTGTTTTAATTTAAGCTCTAAAATGGCTCTTAGAGACTGGCAAAAGGATAAATTATTTGTTCATATTAATCTCTAATGTGTAAGTGTTGACCAAGCTTGCATCAAAGGATGCCCACTTCTGAACTTGCTTAAAATTCTGGATCTGACCTACATTTACTGGTTGAGTAATCAGGTGAATGTTTTTTGAGCAGGTCATTACCAAGAAAATATAATACCTACCTGTGTCAATTTTGAATAGCTGATGCATCAAGGGATGGACACTGTCAAATTTGCTTCGGATGCTGAGTTAAATATACATTATTTCAGAAGTATACTTTTCACATTTTCAACCTCAAGAACCATTGGACCAATTTAAGCAAAATTTGCAAAAGTCATTCTTGGGTAAAGGGCATTCTAAGTTGTTCAAATAAGGGCTAAGACTCCTTTTAAGTGGGGATAATCAAGTTAAAGCAAAATAGGGTAGGGTCATTAAAAAGTCTTCTTATTAAGACCATTGAACTAGAAACAATGAAACTTATTTAAAAGCTTCCTGAGGAAAATTCTGAATTGTTCATTTTGTAGCTCCCAGAGTTAGGCTGGGGCCACAACAGGGGATCACATTAAAATTGGTCTAATAAGCAAGAAAAAATAAAATCTCAGGCTAGATTTTACATATTGAATGTATGCAAGGAAAAAAATGTTTTTTTCTCCACTTCAAGACTATATATTGATCAATGAAAATCCCCATATCATGTGGATCCAGAAACTCCTGAGATGGGGCCTTAATATCTTATTTTTTTCAAACAACTACAATTATGTTGTTCATGTCAAGATTCATGGCTTGAATTATATTATATTGCCTGGCCCAAAGTTACCAAGTAGTTCAATTATAGTTACAAAGTCAAGATAATTCTGCTAAATAATTCAGTTTGTATCTGTTGAATACAGTTGAACCAAAGTTTCTGGAACAAGTTGAATACAAGTGTTATGTTTAAGTGAGCCAGCAGTCCCACCATCATGAATTCCAAGTTTTTATATGAAGAACTCTTGAATATCATAAGACCCTTTTGCCAGTTTTGTCATGTCCAGTATATCAAGGTCTAACGTACTGTACTAATAAACCCCTAATCAGATAGCTATTAAGTGCAGTTAAAACAGATTTTTGTTTGTTTTTTTGTCCACATGAGCAGGCAATCAATAAGATATTTTTGAACTATGGGTAATAATAAGAACATTGAATAATGGTGCACTCTGATGCATCAGTATTTAGAAGCTAGTTCAGGGCTCAGCCTTCAAGAAGCCGTTAGATGAAAACCTGATCTCTCAAGTGAGAAGTTTGTGTAGGAAGACTTGAATGGAGGGGATGAAATTGTCGCATAATAAGCCAAGTATGTAAACAGGCCGCTGATAAATTCCTCTCTGAACAGCCACTACAATGATGGGAAGAGGGTGGTGGCCCTGCATTACTGTAAACCACGGTCTCTACCTAGACACTTGTTTGGACAAACCGTACAATCTTTTTTTTCTCCAAGATAAAAAGAAGTTTGGTTTGCAAAATTAGTTATTTCCCTTTTGCCAGTATCTAATGGTATAAGAAATATATGTGTACATTGTACATGTAGATGTTTACTTTTGTATGACAATAAAAAATATATACTTAAACTGGATTATAAATTCATAGGGTCTAGCAACATGTAAAAGTTAGGAATCATAGACATTCTGTTTTGTTTGGTTTTTCTCGAGTGATCTATTTTGAAAATCTCAACTTTCCTAACCTTCACAATGAGGACTTGCACTTGAATAACCAAATAAACTGGAGTTCAATATACCATGAGGAATGCAGTCTATGAGTAACATTAAGGAATCATTCTCTTTAGTGAATGACTTGGTAATGGCGCATGCCTGAAACCACTTCTCTCACCTCCCTGCACAGGTTGTTTGCCTTGGTAACCCGAACCTACCTAGGGGTGACAGTCAAGGCCCGACACTCATACGCAAATACTGGATCAAATGACACAGATCGCATCTAGATCCTTCAAGTGTTTCATCATTGCCCTAATGACCATGAACAATTAATTGGAAGATGAAAAATTGAATTGTTGTAGAGAATCTTCTTTTGCTTTTTTTCTTTGGCGTCAAATCGCACTATTGTTTTTGACAAACAAGCAAGGCATAAAAGAGCTCACTAGATAAAGAGAGTGATGAGGGGTGAAACGAGAGGAATTTTTTGCTGTTATCTCTCTCTTTTATTTTATTTTTTTTGGTTATGTAAAGTTTTTTTGACATTTTTTCTGCTGACTAAGCATCTTTTGAAGAAATTTCGGAGGGTAATTGTTAACATCAATTAGACACTCTCATTCAAGAAATACAAATATGACAAGTTGTTTGTATGTACCGAGGTGAACACAAGGAATGTGTTTTAGTTTGTCTTGTTTTCAATGACAATTTTTTTTCCCCCATTGATTGTGACCGATTTCAGGTAGCAAAGATCTGGGGTTGATGTTTCTCATACCCTCTGATGACTGATTCGAGATTCCCATGAAATCAGGAACATCAATGAATAGGAATTTTAAAAAAAACTCTAGTGGTAAAATGATTACCATGGCAATTAGACTATAGACTATCATGGTGCATTAACTCCTCATAATTACCGTGGTAACAATACCCTAAACATTTCACCAATTTACCGAAAATGTTTCAGGTTAATTTACCTGTTGATCAATTTGATAAGTTTTATGTTGGACATTTCTTCAAATTTGTCATAAAAACATTTTTTAGCACATTAAATTGTAGCACCTATCAATTAAGTTGTTACCTTAGACTTAACAGATCCTGTTGACTTTGTACTGGAGGAGTCAAGTATTATGATCTGTCAGATGATAAATACATGTATATATATATATATATCTGAATCTTCATTTTATAGTTGAATTTTCAGTGATTTAATATACTTAATTTTTTCCCTTTTTGCAGTAAACATTTCTCAGAAATCTGCCAGAGTGTGAAACATAAGTGCAGTTAAACTTTCATGCATCAAGCATATTCCCTTTTGCAATTTTTGTGGGGAATGTTTTGAACAGTTTTTTTTCTACTTTATTTTCAGATGCAATTACTCTATCAGAGGAGCATCTCCAGGCAGGCCTGAGGGATGGAACACTAAGTATTCCAGACACTCAGGTGATAGAGACAGGGTCACTGGACGAAGGTCAGGTCGAGGTCATCTCCCATGGTCACATCATTGAGGAGGGACAAGTGATTGAGTCTGGTGATGGAGTGATGTCAGAAGAGGAGGAGGAGGAGCATGAAGAAGATGTAGAGGAGGAGGGAATGATTGCTATGGATCACTTGTCTGACTCTGTAGTAGAAGAGGATCTGTCAGTAGGGGAGGGGCTTAATATGCAAATGACTTGATCAAGCATTATGATGCAAGGAAAGATTTTGTTGTGAATTACCTGGAAGAGATGAGATCACCTGGTTAGTAACTGGGTAATACATGTACCCATTCTGTAGCTCAAACAATAAACATTGGAAGATTTTTTCAGTGATATCAAGGGCCTGATATCCAAATCAGCATGGAGAAAGATGATCATGAAAGTTAGTACTCACCATGAGATTGCCTAGTACTTTCACCTCCTGTTATATAGTTTGTAAAGAACATTGAGGTTTCACTGTTTAGTTACAAAGGCTATAACGCCATTGAAACTAAAAAAAATGTTCACTAATGTAGAGTGTCTTACAAAGGTAGAAAGTACTGCTTTTAAGTGATTAGAAGGCAAGGGCAAGAGTGGACATGAATCCCTTCAGGAAATGTTGATGGAACATCGTGTGTGATGTGTTAGTCCCAGAACACCTTGTTATTTGGCAAGATGTTGAGTATGGTACTTGTTTAGATAAGTAGGGGGCAGCTGACAGAGCTCAAAGGATGATAGTGTAGGATACTTTTATAAAATAACAAGGAGCATCTTGGAAAGGCTGTGAGTTTTTATAAAGAATGGGTTATGGGAAGGTTTGGTGTGGGGTGGCCTGAGCTTAGGGTATTTTTTCGAGTTCTAAGAGTGTCACCTCACTGTGCTTAGGGAAAGCTCTTTAGAGAAGGTAGGGTGTGTCAACATGATATACATGTAGAGTGGTATAGAAGTGGCCTATTATAGAATAAGATGAGGAGATAAAAAACATTTGATACTGCATACATTAATTAATATTTACATCCACTGAATATTTTCTCCTTTATTTCTTAAGAAAACCCATTGCGTTAATCACTGCATGAACTACAGTAGGCGTGTCGCCTGTACAGATTTCTTGATCAGTGGCTGTTCCATCAATGAAACGTGTAAAGACGTTCGCATCATTAATACAATAATTAATCTTTTTAATCCTACTTTAAATGATTATTTAAACAGATATAAATATAAACAATAAAATGTGTTCCTTTGTTTGTTATTACTGGAATTAACGTTCGCAGCTATTGCAAAAAAAAATTTCATAACCCGCTTATGCGGGTTATGTATTTTTTCTGCAACAGCTGCTTCCATTAATTCCAGTAATAACAAACAAAGAAAGCATTTTATTGCTTAAATTACGTCATTTACATGTAACAATATGAAAGAAAAGGCAGAAAAAGTGCATCAACAATTGTCAAATAAATGTAAAAGGAAGCACTTGATATATGCCATCAAATGTACAGGCTTTCTGTCATATTATGAAAAGTATTCAAGTTTTTGGGAGTTAAAATGAGTATTTTATACTTATTGTTATAAGAAGTTTATAAAAAAGGAATGATATTAAATAAAATATTGTCAAATGGCATGTTGTATCAAGAAATGCTGGTATTCTGCAGTTTTTATGCAATGTCTTAAAAGAAAGTGTCTTGTGCTATTTTCTGGTTGTGAATGATATGTATGTATATAAGCTTTAACTCATTTTTTGTAGTCATTATTATGTGTGTCTGTGATATTCCATTTGAAGTAGTCATTTGTATTAATTCTTTGAAAATGAAGAATTCTTTGAAAATGCTCAGGATTATATTATTTCTATATTTGTCAATGTTTGCACAAACTCCTCAATTTTTTTTGTACATGTACATCTTTCAGTATGAAATAAATGTTTATAATATAATTTTTTTTTTGTTTCAAAACAAGATGAGTTTGTGAAACAGTGATCCCCCCATGGCAGCTTATAAGGAGAGTTGAAGTTTCTCAAATACAAGTAAAACTCCATGGTCAAGGTCAAAATTGTTATTAATATATTTAATATATAAAGGAGGAACTTTTCACAAGGAATACACCTGTGAAATAGAGAAGCCCTAGTGCTTAACTGTTCTAAAGTTATGGACAAGGTTCTTTTTTTTTTAATGGGTCAAACTCCAAGGTCAGGTTCATAATGTAAAATAAATTACACCCATTAAAAGATCCTGTCACAATTAATACACAAGTTAAATATGAAAACCCTAGCACCATCTGTTCAAAAGTTATGGCCAAGGTTTAAGTTTGAATTATTTTGGTAAAAGTGGGGCAAGGTCAAAAGGTCAAATTCGATAGTACCTCAAGAAAGGTCTTGTTACAAAGAATACACCTGTGAAATATGAAAGGCATAGTTCCACCCACTTATGGACAAGATTGAGTTTTTGCAGACAAACAGATGGACAAACTGACAGGGCAAAAATTATTTTTGATTACAGGGGCATAAAAAAGAGGGAAGGGATATTAAGTAACTTGGAATTTTGGAACTTATGGGTGGACTATAGTTGATTTTACTTTGTACAGGTTTTGGGTATCTGCACCATCCCCAGTAATTGATGGGAGGATTAACATTAACCACTGACTTCAAAGAGGAAAAAATGACAAAACACTGATATGAAATTCAGTCATTCAGGACATTCTGAGACCAAATAAGGACAATGACCATGGGAGGTCAATCCATCAAGTGGGCCTATCTACCTTAAACCTGAGCTGCCAGACACTTCTTTCGCCATACAAGTTTTTGAAATGAGGATTTCATTTTATCCATTGTTTATGCATGGGCAATTCCCATATTTAACATGGTATTATTAAAATTATTTATTATCCTTTCAATTTATATAGGCCTATATGAGAGAATTAAATCAGGGTTTTTGGAGTGACGTGGCATATGATTTATGTTTCGTTCTATTAAATTCTGACTTCTTTGTGTTGGTTTTATCTTTTAAGTCAGTGATATTTGTTGGGATTAGCCGGAATTCGGGACATTTTCCTGATCAACAGATATTTTTTATCAACTTTGACCATTGGATGATATTTATGAAGCAGAAGTTATTACTGCAACGTGAACCATACACAATTTATTGCTTATATAGAAATGTATAATGGTTATTTACTTCAAAGTACTTCCTATGTATATGAACTTATATTTGGTTAGCAATTATTCAGATCTGTATTTAGCACGGTGTTTAGGTTATTAAAGAATAGATTGTTTTCTTTTATAAACGTTAGCAATATTAATCGTTCTTAAGACTTGTAAAACACTCTTGCTTTTTTCATAAAGAAACAAGTCATGAAAAGGCAAATAATTATGAAAAACCAGAAGTCTCTGATGAGACTGTAGCTCTGTTGGTCTATACATATAACAAAAGAAAAGTAGCACTTGGATTTGATCATGAAACTTTGAACAGGCAGCTAAAATAAACTTTGTGTATTCTACCTCTATGCCAAGTTTTATTGAAATCAAAACTGTAGGGTTTTAAGTTTCACAGAAACTTAAAGTAACCATGGCAACACCGTTCATCGGAATAAAAAAAACTGTAGGAGAAATAGCATTCCGACAAATAGTATACAGACGGACGACGGACGCATTACTATCGCATATTACGCTATTCTGGTCTCTGACCAGTAGGGTTAAAACGTGCATATCTATATTTTGCAAGGAACTGTATTCTTTAATCCCCATACTTTTGAGTCTTTACTTTATTCTGCAAAGGCGCGTGTTCAATGCAAAAGCTAATTTTCACTAACTTAAAAAGAGGTTAAGGTTCGCAAGGATTTTATTTTTGCATCAAAGTTATATCCTAGTAATTTTCCTCATACGTTTGATTTGGTACCATAATATAGCTGTCCAAAGGCACTCGATTCTGACTATTTTGTTCTTTTGTGACAAAAAAAATGCGCGATTGTAAGAATCTCCACTGTTCTTTTACATTTATAGACGTTTCCAATAAATTTGAATTTTCATATAACTATTACGGTGCGACAGTGAAACTGGTTAATTGCACCAATTTATGCATCTTACAACAGAATCTAAACAAATTTGATATGGAGGGACTTAGACTCGAAAATGTAATGATAATTCAATGTTCAGGTCATCTTAATCACAGTACTGGTCAATCCTGGGAATTCCTTAGAATTAAGCGAGCATTAATTGGGTCGAAATATATAGAACGGACGTTGTCCTTGGACCAGAGAAGAAATAAAAGTCTTAAATATATAAAAATAATTAGATTTGGAAGCCACAAATATTTATGAAATGCAATTTTCTCCGCCTGATTTCTTTCATGTTCATTGTTTTATGATCAAAATAAACCTCCGTAATAGAGAGACAATCCTAAGGAAGGTGGAAAAAGAGAAACAAATTAGTCATTTTATGTCCACGTTCTGCACTTGGATGACCAACAAAATGGAGGAAAAGCTAGGCAATTTGTGAATATTGTTTTATAAAAGATATTTCCTCTTGTAATATTTTTTATGCGTAAAGCAATACAAAGTTCTCTCTAGAGACTTAAGTTGCTTTTTTTCATTTTAGAAAATTTAAGGAAATCGAAGGGTCCGTTTTCTTTGCGCAGTTCAGCCAATTGTAAACACCCCAATGTCTGTGTGGTCCTGTACTGTGTCAGGCTTTTGTTTCCACGGTTACTGATCTACACAAATAACAACAATCAGAATTCGGTCCCTGCTCTTCGCTCTCCCAGGCTTAGGTTACGCTCGTCAGCTCGAGTTTCGTGTTCAGGTGTTCAATAAGAAAACTTGACTTTGATATTGGTGTTGTTGGCGTATTTTTATTTACAAGATACGTGTTCCTTCCCAGAAGATACACAGATAGCTACAGACACAATAATCACGAGAACGCACCAGATGACCTTGGAAATTTAATGTCAAGGTCGTCTATTCCGATGGTTGTCAAACGATTGCAAGAAAGATTACCTGAGATCATTGTAACAATGTTTTTTATTCAATATATTTCTATTAAGCTATTGATGTGCTAAGGAAAAAAGAAGTTCCAGGGTTTAGCTTCTGTATCATTGAAATCTGGAACAGTAACTTATTCGAATAACTTTTTTTGGAACATGCAACTTTCAGGCACATGCAATTACTGCAGATATTGGCCCCTGGTTTTCAACTTTTCATGGATACGTGAAAATTTTCGCTATTGCATAAAGCCATTGCTTTCCTACTGAGAGGGGGGCTATTTTGCAGAACTATATTTATAATAAAATCATGAAAAAATTAAGTCATTTTGAAGTTTTATTGCAAATTGTTAAAATAACGTAGTTGTCTGTTGCATATTTAGCACCCCACCGAAAATGAGCGAATGTTGCAAATTCCCCTTTCATGGAAAAAAAATCCTATTGAGACCACTAAAGAAAGCGAAAGAAGCACAAGGTCAGAAATCTTCCCGGTCTCTATGTACATGTATATATTTCTATGTTTACATTTTATAACAATATGTCGACATATATACGCCACAATAGAACGATAAGTACTTTAAAAATCTTCCTGATTGGGTTATTTCCTGCAGGGTCTTGTGATACTTAATGGCGTCTTTGATAAGATGGGAAGCTGCATGGCTGCAGCCGACACACTAAGCCTACAGAGATTTTAACTTCCTCAGACGAATCTCAGAGTCAGCATCTTTCTGCACATAGTCCAGGTCCTAGAAAAGGCCCTCTACCTCTTACGCTGTATCTAAAAATAATGTTTCTGTTTATTTTTCTTGGTATCATAACTGATATTAACTGTGATATATACTTTATACACGTATTTCCAGCCAAAGTATTTAATAAATATTTCACAAATTATAACTTTTACTTTTATCAATAGAATTGAAAAAAGAAAATCTTGAACCGATTTTTTTTTTATAAATAAGATTCTCAAGATCTACTGTTTATCAACACTTAACAGTTTTTATTAATTAAAAACTTTCATTGCATACTAATTCTTGATTTTTAATGTGAGGTCTGTCCTGCTCCAAGAACCTCTTTTTCCTTTGATACTTGTTCGTGTCAAGGAGCATTGTCAGGATTTATTTAATTTGAGATGATCACAGCGATTTATCGCAATATTTCGCCATAAACATATCAGTTTATTGTCCACGGGTCAAACTCCATGCATCTGTAGAGCAACGACTTCCGGTGTTCTTTTAGTTTCCGGTCAGATTCGAATGTCGTTATCGTTTGTCATCCAGTTGTACCCTTTATATTCCAAACTCGAGTCAAATAGCACCTTTTAAAGAATTAATATCATTTGTCTTTTTTTAATTTTTATATGACAGATCTATTCCAAAACCTCCTTAGATAGGGTACATGTCAAAAACGAAAAAAAAAACCAGAAGAAATGAGAAACGAAAAAACGACAGAATAGGTTTAATTAACTAACAACCTCAAAATGTCAACCATATAAGAAATTTATTCTTTGGTTTAATTTTGTTAAAAAACAATTAAAATTGATACATCTTAAGTCAAGTTTTCTCAACGACATAGCATGAAATACCAATAGAACTTTGAATAGAGTAATTATTTTTTATTTCGCACAAATAAATTTCTAATCAATAGTTTAATAGTAGCAAGGTATCCAATTATTCGTCCATCGAGGCGTCGTCAGCATAAGAATTAGCCAATGAGCCGCGTAATTACAAATCATTTAGGCTAGTCTTGGCACTCGCCTTACGTCATATTACGTCTGATCAACCCGTAATGTCAGCGTAATTATCGTCCAATCAGCGATGTTGGTGATAAAGTGATGAAGCAAACCAACTGATGACAGAAAAACCTACCGGACACTCGCTTGATTTTGGTTTTATGTCCACTTTACGACATCTTACAGTCTGTTGTTTAATTTGCCCTTGAATGTACACAATAAGCTTTGGCTCGACATACGGTGATGACCAGCAATGCCACCACTGTTTACCAAATGTCATACGTGGTACCATGATACAAGTATCTCTTGAAGCTTGATTCTTCAGGCAGTTTAATGCTATTGTTGCTGATTTTGAGATCAGAATGAAAGTTTGGTGCAAAAGAGTGATTTTGCTTTATCATAAGTCTAGACAGATAGTGACTTTATTTCAGTTCCAGACAAATACCACATTAACATACTGCTTAAAAAAGTACATTCTAGGTTAAGAATATTTTTGCATAAAATGTACTGTATTCATAACAAGTTCACCTGGCCCTTATTATATTAGACTTAGTGCTGAATTGTCTAGCCTTAGTTTAATTACCTATATATTACCACCGGATGCGATTCAAATCTAACATCAATTTTCCTTTTATCCGTTTCCTCAATTCAATCGATTTTACATGGTTTTAAAGATTATCAAATGTGGGATACCGTCTGGGAAATATTGAGGTCACTTTCACCGTGGACAGAAGGACGGGGACATTTACACGATAAGGAAGTATCAATTTCTATACAGAAACAAGTGAATCTTGTCCGCACCCCCCAAAAGCGAACTGGTCACTTCAAAGCTAGCTTCTGGATGACCTGTTTACTTCAAATATTCATTTTAAGTCTAGACACTCATATAAAAAATATTTTTTTGAAAAAGTGACGAATTCCTAATCTTCTTTTTGTGAGGATATTGAAGTTTTTTGATCCCGTCTTTGGAGGGAAAAAATGGGTTAAGTGTTGAAACGAGCTAGATGTATTGTCGGGTAATTTTGATAAATTTTATGTATCAAAGTTTATTGTCAAAGCGATAAAATCGCTATCCCACATGAAAGATGAAAGCAAACACTGGTACTTGGTATTGTATATACGTTTTATACCTATGTCATCAGTAATACAAAAATGAGTCAGTGACTGGTTTTTATCTATATAAGAACATTTACTAAATCTACCAAAACCAAGGGCAAGAAACTCATTAATTCTGAAAACTCGTGTGGACTTGAAAGGGATACTTTCGACCCCCTCTTAATTTCAAGGGTTGTTTTTGAGAAACAATTTTTCTTTGATTTTTATTACTTATTGTTAAAAATATTTATGCGCAGAATATGACCCGAAAGAAATATCGAATTATATTTATAAAGATCTACAAATGTTTTTTTTTTATTTTATTTTATCGAAATCAGATTATTGTTTCCATTATTTATTATATATAAAGTATACGGTTGTATATTATTTTTAATTCAGTAATTTTCCAACCGATCAAAGAACACATTTTATTCATAATTATCTATGACCTTCACGATATTTCAAATTTTTTTTCTTTGAATTCCATTTCCCCATTTAGTTGCATTGAAGACGACTCTCTCTTTCTACCTTTGGCAGGGAAAACAAATACCGTTGACCCCATTTCTCTCTTTGTCCCTCCTCTAGAAAACTGTTTTTCGCTTTCAGCAATTTTAGGCCTTGTCATTTTCATTATTTGATCAACGATTTAAGCTGTGATACAAACGAGTTTTGGGGACTAAAAGAGTTTTCTCGTTTATCTATTTGTTAACCCCCTCCTTCATTTCTGTTTACTTCTTGTAAATTTTGCCGAGAAATTAACCGTACTTTTGAAACGCGTGAAATACATCTATCAAAACAGGCCCTCGTCAAAGATGATCGGTCTTTTTATTTGTTCATTCAATTTCTTTCTCTTTGATTGACAATACTGAGACATTAAGATTAAGTGTCATACTTAAATAATTTCAAATATTAAATTCACGGAATTTTATCTTTTGAATAGATGCATTACTTATTAAAAACCTTTAGTAAAAGATTTTTTTCATTAAACTTTTTATTGATAAAACTTTTATGTCCTTAAAAGTACAAGTATTATTTCACTTGACGAGTTCTTCCGAAAGATTTTTCTTCAATCAAAATAAAACAATACATTCACAATATAAATACATTCAAGTTTGCGATACATAAAAAAATTGTGACAAATGCAAGATTTAACTTATGAATTATTTATCTGTAAGTCATTGCAATGTGTCTTAAAAGTCAATTGATGAATTAAGAACCGCGCAGTAGGCAAACAGACATGCATTTTTAGCGACAAAATATGCATTTTTAGCGACAAACGTTCTTTAATACTATGATACGTCTATGTTTCTCATCTCTCTAATGTACTTTACGAGAGATGTACATGTAAAACCTCTTTATGAATTTTCAATCATAATAAATTTCACGCTTGACTTCCCCGCCGGAATTTCTATCACCCAGTAACGGTGATAGTCGGTCACGGTTGTCAGATGTAAGAAATAAACGCATTAGTTATAAGGATGTGTATTGGAGTGAGCTTCAACAGTTTAAAAACAGCTGAGTACGTGATTAGTCCAATTTTCTCTATGTTTGAAAGGGGGAGGGGGTACCCGTTATACAGTTACGATGTTTAAATTTCATACTTTTTAGCTCACCTTAGCTGAATTAAGCTCCAGTGAACTTTTCTAATAACCCGTCCGTCTGTAAACTGTTCACATTTTCAACTTAGTCTCAAGAACCATTAGGTCAATTATTACCAAAACTGGTAAAAGGCATCCTCGGGTGATGGACAGATTGATTTTTTTTAAATGAATTGCGAAAACCCCTAACAAAGGGAGATAATCAAGACAAGACAAAATAGGATGGGTTCATTAAAAAAAATCTTCTCAGGAACCACTGTGGGGAAGCTTTAACTTATGTGGAAGCATCCTGGGGTAGTGTAGATTCTAAATTGTTAAAATCATGACCCCCCTCGGGTAGGTCGGGGCTAAAAAAGGGAATTCAATTTTTACATTGAAATATATAGCACAGGAAAATATTTTCAAAAATAAAGAAAAGCTAAAACTTTTGTGAAAGCATCCTGGGTATAGTGTAGATTCTAAATTGTTCGAATCATGACCCTTGGGTTCGTTCAATGGGGATGCTCTGGTGAGAACAGCATGGTCAAAGTTATTCAGGTGAGCGTTGTGGCCCTTTGGCCTCTTGTCCAATCTTCAAGAATATGTTGCTTGTGTTCGCTTACAGTTGTTTAAGACAATTACTCTAAATATTTTGCTAACTCGAAAAGTCTCCTTTTTTGGAGTCGCGGTTTAAATACAAAATCTAGAAGCATTAAACAGGTCGATTTTACTTTTTATTCTTCGCACAATTATAGGATTTTTTTTAATAAAGCAGTACCTTAATTATCCTAAGAGATAAAGAAAGATTCAAAATTAAACACAAGAGAAAGGTATTTTTGGCGAATCGAATATAATCTCGAATATATAAGCATGTACTTTAGGTCTGCGAATGTTCCCATACTGTACATATATTAAGTTAACGTTTATAATTTATGTATGGTTTCAATGATCGAAGATACTTTTGCGCTAATTTAAAATTGAAAACAAAGCCGATTTTAACCATTGAGACCATAAACTGAGAACGGTTGAAATTTTGACTTTAAATAGCTTGTCAGTTATAATAAAAAATGCAGGTACATGTATGCATAATTTTCAAATTCAAACATACTAGTATGGTAAACATTTTGTTTTGTTATCAAAATTATTTAAAAAATCATATTGATTTTAAATTTTGACTTCATGCAGTTAATCCTTGGTTTATAGTCTTGGGGTCTGCGTAAAAATAAAAGGATTATAAATAGCCTATTGGGAATAGCTGGAGAAAATGGCGGGAAATCTGGAAGAAAAATTATTAGCATATAAGGATCTTATTGGCTGTATTTGTGTGTGGGGAGGGAGTCAAAGGCCAAGAAATCTCAATAAATAATTATTGCTATTGCATTTTTAAAAAATAAACAGAAAATCTTACTCAGTTTGATGCAAAGCATACTGAATGCCTTAAAAAAGTAGTCTTATAATGAAAAGGCTCAGTGTTGAAATTCATTTAAAACCATGCATTTTTTAAAAAATTCTTTACGAGTTGATTTAACAGAAAGACAAGTACGGATGTATGTATCTAATTTACATCACTTAATAATCAACTATCTGCGATATAAGAGCTATTAGTATACGATATACATGTAGTTTGTATGACTTCATTCTTTATTTCCTTGTTATACTTTTGTCAATATTATACCATTATGACATCAGACTTCTTTTATTGTCGTTACGTCATGTGACTAAGAGCATGATTACAAGGTACGGAATGCCTCACCCCCTCACAGAATAAATTCCAGTCCAATCTTCCAACAACACCAATAACCACAAGTAACAGTGTTTCCTTGTTAACGACAGTATATTGTCGCTTAATTAGTACTAATACATTGATTAACGGCCAAATAAATACCGTGGGAATTTTGTCATTTCGAAATACTAAAATGAGATTTTGAGTTTATAATTCGCAACAGTCAATGTAACAGATCTTCAAACATTTAGTGGTTTTGTGAATCATTCGACTCCTTGATCTATTTCAACTTTTCTGGCTCATCTCAATTTCTATTTTGCAATACAAACCAGTTCTGAAGTCGTATTTTGCGTTTGATATTGACGGCATATTGTAAAGCGAAGCAAGATGGCATAGCCGTAATGCTTTGCGTTTATTAATAAACAGCGGAATTCTAATGCTGGATTTTCCCCAAATTACAAATTTTTCGCTGAACTGTCTTGTGCTTTGAAAAGACGTGAAGGCGGTAATTGTTTGGGTAACTCAGTCGGCATATTATAAAGCGAAGAAAGAAGTCTCCTGTGTTGAATAAAGACACAGTTTATCTCTATTCACTGAGTATATTAACTTACTAATTTCTGGTTTCCACGAAAATTGCAAAATGTTCGATGAAAATGCCTTGTGCTTTAAAAGGCTTGAAGGTCGTATTGTAACTCAGTGACAATAGTCCAGCAAATCCAGCTTTTCCATAGGCCGGATGTACAAAAACCACAAAAATGCAGGCGGTTTGATCCTCCGCTGATCGTTAGCCTAGTACTAACATGTATATCTATTAGTATACAAACAAACAAATAACTCCATCCCCGCGAATTGTATGGGAAAAATTCACTTGTATCCAAGGCAATGATTTCTCTAATATATCCGTTAAAAGGCCGAGTGAGAATTCGAATAAAACATCACATTTTTAAAAAATTTCTTCTAGTCTGCCCACCAAATGGCACCAATGCTCATGGCTTCAGATGGAAGATGTAATATTCAATATTTACCCATCATAAATAACAATTTAACAAATGCTACCTATATATTGATTTTTGAAAGTAAATCATACAAATTTTAACTTTTGTATTGATATGTCGTAGATCAATTAAATTTCTGCAAAAAAAAAAATTACTTTGCATTCGTGCACATTTTTTTACGTATTCAAATTAAGCATGTAGAATTCTATCTTTGTGTTAAAAATACGGTAGTTTTATTCAAATATTGCATTGAATTGGAATCATTGGACTACCATTTTTCCATACAAGAAGTGTACGCAAATTGGTTGAATAAATATTTCATTAACAGTACTCTTGAATTCAGACTAGGTGTATATATGTCTTAAATTTGAATTCCACAAATTTTACCTTCTAAATTGACAGTGGACTTGTTCCGGTAAAAGATGAATGTCTTTGTTTTAGATATCACTATCTTTTGGCAATTTTTGTAAAGAAAAAATGCACACAACGTCATTCAATACGGAGAAACCTCAGATATAATCATTTAATCTACCATGCAAAAGGTACATTTAGCATTGCAATGATCATAACACACTACGATCAATGATAAAATAAAATTTTCAAAGAAATCTGGATAATGACAGTCAGATAAAAAGAAACGAAAGATTTAAGACTGTCATTTTTTCCAACAAAATTAAATAAATATCGGGATTATACATCCAGGCCATTATTTATGCATGTACTAGTATTCAGTAGGGATCTCTCTTCGGAAGCGGAAGGTCGGGATCGATTCTCTATCCAAGCGAGGTCGGGTTCGATTCTCGATCCAAGCGAGGTCGGGTTCGATTCTCGATCCAAGCGAGGTCGGGTTCGATTCTCTATCCAAGCACCGCACCAACTCACGCAAGAAAACCTCGTTAAGCACCCGGGGTTAGAAAAAGAAGTTGCAGGTCTTTTTTGAAATGATTTTAAGATCGTATAGGTCCAATGTCACCAAAGATGTTGTTATGCTAATGAACCGTCGATGCTCCATTGCTGTACATGTAGAATATAGATCTAAATCTGGAGGCCTTCACAAGCTTTTCGCTGTTGTCTCA
>PRKT01000269.1:160079-278332 GCA_003671525.1 Saccostrea glomerata | reverse complement strand
TTAAAGTAATATACGCCGTATGGATGCCGATTTGTATGTGAAACAAAATGATTAAATGATTTGAAACACATAAAGTGTAATGAAAAAATAATATTTCCACAAAATTTAACTATAAAACTCGTTGTAATAACAGAACAATAAAGCAATATCTGCAATCAAGAATTCAGTCTTTTCATGAATATTGATAAAGGAAGTGCGTAAACAGTAGGTCTAAATATAGACACGTATGTCCAAGGGAAATTATAGACAACGAGGCACGTTGCATTTTGACAACGATTATTAATAAAAGGTTAATATGCGTCATAACAGAGTATAGATGGTTGATACTGATTACATTTAAAGATAAGTTATATTAATAGTAACACGCCATCCATGTCAAAAGTGAGTTGTTTCTCAAAGGGCTTACCTCGTTTTCTTGACGCCGTGTTTGTTTATCAATCTAAAAGTAGCGACGGCGTCACGTGGTGGATTTACTTAAAAATAGATATTATTCTCCTTGCAGGATAATAAATAATTATAATTTGATAACTTTATAACGAATTTTATTTAAATGGTGTAATTTACAGCATTTTCGTAACTTTTATTGGTAAACAAAATATATAAATTTCCAGCCGTATTTTAAAATGGCGCACGTTATAGCGTATATTACTTTAAGTATAGTAATTATTAAGAAAGTTGTGCTGTAGAAAATTTTAACCTGCCACAGAAAAAAGGAAGTTCATGCAGTCTTAGAAAAAAACAATTAAATACAGAACCTAAAACAAAGCTTCAAAAGTGTAAAACTTAAATACATGTATATCACCTATTTCATTTAAAATATTATCTGTCTTAAAATTTGAGAAATACAATTACATGTATGTACGTACGTTCTATATTATTGCAAAACACGTGCATGAAAGTACCTTGCCAGAATAGATCTAAGGAAAGGTTTACTTAAATTACACAAGCAATTAATATAAAATAAAACATCAAAAAACAAATAAACTAACGAACATTTAATTGCTGTAAAATCACATATTTTCATGGAGTCAAATTTTCAAGGTTTCAGGAAAAAATATTGGCGTGTGGAGATTTGATTTCATGGTTGGAAAATGCTTCAGAAATTTTAAATTTTGCGACGGTCATAAATTCGTGGGTCTCTCCACACGTCGAAAACGACGAAAATTAGACCCCCACAAAAAATTGATTTCACAGTATATTATAGAAGCATTGTATCCGAAATGGGATATACAGTATAAACACGTAACTACACTGTTTTATGTTCAAATAATATATCCACTCTTCGACCAAAAGGATAACTGCATGTTGCGTTGATATCATTATTTGAAATCTTCGCGTGCAACAATTCCATCTCAATGAATCAAGGTTCTTAGAAGTCTTAGAAACCGTTCTTGCAAAAAGTTGACATTTGTATTCCATTAAATGAAATAAAATACACACGAAAATTTAGCTGTAGATACCAATGCTTATTTACAAGATATGGAATTATAAGAAATCTTTGATGTCTTGCAAATATTGCATAAGCTTTTTACACTATGTACCGGTATTATTCTATACCAATTTAAAAAAGAAGTATTTTATGCTTTTATTCGCTGAAAATATATTTTAGAGTTGATAACTCTCCCTATATATTACAATAAACTAATATGATGATCTTTGAAGAAATGCTATGAGTAAATATAGTCTTCTTTCTTAATTCATTAACTTTTTGATTTTTATTTTCAGTTTTCAGAACCTGAGAATCGGACTACCTTATACGCCTTATCGTGGGATATTTTTTTTCTGCAATGACTAGTGAGCTAAAGATCTGCAGCTACTGCGTAAGAAGACGGAGCGTTTTCTTGGAATTTTAATTTTTCCAATATTACTGATTTTGAAGATGTTATTTCTATAACTTTTTCTAAAAAAAAAAATTAAGAATGTTTGTATGGATTTTTCTTCAAATTATAACTGGAGGTCACTCCGGTGTGGATTGCCTTAACTTTCGACTTACTTACAACCTTTTTTTTTTAAATCGGCGCACATAAAAATGTGTTATCCTCTAGAAAATGATTCCTGTTTTGTCAGGGAAAATTGGCACATGTTGCAGTTTGAGCTATTATTCGCTTGATTTTTAAAAAAACTTTTATTAATGTTTACATTTGAGTCGCACCCAATTCCATATTTGCTTAAATATTTCCAATTTTCTGCGTTTGAAATTGGTCACTTGAGGTATTTACAAAAAGCATCCATTTCTTTGAAAAAATTTCACTGCATATATGTATGCTATCACTTTTCAAATTTGAACGTTTGCATAAAATCAAAATACATGTACAAGTATGCAATTTGCATTTCTGTATTGTATATCTTTCCTGAGCGCTTAGCTGAAATTAAATTATTTTAAATGTTCCTCGTCTAATTAGGACTTTTAAGATTTCTATTGAAATTATCCATTTGTGCTCTAATAAACACGGTACTGATTTAACCATTCCTTACAACCTCGCAGATTAACACTGAAACTCTAATATACAGTAGTTTAAAAAATTTTCCCCTGTAAAATAACGAACTTTTCAAATTAAATTTGTATGTAAAAAAAAAAATACAACAAATTGAAAAATTCTTTGTAGAGGACAATAAGATGCCTTTCTAAAAAACCTTAAAGCTTCCCTTGTCATAGTTTTCGTTAAAATTGTTTTGTTCCTTCGTCTATATCTTTGCAATCCTTTAGGTTCCAAATGATGTCATTAAAAGATCATCAGTTTTTTGCAAAAAAAATCTCTATAAGGTGTCATTATAAGCCAAAACGACTCTTATTGATTATTAGGTTTTAGGTCATAGGTCATAGGTCAAGGCAAACTCATATATTTGCATAAAATAGTTTCCAGCTATTATTTTTCTTAATCTTTGTAATATGAAGCTTATGGTGATTGCCCTCCCTTATTTTAAATTAAAGTCACAAAATTACGAGTGTCAATAACTAAAGTATGACCCCTGTTGAATTTAGGTGACAAGGTCAAATGTCATGTCAAAAACAAATAGTCAGATAATATGCATGCTAATACCAGTCATTGAATATTAATTCTAGAATTGATGAAGAACATCATTTATTAGTAAAAACCCAGTTATTTACAGCATTGTTAATATAAAATATTTCAGGGGGATGCATTTTAGTAAAGTTCAAATTACTTTAAATTCAAAGAAGCAATTATGCAAGACTTAGTTCTTTGAGTCAGAAATATGGTAAATCAGGTTCGGAGTTGATAACAATTTCTCTTGGTACTAAATGAGAAGACACGTTAAAAATCAATCATTTTTTGCAAATATTGATTTTCAAAAAATGTTGTTTTTTTTAAATAATTTTTTTCTTCCAAAATGTGGATTCCAATGTGGCATTTCGAAGCACTGTTATGTAAGACTATAGATTTGGTTATCTCTGCCATTCAATAAAAAAATCAATCAATCTCTAATCGTCTAAGAAATCGTCAGTATCAGATTTGTCACTGACTGATCAGATCTAATTCTTGAAGTGGAGGTATTCGGTCAGAGAGTGTACAAAACTCGGAGTCCAAACCGTGGAAAAACAAATTCTTTTCTCTTTTGGTTTGCTCGCGGGATTTCGCTGAATGAAATCTCGACCTCGTGACTTTAGAGGTCATGAAAAAAATATCTTCCATGTCTTTTATTTGTACGTGGGTGGCGCTAAAGAGGTACACAAGGCATGGAAACGGATTTCATAAAATAGAAAATACAGAATCAATTATATCTTAATTTTTGATACACAACAGGAATTATTTCGAATGAATCGTTTCTGGCTGCTAACGGCGAAAATATGAAAGTTTGATTTTGGAGATTGGGTCCCCCCTTTTTACCTGCCTAGGTCCCCCTGGATATAGCCGAATTATCTGTTGACTCAGCACTACACAATTGAAATTTGACATACTCTAGTTCATCAACTGTTATAATATATAAAAGACTCAGCGGTTCTACTGAATTTCTAGTCATATCGTTTCATCGGGAATGAATACCGCACCAATTGTCCATAAAATAACCCTTATCTTCAAACTGAATAGAGAAATCTTGTTTTTGCTAAGTCCATCCAGATTTTAAGGGGGATACAATATAAGATAAATTGATACCCCCAAAACATTCTCACTTATTTGGGGTTTCACTTACAAAAGGAGATATTTTCTTCATTCATCCCGAAATAATGAAAGACTTCAAAAATATTTGGGTTTCTATCCTTAAGAAAATTCCTTCAAAAGATAATGTATTTTATACAATTCGATATTTTAATGCTTTCAAAGCTCTATTGATCTTTCGATAAAAGTTTCGTTCAATATATCCTGAAGTGTCTAAAAACCACCGTTTTATATATAATATCAGTATATATGGACATATATTTATTAAAAATTCGTCCCAGTTAATCCATTATTTTAATTTACACCAAAATTTTACCCTGTCAAGCCACTTTGCAGAATCAGCAATTTCTTTATTTGCCAACAGTCTGTCAGTTTTAGCACGATATGTAATCATGGTAATAGCTACTTAATATCTTTTTTGCGCGGGAACAAAAACCTTTCCCAAGCTTTTGGCCGCTGGACGTTTACAGTTGTTATTATACATACAATGCCCAGTGTCAATGTAAGTGTTTTGAGGCCCGTGTTTGTATATGTCGACATTGGGCCAGTGTCAGGTCTGGCCGCTCTAATCTCGGACCGGCACACATTCTTTATCAGCCCACGGCCGACGACGGGTAGCTGATGTTTCACAACGTAAAACTGAAAGGGAATATTACATACCAACTTTTTAAAAATAATTCTACAGGAATGCTATTCAATTAAAAAGGAATGTTGATATTTCATTATTTTTTTCACAAGAATTACGTTTTTGCAGAAATTAAAACAATGTAGATGAATGCTTTAATTTTGAAATATATGTACAGATTTATGAAAATCCTTCTGTGGTTCAGATGTCGAATGACAAGCCATTTCGCTAAAAAATATCATCATACATGCAACGTTTTATTATATTAATTTACTTACTACCGAAAGTTTAAGGAAGAGAGGTGGAAAGCAAGGGGCCGTTTAATGCGGATACCAATATAGAATACAGGGCTTCTGTAACCCCCCCCCCCTTTTCGGCACAATTCACATGTTTTGACCGTAAGCAATTTAGGGGAAATCTTCAACAGTATGCACACTTGATTATCTCAGTTGTTTTTTTTCCTAAAGTGTATATCTTATTTATTTTTCTCTTTATTTCCTTTCACGTTTCACCCCCCCCCCCCAACGAAATGAAGGTCTGGGTCAGGAGAAGGCGAAGCAGTACTATAAGCCGCTGATTTCTGGAAGTAAAATGGTTATATTAAATTCAATTTTTTAAAATGCTTGTTACTTTGACTGTGTTCATGTTCTGGGTTTTATAAATGAAGCAGCAAAAATAATATGGATGTACAGCGGACTGCAAAGACCTTGTCCGGGGTATAAAAGGAAATCTTACATGTAGTTCACATAAATTCATAAGATTTTTGTTCTTTTCTTGTCCATTTATTGTTATGTACAAATACATTTATCTACATCGGTATATATATGCAATGCATATATCAGGATGCGTGATTCAATACGAACTCCCATCTTCTAGTCACTGAAAGGATTTTTGAGCGAAAGTACGTGCATTCTCACCGCGTCATGGTCCATAGTTAGCACGTATCTTGCTGTTAGAATAACGTCAACGTGTTGTGGTGATGATACGCTTATTTAACAATATTGCAACTTATACAGCCAAAAGTTTTACTGGAGGATGATTTTTGAGATACTTTTGTTGTGACATCGGACTTTTTAAGATTCTACCATTTCAAAAAAAATTTAAATTAATAGATTTTTTTTTGAAAGCGAATCTTACATGTACTTTTAACATGCACTTATGTTCTAATAGTATTTATGCGATATATTTTCGACGATTAGATAAAATTAAACTTAAATTTTTAATGGCAGGAATTTGCATAAATGTAGCTTTTTTTCACAGGTTGAAAGGGAATTTTCGATATAGCAGCCATAAGGACTTGATTAGAGTTCTCGATATGCAAGAAGTCCGTAGCTTCTAACACTGCAAAAGGAGTTATTTCCCTTTGACTGCTATATTTGGTGAAAAAAGAATTTTTCATGTATTCCCGTGTATTTGATTTTTTCCTTATTTCTTTTAAGTAAAGTGAGTTGTTTTAAAATTCATTAGGCTTTGTCGTCTGCTACAGTTTCTTACTCGATGGAAAAGATCTTCCGCTTGTAAAATCTACTTTCGTTTCTATTGCTGCAAAAATAAAAATTTTACGACAAATGAAAAAAATACGAGGGTTTATCAAAAAGTTCGTCGACTATCGCTATAAAATTAAAACCGGTTTAGCTACATCAATAAATTTTGAAATATCTCGTTAGCATCATCTCTTCTATCTTAAGAATAAGCCACAAATCATGAATTCTATCTTTTAATAAATTAGTAATGTTTTTGTTAAGCAATGGTATGTCCAGGCGGCGCAACCTCAAAAACGACATTTTTTCGACCTGAGTGTAACTGAGAAAAACTATTTAGATATGAACATTTGACATCTAAAAATCCCGTTAATTCAGGTATGTGTTTGGACACTATTTTCCATAAAATATGGAAGTTTTCATCTCATTTTAGAAGTTCTATGAAATTTTATCGTGAATTTTACATGGAGTATCCAAACAAATATTGCTTGAAAATGACGTCAAAAGGGGGGAGGGATATCCTTTTCCAACTTTCTATAAAGTTTTGTCCCTGAAAAAAATGGTATAGACCTAGGAAATATTTAACCTGGCTACGGAGAAATAATATGCATCCAGAGTACTTGTTTTTTAATGTCAAATAGATTCAGAGAGAAAAGGAATGTAAAGTAAATGTCGATTTGTAGTCAAGGTGTGAAAAATCAATCATGTCAAAAAATGAAGTTGATCATGTGTTGTAGATATTGAACTCCAAAAAGCAAAATATGATGGCACAATCAAGCGAGCATCTCTCCCATTGTATAAATTTATTTGCAATATTATATGCATTAAAAGCCGCGCTGTTCGTGACATTTTAAAATGATATAAACACTTACCCAGCTCCAGGGAATGTCAGCAAAATAAGTGTATAAGGTAGAAGAAGCAGACATTGAAAAACAATGACATTGTCGGACGTCATAAAAATAAACGGCGGCGGCGCCGGGTTATGATATAATGTCGTTTTTATTTTATAATAATTTGGGAAATAATGAACGTATCAAGCTAAAAATTTCAACATTTCTTTATTTTTTGTTGTTTCATGTTTTCTAAAAAATTTGTATTAAGCTCAGATTACATAGAACTAATTTTATAGCCTCAGTCCACGAACTTTTTGATAACCCCTCGTATATGTATGCCTAAAAGCAAGTACAACTTACCAAAAGAAAAAATACCTACACATAACTGGCCAATGAGATCTGAAAACTATATCGTAATGCACTTGAAAGGGATTTTATGCATCGTCCGAGTGACCAAGACATGCCATTCCAGCATGTCCAAATCACTCAAGAATTGCAAAAAATGGAGACCTTTATATATATACGCTGTTCTTATGAAAAAAGTTCTCGGTCATTTGTTTTATACGCATTCAAATAGTTAATTGAAAGTTTTGTAACATTTTCCTCTGTCTGATTTATTTTTACGTAAGTGACGGTCATATTTTAGTGAACATTGGAGATGAATTAGCGTTGTCAATTTCTTGTTCAATTTCCTTCACCATTTTTTTTTCTTTTTCTTTTTTTAAATTTTGTCTTCTGTCTATTTTTTAAGACTTGATATGTGTAATGTTTCGTGTATATTATGTATCCTAAAGACCGCCCCTGTACTCTTTAACCAAACAATGCGAATTTAAGAAACTAATAAACAATAAAATAGTAATCTCAAGTTCAAGTTCATTTATTTCACTCACACCAACATCAGTGGTACATGAGGTACATGTACAGTATATAAATTAGTCGTAATAATTGTGAGAAAAGGGATAAATATAATTATGATACAATAGATTTAATGAGAGGCATGAACAAAGTATACCAATAAACATACAATGAAAGAAGAAAAGAATGGTATGATGACATTTAAATTATGGAGGACAGACAAGGCGATTTTAATACAATAACTAAAATTAGTAATCTTCTAGCTAAATTGATTAATTTTGAAAAATTAGCGCTTTTTAGGATTTTAAAGGAATTTCAACAATATTTGAAACAACAATTTTTTTTAAAGGATTTTCAGGACCACTTTAGATATAGGCTGATTTTATGTATATCTCTAAAGTGGATATCGTGGATTGGATGGTAGGAGTTGTTAGCGTCATATCGTACTGTGTCTAAAATATTGTAAGAGTGAAAATAATCAAATTAACAATTAAATTTTAAAATAAAATAAAAATTGATGATCGCAAATGCTGTGGGATATGAATAAAGAAAACAGAGCGAATTCATTTCTTTGAAAATTACAGGTAATTTCATTTTTCATTCCTTTAGTCTCGTCTCTGACTGACAGGTGCGCGCTAAGCTGAGGGGGAACTCGTGGCTCGGGTTCTACGTTCCAGATGCCACTTCTGCTCACCAGTCACGTTAATTATTAAAATCAAAATGTGTTTAACCACTTTTCAACAATTTCTCAACATCAATTAAAGCCACATTTACGGACAATGCTGCATTTGGTTCTTGATTTAATTTATAACGAGGAAATCGGTATTCAACAATTATTAAACAACAGCTTTAAACTGATATCATCTCTCGTTCTGTTCAATCAAATGACGGATTCTCAAGTTTTCGATAAAAATACCAAAAACGGGAATATACATGAAATGCAGGAGTTCAGAAGAAAAATAATGACAGCCTCGCCAACACTAAACAAAACGTCCCTGAGTTTTGTTTTCATTTATCACCAAAATTTTTATTTATGAAGTCTGTTCGATGTATTTATAATGAGTTAGACAAGTTTGAAAAAAACTTCACTTCATAACAATATTTGTAATATTATATAAATACAAGGTCACTGCAAAGCGGAACATCTCCTCGCAAAGAGCATAATTATATATTCTTGTTTTCCCACTAATTTCTATTAAAACGGAAAATTGAGTGATGTGACAATTTTCTATATAAAGAAATTTATTGGGAAGACATGACATGTATTTAAAAATCAAGACAGTATTCGACCTCGATCCCGATGTAAATTCCGCCACTTCCGTTTCATACAAGGACAAACTAACACACACATTCACGCACACAAGCGCGTTACTATACCCCCTCCAATTACTGATTTCTCGTGATGTTATAATTTGTTGTCGTGTGAATTTTACTGTAGCAGTTCAGTAATTGAATGTGAATTTTTTTCTCCTTTTTATATATAATTAATTGACGACGATATTATAAGCATAAAGACAGTATGTTGTAACATAACTTTACCTCATTATTTACAGTTCAAAATTTTCATGAAGTCGGCATCAAAACACATTTTGAGTACGTAAAGAAGTATAGGGAATTTTGACATTTTTTCACGATTTATTAAGCCGATTAATTCAATGGTCATCAAATCTCCTATTTTTTAGGTTTATATCACATGATTTTTACATTATCTATACCCGGGGCAAGACAGGGCAGACAGCGCATCAACGACTTATGTGGAATGTCCGGTTATGTGGAATCAAAGAAAAATAGTACCCGGCTATCCAGTACGTCAGTAAATCACTGCTTAATTAATTAAGACCACGACCTTTTTATACCCTTCATGTACATGTTTTTGTCTTGCAAAAGATAAGCATTTTAGACGAAGTACATTTTTATTTCATTTAGCATTTTCGCTGTTGTTTTTTTATAATTTGTCCTCAAATAATAAACGAATTCCATACATGTATATTCCATATTAATTCCATAAATGTGAGAGAAAAAAAATGGGGGGAAAATATGGAAAAAGAAGGAGGTCAACTTTATGAAATATATATATACATGTACAATGAAGTGAAGTTTCAAAATCATTAAAATTCTAGCTTTTGCAAAATTAATTTCATTTATTTAAAGTCAGAAACGAGTTTATGTTCTGGAATGAAAGTTAACTGTCAAATAATGACTATTAAACTGTACAATAAGTTATCACTCAAAACCGTGCATGAATACATGTAAATAAATGTACATGTACTTCTATTGACTATTTTTCTATGCTGTGTTCTAGGCCACCCGTGTGTAAGTGAGGGTGGGAGCCTGTGTTCAAATGTTATATTCAGCTTAATATTCACGATTGTAATTCAAGTTAGAACAAGCGAAACTTAAAAAAGAAAGTCATATAAAGTAAAAATAAATTTTACACATTAAATTATCTCATATACTAAAGCAGAGATACGTCAGAATCTCAATGTTAATGGAGGCTATAAGTACATGTAGCCCCTCTTCTTTGACTAAAGAAAATAACTTTAAAAGCAAGAAATTTGAATCATTTTAACTCAACAAAACTCCTTTAAGGCAATATATATAGAAGTACGTAAAAAACCATCGACTAAAAGATGTGTAGGATGCCTAGCCAATGCTTCAAATGAATCAAAATCCATTTAAAGAAGAACAGTTTGGTTATAAAAGATACGAAATACCCCCCCCCCCCAAAAAAATTACAGAAATAGGAAGTTTATTCTTTTGCTGATAGGCCTTTTTGATACTGAATTTGACGTCGGGATGTGTCCTCTACCTGACTGGTCAACAGGGAATGCTTTATCCTCCAAGGCACCTGATTCCAACTCTGGGATTCCCAGAGGCCAGTGTTTCAACCCCTCTTCATATATTTTCTTGGCTCAATCACTTAGCCATTTTCGTAGGAAATCACTCTACATTACTGCAAGCAAGCACAAAAAGCACTGAAACATACATTTAAAAAGAAAACATACAGGTATTTTTAGTTTGTGTTTTGTACATGGCGGGTAGGGTCGCGCGGTAAACCCCGGGGGTCGGGAGATGTCTAGGGCCTGACTCACAGTGTTTGTTTACGTTTGTGTGTTTCGCCTTTCGGTTTGTCTGTCACTGAGGAATGCCGGTTGTCGTAAAATGACGATGAACTATGTCACACGACAGACATTGGTCAAGACACACACGATGTGCTGGCTCAGCTGATTTGGCAAATCGAACGCATCCAAATACCTATCTAGGCGTGAATCGGTGCACAAGGGATAAAAAAGAACATTTTTTTCTCTTAATTTGACAAGAATGATAATAAAGTCGTCTACGACCCTTGAAAGTTTATCAATGTGACCTTTATAAATCTTCAGAATTGTTTTCTATCGAATTTTGCTTTATCTGAAATATGCTGGTCATTCAAATTTAGTTTCTCGGTTTATCACTTTTACTTATTTTAGCAACTTGTAAAAGTAGACTATTCAAACACAGTCTAACTAATTAATCACGTAACTCTGCTAATCATTGTTGATAAGAGTTGATTTTCGTTAAAATATACATTTTATATAACGGGACACACAAGAATTTGGTAACTAAGATTTTGCCCCAGTCGACGGTCATTTACTTGCAAAATCTAGGATAACGGTCATAATTAGATATAGATAATTGACAAGTATAGATAATCGAAAAGATAATACTATCGTTGCCATGGAAAATAATCAGGATTAGTTACGTTGATTAGTGGGTTGATTGAGGTGTTTTGGTAAATTAAGCTGGTGGCAGCCGCCTTAACGAGTGTCAGGGAATGAGATGACATAATCCTTAAGGAAGCTGGTCCCAGTTTCAGTATCTACGCACTGTACAGTGTGTTTACACAGTATCTGGGGATTTTATAGTTTGAAAAGATCATCTCATTATTAATTCGTATAATTGAAAAACTAATGATGTCGATTTCTAATACCTAAGATAACACTACCAGTATTCTGAAATTAGAAGTACTGTGAGCATCGGGCCCACAAAAATAAAACTTCTACGTGAGTATAATGATGAAATTCGCTATAGCCCCCCCCCCCCTCCCAAAAGAAATAGGAGGAGTACAATGGCAGCGCGTTTCTGGGAAATTCTAGTTTAATTTTATTCAGTGGTGTAGGAAGGGCTGTGGGTGTGTACAGTGATTTCATATACAAGATGGTGGTTACGTTCTTGCTCATGCGCCCATCAGTTCTATATTTTAAACGATGATGCAAATCTAGAGATAATACAAAATTCCTTTAATAAATAAAAATTTTGTTATTACATGTAAATAATACATAACAATAACAATGACTCGAAAAATAAGAGATTCTTGAAAGGAACAAAACTTGCCAAGCAAAATTAAGGGGAGGTTCAATCTTGAATTTATACAATTTGGTATACCATACTGCAACAAAAAAGAGGGATGGGGTAATTCAGTAAAAAGGGTGAAAAATATCAACAACAAAAAAGGCTATTCTCGAAGGAAAAAGAGGGGGTGTAGGGCCCTGTTACTATATGATGAACATCACTAGAAATTTCAAATATTAAAAACAAAAAATCATTATTATTTTCCCGACGATTCAACAACATTCGTATACATGTAGCTGCAGAACTGTAACTCTTTGCTTGAGAAAAATCGTACGGGTAGAGCAGAGATCTATCCGAATTTTCTCAAGCAGAGAGCGTTACGAATTTCTTTAAACTGGTTTCATTTTATTGATTTTTTTTTAAATGTGTGAATTTTGTCGAATTACGCAAATCCTCTAAATCATATTGGTGTTTTCCAGAAGAGTAAATCATGAATTGATTATAGATAAATCTGTATAATAAACACGCTGATTTATAAGAAACACTTATATTATCAATTAATGGTGTACATATTTATTGTCGGACGACAGCTGTGGACTATTTTGGAGGAATCGGGTGAATTTCAAATGATAAAAAAGTTTTTGAAATTAAAAAAAAAATAATAATAAAAAAGGTACCATACTAATATACGAGAAGCATGAGGGAGACAATGAATATATTCTATAGGAGAAATAAGGAAGTCGTTGATTCGAGTATTTTGTACAATGTGATCGAGAGGGGGAGATAGAGTTCTTTTGAACATAGTATCCCTTGATTAAGCTGTGGACAGTATAATTCCAATCAACAGTTTCCCCCGGAAACAATAATGATATAACAGTAATCTCTGAGTTTTTCATAACATGGAGATTTGGGGGCGCACGTCTAAGACTCTGTAAACCATGCTAGACATAACAGCTGATAATTCTGACCGTAGACAAAATAACATGTATAATTTATAGAAATGAGTATGCTCATTGTGTTCATAAATCGACATAACAGATACAAAGCGTATGAACTAGTTTTTGGGAAACAGTTTTATTGAATTTAAATTCAATTTTAATTGCACTTGCTTTATTTATACATCAAATTTCTTTAGAAAAGAAACATGCATTTTTTATAAAATAAAATTTTGGGGGCATTGCATCTGTTATTATTTATGATCCCCCATGGAAAAATTCGCCATAACCATGCTTTATATCATTACCGTAAATGGGAAATTTCCCGCGCATATTTCCGATGTTAGGATATTGTTAAATCTCACTTTGTCTGCGAAGTTATTTTGTTTTTCGATTGATACACGATTAGTGGCGATAAAAGCCACAGACAAGATTGTTCCATGTTAAAGTAAGTCAACATATAAGTTGTCTGGAATTAGTGAAGACTCTATTAATCAGGGGCTATCGATTAGAATTAGCCACACTTGCGTGCCAATTAGAATATTTTATCTGATAAATTCCAATGCATATATTAGATCTAGTACACGGATTAGACAAAGATGAGCCGAGAATTCAGTAGCCTTAAGAAAAAGAGGGAGAAGTCATTATGTCATGTTTGCTGATGTATTTGATATAGATCGGAGTGATTCTTTTGAGTTCCAACTAAATTCCAGCATGGAAAGCTTAAGATAAAATTATATGAAGGGCATTATTCATATCGTCGATATTAGAAGCATCTGGGATATGATTTTTCTCTCTCCATGCGGATTTAGAATTGGTCTTAAAAAAGATTTCCTTCAAATTTTCGAGTCCAGTGGACAATTTAATTGTAAAATTATTATTACGATCAATAATTTACAAATGGCCGGCAGGAGGAGGTTACATGTGCACTTTTATGAGAGGAAGAACAGAATTACATTAGATTTCATTTCATCAATCTCTGAAAAAGATTAGCTGTGAGATATCAGTCATTTTAATGATTTCAATCCCCCTCTAAAGCCCATAAAACATAGTAAAACAAGGGAGAATTTCGCTGCTGGATTCCAACACATCGCCCAGACACCCTTCTACCAGCAGGTGACAATCGGATCGATTCGACATCAAAGTGACTCCCGTCTCCGGTGCGGACAGGTACTTCTCGGGTAATAGCCTCGTCTCACGAGGAGTAACCGGTAGGGGGCACATGTAAGAAACTGCTGTGACGTAACATTAAATGGCCGAATAACAATATAGACATCACATGCACTTTATTTAAATTCTTTTGTTATATTGACATTAGAAAGTTATTCAGTATACATTAAAACACATCTGTGTACCAAAATCCATTGACCTATACTTAAATTTGTACAGTTTTAGTGTTTTATAGCAGAGAGTATACAGCCACTGTAATTAGGTTTTACATGTAGATTTTGTGAAGTTGAGTTCAGTTTAATTAAATTGATTTTGTGAAGTTGCGCTCAGTTTAATTAAATGGATTTTGTGTAGTTGAGTCTAGTTATATAATAAATAATAAGATAAGATCTAAGTTGCTGACTACAGAGCCCAGTTCTGACACTTGAAACTGACCATGATTCTAACTTTCAATCATCAATCACTAATTAAATTCGCATTAAAAGTTTGATTAATGATAAAGCAAGGGTATGACCATCATATACATAATAAGACATCTGTTACTTTTATGCGCCTATAATTATCACCCTGGTCATTTTCATTATGATGCCAAAAACGATTGTACAGTCCAAAATCCTAATTAAGATTGGGTTAACAATTAGTATAAAAAGACTGGAAGAGAAAATTTTACATTTTTTGTCGTGTAAAATCATAGCTTGAAGATAAAACACTTCACAATAGGATGTCAATTTGAACTTCGAGCATTTGTAAATTTATCTATTAAAATATCTGATTATGTAAGAGATGAAATTGATTTCTATATTTCTCTCTCTTTTTTACTTACATACATATAATATAAACAACATCAAAGACCATCTATGCGAACGTATCCGCAGGTGCGCTCGCGTGCGTTTTGATGTATCTACAATGTAATCCAGGTGTAAAATGATAAGGTCAATCATTAATTAATTGATTGATTAGAAGGTTATTATTACATGACATGCATTTTTGACGGTTTCATTAGTAAATGAAGAAAAGAGAAAGTTAATTTACGATGTACGTGTAGTTGTAATTAAATTAACGACTTTCTTCGATTTTAATATATCATCCCAGAATTCAGTGTCCTCCTTGTATTGCCATGCAATAAATCTTGTTACATCTTATTCGCTGAAGCTCGGTACAATCTGCAGGTATTCTGCCCCCCCCCCACTTCCCTTCTTTTTTTCGCCAAAGGGAAATTATACTAAAAGAATACTAAGCGTTTGGTGCTTTGCAATAATAGCCAAATCAGCAATTCTTTAGGCTTAAACCCGACTCTCGGCTGTGATCAAACGTTTTAAGACGAATATAAAGGATAGGTAGGGTCTTTGTGCGTTTTTGCTGTTCAATGAATACTCATTTTCACGATTCTAAAAAACGGGGTTTTTCTTAATTTCATAACGTAATCACCCTTCTGTGAATATTCAGGTAAGCGTGATCGGCAGATTTCTTCCTACACTGCGTTTATTGTCTTCATCCATAAAGAAACTTGACTTACTTCATTGACTGTAAGTCTATAGCATTCTAATAAATGAAGACTTTGATAGACACAGCGGGGGCATAAGAGGTGACCTTTTCAGGGAATGGTGATCAAAGAGTTTCCGTTTATTTATTTTTTCTCCAAATTCGGATCAAGGTACAGGCTGATGCCCCGTTAGTTTGCTGCCTGGGGACCGGAACTCTGCGAATTTTGGGAGGGAATGGGAGGGGTAAATTTTATTCAATATTATTCACCAGAAATGATCTTTAGTTCAGAATTTTTCCAAATCAATGCATTATGAATTATTATTCACCTTCTTAACATCTGCCGATTGTCTTGGAGCTAAATCGAGACTAACTTCACTCTCTACCACCTGTTCTGAAGTCGAGGTTAGCATAAGAATTTCTACGATTAATCCATTAATTCTTCTGAAATAAGTCCTTTCCAGACGGTTAAAATGTCCTCCCGAGTTTCGCTACTGTGACTTTTTAAGATTCTGGCGAAAATTCAAAATAGATAAAACTCGAAGTAAACTAAAAAGACCGCGCATGCAAATTTTATGGTAATTGCATGCAAAGTTGAAGGGTATCATTGAAAATATATTACTTATTCTGCCATTCTAAACACTTATATATGTAAATAGTGTGTTTGTAGTATTTTGATTTTTGAACGGCCATCGTTCTTTTAAACAGAAATCTTAAAACCGATTAAAGGTTGTAATAAGGTCGACGATCACGAACTGCAAGTTAGCAAATATCAGTAGTGTAAAGGACTACTTCTCTCCTACAAGCTTAATGATACGGACCAATCCGGACGGAAGGAGAGTCCAGATTCCTCCGCCGGATAATCCCGTTGGCTGATCCTCCTTTAAACAAAATAATCCCGTCAGGTCACTCCCTCCTAAGATTCCAGACTTAGAACCTTGATCGATTATTGAAGAATTGATTGGCTTATTGATAAACCTGCCAAATTCTTGAACCTGTTGGAATGCATTGAACAGCTCTCAAGACAAATCGTCCGGTCCTTTGTCGATAAAAAGGCAACCATTGACGTCAAAACGTATATCTTCAATTTTTAGTACACAAAGGTCGGTTCTAGCGGCCTCAAAGTTTGAAAGCAGTTAACAAAAGTTAAATAACAGAATTAATAAGTTATACATATAACAATTTATTAAATTTATGCGTTGATCGGACTTAATAAGATTTCATTCGATCCAAGTAAATTTGTCAAACAATGGCCGCTCTTGCTCGGCTTTCGCTATGGTTAGACAAAGACCATAACCTCGATAGCATCCTTTAGACATTAGGAGTTTTTCCAACTGACCAGCCCTGCTTGATCAGAAATTTCCCAAAATAACGGTTCTTTATTTAGACCCCAAACAAAGTGTATCGATTTTTGGAAGCAGCTGGATTTTGGTCATCGCCCCCCTTTTTTCGAACTGATGGCAGGTGATTCTGTGAGGCTGGCATATGTCTTTGACGACCATTCCAACACAGTGCAGCGGAATCTAAAAGCTTGGTTGATTTCGCATGGACCAATAACTGCCGGCTTATCCCGCACATGTCTTCATCATAAAACCAGGTTCTTTGTTAGAAAGGATAGTTTGAACAAAAAATAGAAAAAAAAGAAATAAAGCTAATTTTAAATTTTGTTTTAATCTTACTCAGAATAAAAAGAAATTCACAATTCGCAGTTGTTAAATGAAAATTTCAAATGCTGAAAAAATGCTCCTTCATCTAAAATTCATTAATCACTTTTTAGTTATGACATGCCAACGAATAGATTGCGTTAAAAATCTATTGTATGTTTTTGGATCAAACGAATCGCATTTCATTTTCTGTAAATATAACACGCAATAAATTAAACATAAAAACTAAAAGTGTGCCGAAATCTATTGAACTTTCAGCATTGTCCAATGGGAGATATAATGTGACGGCATGTGCTTCAAGGAATATAGAGGGGACTGATTTCACCGTAATTTCCAATCGTGTGACAAAGAATTCGCTGGTCTGTGTCGACATTTTACCTATTATGGAGAGAGTATTATGATGAAAGTCGATTTCGCCACCTGCTCATAATAGATGGATAAAGTTGATCTATATCCACGATGCAGCTGTATTAAAATTGAGAGGCAAGGTTACTACGCTTAATGTGTCGCCATGAATAAAGATGAACCAACATTACAGGAGCGCGTGCCGACATAGCACCTGCGGGCCCGGTTCCATTATGTACAAATTAAACAAGATGATTCAAAACCTATAGGTTTACCATCTTTCGCAATTTCTCAACACGGAATAATGACCTGGCCAACACGCGCAAGTTTCACCTGACGGTCTTTTCATCGAAAGTGGCTACATCAAAAGTTTTAGATCAGCGACCCCGTTAGCCACGCCTCGAGTGTTTTCGAATCTTTGTGTTCTTTGATGCCGTCGCGTGCCAATAGTGAATTTAAAAGGGTTGTGTTCTTGTCAAACGTCATGGAGCGTTTATCATTGCTAATAAGTATCGCAATGTCTGATGCGATGTATCGGCATTGATGAAACAGGGCGATCAAACAACATATCTGAACATACAGCGCTGGCCGCTTTGTCCCCCACGCGCGCACCTGCCCTTTGTGAAACACGCTCGTGCAAAATAAAACTAATCACGGTCGTGCGATATCGAAATTTTCGATTGTAATGGAATTATTAAAGTTATTCAAACGAAACAATTAGAATCTGAAGAGTCTGTTCTATTTAGCGAGGAGTTTCTCCTTAGCAGACGCGCGGGTTTGTTGTTCTGGGGGAGCTGACGGCCCGTTATAGGGGGACATCTGGGTAGAGAAGGACAAAGAGGGAGGAAAAGTTCCGTTAGTTGTCAGATAATGACCCATACAGGTGAAAAATACAAAACACCACCCTTTGTCCTCAAAATCTTATACCCCCTGTTCTAATATAATGTAAGAAATATGACATAATTTATATTTATACTAGTATGTGGAAACTGGTCGTAAAAAAGAGACTTTTTTACAACTAAACTTTGAAAATTTATGTTTAAAACATTTATTTAGATGGTAAAATGTTTACAATGACACCTTTGACATAGAACTTATTGAAATATAAAATGGAAAACTTAATATTCATTTTTTTTTAATTTAAAAAAAGTTAAAAATACCTAAACCATCCAATCAAACTAAGATTACTCAGAATTTAGTATTTTGGAGTAATCAAACTGTTAAGTGTGAGTAAAATTATTCACAAAGCGCATTGTTAGAGAAATCGAAAAATTCCCTACAACTATCGATTCCGTTTATGACAAGCCCCAGTTCCCTACCCCCAACCGTGCGCTGGTCAGTCATAGAATCTAGATTTAATGTCCACTAATTTGTACTAATTCAGCCCAGCAGGGAGGGGCTGTTAGACGAGCAGTAATCTGAACTGGTCATCGTAATATTTTGCACCTCGGGGAGGGGGGTGTCGATTTTATGGGGAGCGAAATGACACAGCTCACACTTCGTAACAATCACATCTATATGTAACTTACCACGTTTAGCGTTATGAAAATGTCAAATATCGCGATGGAATTGGTCACAGTCGCTGGCACTGGACATGCCAACACGACCGACCAATTACTGTCCAGGTTTTAATGACCAATCTAAAGCCATATGAAATCATTTACTCTATCAGATATCGGCGAAAAAAGGTTTCAGCACTCAGATTTGTCTCATTTTCATGTTTCAAATTTCCATTCTGATTTAACGGGATCATCTATTATAAATTGCAATAAAATCAAGTAAAGGTTTGGAATTTAGTATTGCATAAAAAATACACAATATTCATGTATTGTTCATTGGGCTAGAAAAAAGAGCCATTGGTTACTTTATTTTCAAGTTTTTTTTATCGTAGATTGCAAGAATATCTGTGTCTTTTCGTTCGGACACTTACTGCACGTGCCCTTCCCTCACCTTTGCCAATACGATTCGTACTGACCGCGGTGAGTATGCGAAGAGGATATATACAGTTCATGTCATTGCTAATGTGGACTCAATGACATACTGCAGTGCATATAATCAAAAGGTTACACATTTCAAATGTCTGTCAATGAGAGAGAGAGAGAGAGAGGGGGGGGGGAGGAGAAAGAAGGTACATGTGAATCAATGATCTTTTTGTTTTTTGTTTAACGTCCCTCTCGAGAATTTTTCACTCATATGAACAATGAAGACAACACCACTTGCTGCTGCAAATTTTGACCGTATGCTTGGCACACGGGGCCACTAAGCAGTATAGGTATCTTTTTTGTGCCAGCATGTACTGAGACACAGGACTCCGGTTTAGACGGTCTCATCCGAAGAACCGGTCCCTACGTCCTACAGTGGGATTTGAATCCGCGACGGAAAACGCCCCAACCACTGCGCTGCAACACGCGAGCGACATAAAAAGTTGTTTTTGAAGAATTTTTTTTTATTAATGTTTGCAATAATTTTCTTTTCTTATTCAGTCCCAAAAAATATGATCACATGTAATAAAGAGATTCCAGTTTCACTGTATTTTTGTCGGTAATATCTCTTTCATAGGAAAGAGACTTGCGTCTTTTATACCTATAAAACAATTCTTATGTACTATACATATAAAATATTTTGGGTATTCCCCTACTTGTATATGTCTTTCCTATCAATCAAGCAACCCTTTCCCTCATATGTATATGTATATTGTATTGCATGTGTATGACAATTATTATATACATTTTAACAATGTACTTTCTTTTTGCCCCACGAGGGCCCTTAATTGGTCAATAAATTGAATTGAATTGAATTGAATTGAATTGTAGCTTGCATTGGACAATCACTGACAAAGGTTTTTTTTCAGGATAACGTGCACTTTTGTGGCACCAATACCATTTGAATATAGTCCTATCTATACAAGTCATACGTCAACCACCTGATATCTTCTGCTTTATTCAAGACATTTAATTCCTCAATTGTTGTATTAATTAGAACCATTTGATAAGCTAATGACGAGGTAGGACAGTTTTGTCATGTGTGTGCTATCGGCACCCCCACCTGCAAAGCAGATCTGCGCGACCTTGTGCAAGATTCATTGACCGTTCACGTAAAGATCGTTCGTCATCAAAAGACCTATGCATCTGAATCTATTCTGTGATTTTACCCGATAACCGTTGAAATGACCTCTAAAGGACTTTATATGCATAAATTTACTTATAGAGCACTGTCTTTTCGATAAAGGTTCAATCACCCAGTTATAGTATTCAGCTATGCTACTTGTCAGTCTTTGTACTGTCTTGCAGAAACTAATTTAGTAGCACCCTTAAATTATGAAAATCTTGATTGTATTATTAAATCCTTAGAGAATCATTTATTAGAAGAGAAATTTTACTCCGCATCATAACCGTTCAATTATGCCTTACACCCAACATGGGACATAAGGAAGTAATATTGCTGACTCCGCAGAAAACGAATTAGATATCTACATGTTTATAAGTATGTACATTTATGATAGGACTCTTCATAGAAAATGTAATCGAGTAAATCCCCCCAGATTTAATCTCCATAGAAAGAAAAACTTCCTATTTCCGACCATCGGACACAACGCTGACGTTTAAGATAGGTTTCATGTCAATATTTTACATCTTCAGTTGTTTCCTTGATAACCAACCCATGTTCTTCTAAAAACATGAACATCTAACAATTTTAAGATCGAGGATTATTTAATTATGTGGAGTTTTGTAAGCGTTAATCCGAATTGACTTTCGAAAATCAGTTTGCTCTTAACGGCATTTGCTCCGTCATTGTATGTTTAATATAAATCGTTGGTAGATACATGGATTAAGAAACTTAATCAATGGTCCGGTTATCCGGATCAGAACCCTTTGAAGTTTACAAATTACAACTACATTGTACATAACTCTCTTAATGAATCAGCTCTATTTCTAGCCATCTGCTACCCACAAGAAATGACCTCTCAGATCTTGGAAAATGTCATTCAATAATAACAGAAATTCTCATTTCAATTTAATTCATTTTATTAAATATTGCCTTCAATTGATTTACACAGTCATCGTGTAAGATTTGGTCGAACAGTATAAAAGTACAGTTCAGTATGGTTTACATGCATTAGTAACTTTCCAAATTTACATACTACTACTTTTGTTGCTTTCCTATACAAAGTAAAAATATTTCTTCGCATAAGTTTTCTACAAGATTTCATCCGACCTTTACACCCCTTTGAACTGCGACCAAAGATACGAAAGAAGAGACCATAACCTATCGTACATAAGTAATATCCTCTAAAATTGCAGCATTACGGGTAAAATAAAAAAAAAGTTATCACATTCTTTTTGCGAGGATAAAACAAAATGTACGTTAATTTTGGTCGCCATTTTTACTCATCATATGCATATTGCATTGAAACTAAATATACAGTACCCGCAATTTTATGAAGTATATCATTCATAATCCTCATATTTTCAAACTTTCATACGACTAACATTTCCTCATTGGTATTCAGACAATATATCACAGATAAAAATGAAATTCTTTAAACTTGAAAGACACAGATAAAAAAAATTAATTACTTTCATTATCTTTACTAAAGGTAAAAAAAAAAGGAAAAAAAGACAATACTGCCTACATTTGTCCTACCCTTGGTTTTGAGACACAATTTTCTTTGTTTCCAGCGCCAGACAATACACAGTGTTAACTGGAAAATCACAGAAGGGCAGGACAGGGCCTCGGATACAGAATATATTATTAGATACACATGAATAAACTCTATTACTCGAAAAAAAGGCTTAAATAGTAATGGATTTTGTTACATAAACACATATCGGAGTAAGCTCGAAAAAAGTTTTGTGTACGCTTACTCGACAAAAAACATGTAACCATGTATAATACATGTAGTTTCACCTCTTACAACTTCTGTCCTGTTAGCATGTGACTTCTCTCAGAATGAGGCTGAGGTCACATGATCTTTCAAAACGAGGCTATGGTCTTGAAAGTGACAAAAATATCACTTTTTGATCGAAACCTTATCACATTTGTTATCCAATATACAAATGGAACAGATGGTACTCATCTTACTTGGAAGGCAATATACAACTATCTGAGACAAACTTTTTTTTTTACAACTTAATAAATAAATTAACTGAAAAATATCAAAAAATGCAAATATTTTCAACTTTGTTGAAAATTATAAATAATTTTGAACACATCATTTATGGTTTTTCATGGTAATGAGAATTTGCTTGGTTAAAAAAAATAAGAAGGAGAATGGAAATGTTTTAAGAATTTTTGGTCCCTATCAGACAATCAAGAAACTTGGATGTGATACTTTGATCCTTATGAACACAATTTTAACAATTTTTTAAAACTTTTTTTCTGTCAAAAATAGTTTGTGATTTTTTGTATCAAATATATAAATATATATTTACATATAAAATTTACACACACAGTGGGGTACTGCTGTATAAAATATAGCACTAATTTTTTTTTGTTCTAACAAACATTGCATAACATATACATGTTTTGTGACAAAACCGTGATTAAATGAATTCATGATTGCCATGCTACAATGAATTTTTTTAAATTTCATGCATAATCTATAGATTTTTTTGTATCATAAGCACCGTTATATGAATACACTTTGCAGATGGATAACTTCTTAAAGAGTTAAAAATATATAATGATTGAAGATTTCTTTTCTCTTTCAAAAGATAAAAAAAAATGGAGAAAATGAAAGTTGAAAGTGAAACAAGAATATGGAACAATGAAATTTGAAAAAAAAAATATGTACAAGGTAAAAACAGGCAGTACCACATATAACAGAGAAAAGTCGTGAAACATTTCAAACAGACAACAACTCGTACAAAATTAACAAACCATGGCCCTTAGAAACACATCAGAGCATACAATATGATAAACACCAGCAAAAAAAAAAAATAATAAAAATTATATATATCACATATTTGTTTCTTAAATTATGAACACATGTACTACTGGTGTTTATTTCTGGCACAGTTTATCAGAAATATTGTTCTATAGGCAGTGATTTTTTATACAGGTCCACCTAACCACACCTTGGTTATAGGGTCACGCGCAAAAAAAATAATAATAATGGCCGAATTATTTTGAGATATGAAGGTCTGGTATGGCAAAGGGTGCAGAATAAAAAGAAATGTAATAATAAACCTTGATAAATGCAACTAAATAATTTCGTTGGCAGTAAGGAATATGTTAAAATAATTTTTTGACTGGTTGCAAAGTCAGTCACACAATGAAATTTATCTTTTTAAAAACAGCAAATATTGTATACAAGACGGAATTTTTTTTTTGGAAAATGGAATTTTTGGATTTTTTTTTTCCCATTAAATTCTTTTTTTACTATATGAAAACACCTACACATTGTACATTGTGTAAATGCAGAAATAAAATGGGAAAAGAATATATCTACCATTGAATTTGTCTACTAGTGTACAGTTTTTTTTTTTTTTTTCTTGGTCCAGAGATTCAAAAGATGATTTTTGAAGGACCAAATCCTATATTACACTAATTTTTGCTAAATAACTAGATTTTTTTAAAAAGAAAATTTCAAATTGTGAATGACTTAAGCAACCATTTAAGTGCATCAGTTATTTCCCCTCCCATACCGACACCGACAATGACAGTAACCATACAACAGAAATACTTGGCACCACTCTTCTCAGTATCAGGATGGGTGGGTGGAGCTGAGCTAACGGGAGGCTATGGGGGAATTAGAAGACGATATCTTGAACATCTGTTGGGGTGGTGGGCTGCCCCTCATGCTGAACACGGTGGGTGCTGTGGACCTCCACTTTGGGTGGTGCCGTGGCTTCCGAAAACTGTGCCATGTGCGACAAATTTGATGACAAAGTCTGCTCAATCTGGTCTTGACAAGACTTTAAACAATCCTGAAATGTAAAAAAAAAATCATTGTTTAGTGAAAAATGGATAAACGCAAAATATTTTATCTATATCTCCAACGAGAAACAGGAAAAACACTTCATCCCCATCAGTATAAACACTAAGGGATAGCGAGAGTTCCCACACTATAGCCGTAAGTCTGGCAGGTCACTCTTACAGTAAATAGTTTATAGTGACATTGAACCCCAAGCCTTAGAAGCTTATCAAATAGTCATTAACCTTTTGGCTGGGTTAAGTTTGCCTAATCACAAGCCTGGTGTGTTTATCACTAACACCAGCCACTGAGGTGCTAATTGGACAACAAAGAATCCCAAGACTTCTCTTTGATTGTATTACCCCTTCCCATAACAAAAAGCAGAAAGGGACAACAGATTTCTTACAACATAAAACAAAAACTGTTTTCCAAGCTCAATTCTTATAAATATATTAGAAACTGTTTTCCAAACTAAAAATGACAACAATTTCTTGTTAAAAATTACAGAAACTGTTTCTCAAGCTAGAGGTGTCAAAGAATTTCCTTTTAAAAATTTTAAAAAAATTGGAAGTATCCTAAAAGCCGTGACACTTACCACATCAATACTGAGGATATGATGTAGACTTTGGAGGAGTTTTGTGTTGTCTGTCTTTAGAAGACCATGGGCTGCAGCTCCTACGCTGCCTGCTGCTATCATGGAAGGCGGGTAGTTAATGAACTTGCAGTCTGCGAAAGAAAAAAAAAAATTCGGTTAGTCATTTGATGCATTAAATCTCTTGAGTATGCATGACACAATGTCAGCAATAGGAGGCGTTGTGTATTAAAAAAAAATTGCTCGACAAGCACAAAGAAAATTAAAAGATTTCAAATTCCATTTCATATGAGTTGTACATTTCCCACCATAAACAAACAGCATTCGCAGGGTTAGGTAAATAAACTCTGATAAGTAATCCCTCGCATTCATTTCAATACCTGTCTATGGGACCCAAGACTTCTTTTTACACCTTAATTCTCAATTTCACACAGAAAAGGATTTTTTCTATTGTTGTCGTCAAGGAAAAAGCATTTAAGCATTTTTACACCAAATTTCTCAAGAAATTTAAATGGAAAGTTTGGGTAGATAATAGGCTTTTTTGAAGGTGAGTTTGACATCATAGGTCAGTTTTGATTGGGTGGTACTTGACCTAGGGTCCTCTGTGAATAACCCCCCTAATCTCTCTTTTCCTGTCTTGTTCATATCCTATGTACTCTTACACTTCTGGATCTATTAGTTCGGCCATGTTTATTTGTATAATCCCTAAATCTATTACTTACTTACTTACATTGCTTTCTTTATGTATTTGAATTGAATTACTTCTTGAAAGATTTTTGAAACACCATCCATATGGTCCTATGTGCTTGCTGCAAAATATTTTTTTCAAAAGTCTTTTTAAAGAATTTTTTCTTTCTTTTCTTGGATAATTATAAAATGAAATTAAACCTATTAAGAGTTACTTCAATGAAAATATGATTAGTTGAACTTTTATTTGATCATATTTCTTTTATCTCTTGCCTTGCATTAAACACCTGCTTTGGTAATTTTCCCATTTTAATTTGTCTTTGTTTGGTTCTGAGTCAACTGAGGGAATGTTTTGTGGTTGCTGTGTCGCTATTTTCGACAATTTGACAGATGCCGGGAAAAATTTGTAAACAGCTGAGCTTTCTAGCGGCATTCAAGCAGAGACTCAGACAATACCCATACAGGGGGCCCAGGCCATAGCATCACCTGTTTGCAAATGACGACAGAAGCCACGCGACTCCTAATGATCGGGACATGCCATGACCTCAGAAAAGCAAATAACCCCTCACCTGAATTTTTTTTGCAGGTAAATTTGATATGGAAATGAAAAAGAATCAATACTGCTAAAAGTTCTCTTGTAAAATGAGAAGAGCAATTAAGAATTTAATTTCATTTTTAATAAACTTTTAAAAAAAATTTTTTTTTTTGTACCTGGCAAACTCAAAAGTTTAAATGCCAGAATACAAGGTGACAAGATCTGTCAAAGGGAGAGAACTCTGTCTTGTTTATTTGGTTCTTTAAACAAGCTGTTGATCACACAAGTTCTAACCTAATAGGATTTCATCTGATTTCACCAATCAGGGTTAATTCAGAATGGTGTTCTTTACAATAAAACACTTCTAATGCTAAGACATACAAGTTACATAGAAATCTCCAAGCTGGGGGATTTTATTTTTCTTAATCTACGAGTGGGAAAAGAAGATTTCCAAAGTGAGTCACGCACCAATTTGACACAATGTTTGGTGATATATTTAACATAAGTCTGAAAGTAAACCATGTCAGAATTCCTGGGGCATTGTCCCTTTACCCAGATGTCTGGGGGGAAGTTTCTGCTGTTAGTTTGTATAAATCGTTGGCTGCTGGCTCTACGAGGCTGAGTTTTCTCAATCAGTTTATGGTGGGAAAGTGCTGTGTTTACAACTCGGCAGTGAATGAAAGCGTGACCTGGATCCATTGCCAGACATCTTTTTACCTACAGCACTGCATCCTTTGCCAAAAAAACTCCCACACTACAGAAATACATTCCAAACACCCCTCCTGAAATCTCTCTCCATTTCCTCTCTCTCACATTCAAAACACTTCACTGATAAATGGAAAGATTAGAGAATAGAAGATTTGGTAGACCCTTACCTGTTGAACACAAGGCTATAAATGTCTGTGAGTGTTTCTTAATCACATTGCATCGCTCCTGATCAGGGCAAATCCGAGACAAAATTTGTTCTAAAAAGTCATGGGGTGTCACTGCAGATAAATCCCATTTTAATTTGCTCAGAACTAACAATTCCATTTCCTGAAGAAAAAAAATAATTAAGAAATTGTTAATTTTTTTCCCCATAATTAAAAAGTCATGTAAATGAAAAAGCATGTAAAGGAAAGCATTAGAAGTTCAAAAGACATTTATATCTTTTTTTCTGTGTCATCTCTGTATTTTATCTCTTGTCAAGAGACATCAAGAAAAACAATGATGAATAAACACACTGTATTATCACATACTGATCAAGAAAAATATGTGTGGTATGAAGGAAACCCTTCACTCCGTATACCTGAATGCTTCAATACTGTCACATATAGGTATACATTTTACTTGATCAACATATCTCTAGGCCCTTTTACCTATGCTAGATCACAGAGAAAAATTTTGTTAGGTAGACAAAATTCCAGATTTTATTTTTATTTCAAATTTCTATTAGTGTGATGCGTTTGATAGCCATAAATCTAAGACTGAATCCACCTTAGAAGACTTTCACTCTAACCCTTTATTACTTGAATGGAGAAAAAAAATTTGAGGAACTCATTTCAGCCCCCATTTCCACAGTAGGATGTCTTTATTTTTATTGACCCACTGTTGATTTAATTAAACCAGGTAGATACTATTAATCTATTGACAATATCCCAGCTTGTCCATCTAAATTCTTTATTGTTGTAACCTAGCATGTGGCCTGATAAACAGACAGCTTTTTCTCAAGGTGTCTGGTGGGACAGGTACGACTCCCTTGCCCCTCCCCCCTGGGGTGAAGATTTCACACCTCTGAAACTCACCGTCAGTTCTTCCAATGATATTGATCTGTCTGTGTAAATGACAAGTTTTTCTGAAGTTAAAGGTGTGGTTTCCTTTAATTTAGATGCCAGAAACATGCACACTGCACCTAGAAGCTGAAGTCTAGTTCTGGGAATGTCCACAACTGATAAAAATCTGTCCATGTAATTCATAGCCAAAGGAAACACATCCTCTTCACACTGTTGTTCTTCACACACCTGAAAGTTCATTAAAATTTTAGGAATTAAATAATTAATTAAAAAAAAAATATTTTATTTTAGGATTAAATCTTCAAACTTTATTACAAGAAGTAGAAGAATAAAGTAATAAATAACAAAGTTTTAAAGCATTCTTCTGAATTTAAAAGTGATTTTTTTAACATTTTTAATTTTTTTTTAATTATTAAAGTATTAAGTTGGTTGAAGAGTCATATATTTAACATAGATAGCAAGTGCGCAGAATCAAAAGCCATTCACCATTACTGTCGGCCGACCGGGAGTTGATCTGAGCGGATGCAGAAAACTTTTAATAAAAATTCATTTTACATCAAAACTCAAATTTTAGTGATAAAACCCATTAAATACAGTTCAAAATAGGTGGCAAGCCCGTTTTTACTTCTTATTTGTAAAAAATGAATAAAATATTAACGTTATTATGGCCAAAATGTGTTTTTCTTACATGAAAAAATAATGAATAGAGAAAATTTGTAAAAAATAGGTCCTTTGAAAAAAATATTTTTTTTAATATAAGGGCCCTTCCTTAATGTTCACTCTAGAAGGCTTATCAAAAATATTTGGGTTTTATCGACTAAAAATGTGATTTAAAACACTTTTTGTGAAGGTACCCTTTTCCCTCTAAAAATTCTGGCCGCCATATTTGATGTTCGTCTCGCGTCACGCGAAAATATGCGAGTTGAAGGAAAATTCATAAAAAATCGCCAGTTAAGATAAAATACATAACTTTAACTTAATTTAACAGCAATTTTACTGAGCTTTCGGAACATATGCATGTCAATATCAAATATGAATGAAATAAATATGCATTTTGGTTTCATTTGCAGGGTATGAACTACATGCCCTCGTGAAGGTGACCGACATTCCTAAGTCTTTCTTTGCAGTCTCACGTTAAATATTAGCATGCAATCCAAAACAATGAATTAAAAAAATTACCTCAAGCATCCATTGTGCCACCATTTTTCTCATATAAGGTTTAATGTCAGTTTGAACACAAGAAAAATAAGTTGGTGATGGCATGTATCTGTCCTCCGTTTGCAGTAAATTATGCAGGACTCTGTAGTCTTTGAGAAGCACGGGATCTTCATATGCCCTTCTTTGCGATTCCGTTTCACAGCACATTAAATTCATGTTGGGTATTTAAAGCAAAATGTCCAAGTCCAAAAACAGTCTTTTTAAATGGTCAATCAATCACAGGAAAAATTCAGGCGAGTTCCCAAAGAATATAAATAATAAAAGATGTCCAGTATAAAATTATTCCCAGTGTTTTAGAGTGTTATTAGAGGTAGATGATCTTGCCGGTTTGAAAAGATAACCGTACAGCTCCGACGAGAGCTCAAACGGCTAACAATCCATTCGAACCGATAGCTAAAATATATATACACCCCCGATTAGCAGGGAACCCTAGGTCTGAATGAGCCTTTACTGCATGCCAGTGTAATTTTGCGCATGCGTAGTGGGATGAATGTATGGAGAATTTGCTTCGGAAGCGATTTTTTTCCGAAATAAAGAAAAAAATACTCCTCTTCCTTATTTTTTCTTAATTTTTTTTAAATTTATAACTTAATGCAATTCTTTGGATGAAAAGTATATTTGATGCAATTTTTTATTATTTTTTTTTATTAATTTAATCGTAGAATACATTATATTCATGAATATTCATGAATAGCCGGCTAGTTGTAATATCGAACTGAGAACAAAGATAGTTCTTGATATCCTCTCGAAAATGTAGATGATGTGAACAGTTGAAGAACAACTTAATATGTTTTAAAACGTGCATACTTGTATTTAAAAAATTCTATGCAATGTTGGATACTACAAAATTTAACAGAAATATGAATTAGAAGGTAAAGTTATGAAGAAAATATTTTTGAAACGATGTGGACAATTTATATATAGCTTTGATTATGATAGAAATTCTTTTAGTTTAATTTGTAAAAGAAAGTGCAAATCTCATATACATATCGTTGCCGAGCTTATTTTCTATTAATAGTAAATGTAGGCCATCAAATTTTATATCAACAAATGCAGGATTTAGCCGACAAATTATGAATGAACGTCGAAGGGTATGTAGTACTCGCTCTTATGAATGGAAGAGATTTACACGCAGAAGCTCGACGATTGGCTAATCAATTGTAAGCTCCGCCTACGAGGTAAATGTATAACAGTCGCGTGCAAGGGTAAACTATCAGAAGGTGTTTAATTGTTTTTATTGCATTGTTCATCCAAGTGAAAAAATTGTACCCTGAGGTAGTAATGGTCGAAATTGGAAAAAGATCTATATGCCTAGAAATTACATTATAAGGATTGAAAAATAAGTAATTACTACAATATATTTTAAATGTTAACTAAGAATTCGGATAAATGTATTATATGTACAAATAATGACAATAAAATAAAGTAAAAATTTTAGAGAAGTGAATGTGAACAGTAGACCGATACACGCACGCAATACTGCCCCCCCCCCCCCCCCCCCCGTACATTAGCCTAAAGTTAGACAACTCCTAAAGGCCTTGTCTTCTGAGAGAACCAATAGCATCTATAGTTTTAACAGCATTGCAAAAAATTGTGACCCGGTACTTTTATCATTAATATATAGAATTGAGAAATATCTTAATTATAACCGGTAATGAGGGGTACAAGGGCTAGGGAGTCTTCTCCTGTCCAGATTGACCTATTAACCTTGAAGGAAAGGCAACAGAATTCTGACCATGTGCTGCATGGTCGAAATTTCAAACGTTAATGAGTTCAGTACAGTTTATAGGAAAGTACATGTAAACGATTTTTCACTGATGTAAGGACAACGATATTCGGACAATGGCGACTGAAAATCAACACCACAGTACACCATCTTTATTATTAGGTTAGAAAATAAATTTATATACCTGTGAAATGTTGCTCAAAAGTAGTAAGTGGCCAAAATTTTGACAAATTATCACATCTTTGTCTCCATCAAAATTTAGGCCAATTTGTAAGCCCAAAACAGTAACATGACCAAAGGCTATATTTTTACAATGACATGTTGATATCTTTTTTGTTTTTTGTTTTGGCTGTTGTTGTTTAACTGCAAAACTAGATACTGGCATTGTACGTGTTGTCCATCTACAACAAGACCCTATAATCTCTAGATTTACCGGTAATTCCTGCTTCAGAACGAGTTAATGAATGACTGATGATTTTAATGTGTTTTTATTCATACGACTATGTCAGTTTCAGTATGCAGTAAACAGGTCAAAAGAAGAAGGGGACAGGATGACGCAACCTTCCATCCCAGTATACATTACTTTATCGAAACAATACCATATAATTACTGCAAATCACACTAATAAAGCCAATATGTGTAATCATTATAAAACATCGACAACAATGATTTTTTTAACGCATGTGTCCAATAAAGAAAGTCTGATGATTAATTGCTTTACCTACCAAAAATTGTAAGTTATTGACAAACAAGTTGCTAAAACAAGGAAATCGCAGTCTCTCTAAAAGTCATCATTTCGTAAGTTCTATCGTCGATACATGTACATGTACAATGACATTGTCAGCAAATTCAATTTATCCTTGAGCCAATAATTGCTGACTGACGTTTTTCATACTAATCCCTGTATATTGTTATAAACACACTGAATTGTCGACGGATTTTTGTGTTATTTATCGATCATGACAAGGTAAGCAGGGAATGTTCACTCCACCATGGCACCGAATCCCACCTCTGATGTTTTGGAGGTCCGTGTTTACTTACTGCTATTTTGTATTGTTTGATGGGTTTTTGAAATCAAATAATGTTTGTTATCTCCATATATTTTTTTCATTTTAGGTACCCCATCCCATGCACCTATCCATCTAAATTCTACAAAATCCGTCCCCAACGTGTTGTCTTATATAATTGTTTGTGTAAGATCAAACAGATTTGGTTTACATATCTGCATAACTGGTATAATTATGAATAATGTTATATAAAGAAAGAGATATTAAAAGTTTAATATACTTAACACAATTGGAACATCCTGCTGAAACCTAACCAAGGCTATTTTAAAGAAGTTTTCTACGTCAGCGGGCTGAGTAGCATCCGCGTCCAATGTTCACACATTTCCGTAAGTAGGTCATCGGAAAGTCTTTTTAGGACCCTTGGGAAATTCCTTCTTTGGAATTCAAGGCCCTTTCTACCTATGTGCGTCAGAACTTTTCTTTAGTTTGAGGAGCAATATATTGTATTTGTACGGATGATCGTGTACACTGTTTAGTTTACACGGAATTGATTGTTTTTCATTAAAAAAAAAACATTTTCATTAAAAAGATTGGAACTTTGTTGCTTGATCTAGAGATTAATACTGCGTGGGTTAATGTATTTTACACGTGAAGAAGGAAGACCATCTCGCAAATTATTTTGCAATTCGGAGAAAATCGTAGAATAAAGATGTCCGTCTAAATGTTTATTACTGACCAGCCTTGAATAAGTACATGCACAATAAAAACATTCTTACCCACAACGTTGTGTTTTTCTTTTTCACGTTAAATAAATTCTTAACTTAATGCACAACAATTGTTCAACATGCGATATTGTGAAAATAACATGGCATTGCACTATAGATCGGTGATAATATCGGATTTGTGTTTAAATACTATTGCTATTTCTGCAAAAAATAGACTATATATAAAAAGATATGTGTAATTATTAAAGAAAATACATGCATTTGAATTAAAGCTCTTGAATAAATATTTTTTTTTAAAACCCATTTCGGAATTCGAACTCGTACAAGGATAAGAGGGGAATTCCTCTCAGCGCAAAATTTTTGGGTTGTTTCTTTACATATTTTTGATTTAGCTACATGTACACGTGTATGCAGACAGATAATCTTTCACTATCTAAATGTAAGTCTGCCTAAAATGGAACACATTTGTCGAATTTCTCCAGTTTCCTTTTATTGAAACATTTTCATGCCCCCGCAATCTAAGATTATAGTTTTTGCCCTCTATCTGTCTGTCTATTAGTCCAGAATACTTTCGTATTTCATAGGTGTATTCCCTGAGACCTTGATTATGTGGTAAACTCAATTAAATTTAACTATACATAAGCTTCAGTCATACATTTAACATTATAAGCAGTGTCTCCGAAGTTAAAGTGGGGTACAGTAATGCCTTGTGTGGGTGTTTTAGTTTGTCCTAGCGTGTGTGAGTGTGTAACGGAAGTCACGTCATTTGCCTCGTTATCGATGTCTAATATAGCCTGGTCCCCCTCCCTGCTATACTTCGTATACTCTGCGTCACTGCCTTGGCAAGGGTGAAACAGGGGACCAGGCTATGTTGAATGCTGCTCAATCGGCAATCCTCGGCTTACTTCGCTACGCTCAGTGTGCGAAATATGAGCAACCTGAGGAGCTCCGAGTGAATGCTGTCATGGTTTAAAGATATGTTCTATTGCGAGGAGATGCTCCGCTTTGTTATCACCTCACAACGGAGTAGGGGGGGGTTATATAGTTTTGCGCTTGTGTGTGTTAGATTGTCCTTGTGCAAAACGGAAATGACGTCATTTGCATAGTAATCGATGGCGGATTCTTTGATTTCGTTCATATGCTCTTTGCGACAGGATGCTTAACTTTGCGACACCCTTGTTAACACTTGCATGTATATATATATATATATATATATATATATATATATATATATATATATATATATATATATATATATATATATATATATATATATATATATATATATATATATATATATATATATATATATATATATATATATATATTTACATACTAACAATCTCAAATAGTTTGTATGATACTTTTATTCCATGTTTGATCAAATTGACAATTGCAGTTTTTGACGCAATGAATTTCATAAATGCATGTCAATACGTCAATAGTCTCTTATGATATCGAACCTTCTTTGATAGAACTTTCAGTCTGAAAACAATACAACTGTACTCTTTTAAAGGCACAATATTCACCTTCGCTACAAGGACAACGTCTTTAATATTCACACCTTTGTAATTTTTTTTAGAGGCATACTATTCACCTTCGACCCAAGGACGTTTGTACAAACGGAATATATAAAAAACATTGCTTCATTTTTGGGGACAGACACGCGGACTCTATATTTATTAGTTATTTTGTATCCAGGTTGTAAATTAATCCCGACCTTGTTTTAAGGACTACTCATGCAGTACCAATACTTTGTTGACTAACGCTTCATCAGTTGATCACTTTTTTCTAATTTTAGTAGCATTCTCTTATCGACAAATAAAAAAAAAGTATTATATTTCCGGGATCGGATCCCCTGGGTAGAAACTTTTCAAAGAAGAACCACGGAGAACCTTTCTCTGGGTGAAAATGAAGTATATTTATTTTGAAACTTATCTAAAGAACGTGTGACTTACTAATTGTTTCGATCTTTGAAGGTGTCGTGGATATCACCCCGAAAACAAAACAACAAACAATATCTACTGACATAATAGTGCGACATCAAATTAAATGATCAGCTTGTTTCTTTTGTGGTAGATTATCAGAGTAAAAAGTCGAGGTTTTAAATGTGAAGATTGCCATTTGAAGTCTTTTTCAGTTCATTGGAGTTTAAGTTAAGCTGTTTTGATTTTAAATGATCAATGTGTGAAGGTTATTGTATTTTCTATAAAATCCGAGACAGAACTGCTATAAATATCAAAGATTATTACGGTTTTTTTGGATCGACTGTCCTTTTGTTCATAATAAAAATAATAATACATGTATTTAACTGCACAACCTAAATTATTAGTCTCTAACTTTTAGCTTTGACGAAAATATTACACGGCAGAAATTTTGCACCTGAAGTATGTATACTGCCAAATACCCACACTGTTGTTTATATTTTGTATGCATTATTGGTATTATGGATACATGTACAACATAAACTAATAAACAATAAACAATTAATCTTAAAATATAATTTTTTTTTTATAATTTCCGTAACTCTCAGATATGTGTCCTATGAATAGTTCTGATGCCATCTAAATTCATTCATTTACAAGATAGCTTTTCACATCACTGAAGGCAACAGAAAAATATAAATTATGTTTTACAATAAAAGTAGACATCAGATGATTGGTAAAAGTATTTTTATGCTTAAGGTCAAGATCTAGTAAATGAAAGGTGCCTAGAAAAATTCAAGAAATTAATTCCTTTAATGGTGCTTTATAACATTAGCTTGGTCAAAATAGGTGTTTCGGGGCAAAATTTGTAGAAAAACAAGATGAAAAACCATATTTTAAACTGTCATTTTCAATGAAAAATTTAGGAAACCAGTATTGAAAATGGGAGTTTTTTCCATATTAGACAAAGAAAATGTATCCAGATTGCCTACAGTTTTTCAGAAAACAGTTATTTGTATGTTCTTAGTCTCTACTTTAAAATAATGTTAAATTTAAGATAGGTATCGGGACTACTTTTCATGTGATTTCAAATTGAATTCCATGAAAATACTTTATTTTCAACATAATTCTATTAGAGCCGTAAAGTTCGGGAAGTGATTATGACGTCATAATGGATTTAGCACTGAAAAGTTATTCTCAAGTACTAGATCTTGACCTTAATGTCAATAAAAATGATAATGACCTTGACCCGACCTTGCTTCTAAAATAAAACAGTCAAATGGAACCCTATTCATACCACCACTTAGTGATAGTGACTTCTTGATTCTGTTTAAATTTCATCAATATATTACCAAAATAAAATATAAATATAATCTGAAGAGAATACTTCTTAGAAGCAGAGGTACATTTCGGTGATCATAAATCTCCTCTATTGCAAACATATTTACAGTGTATTTTTCTGCTTCTTCTTTTTTTTCATTAATTTAAAACGTAAAATTAACCATGATCCATCACAAATATTAAATTTTTGCGAATTTATTTATAATATTGGTAAAAATTAATCTTTGCAATTTCTACTCGAATGATTGAATAATTCAATGATATTAATGATATACCATTTCAAATAAGAGATTCGATCGGTGTATTATATTATACAAGTTTTTCGAGACTTAAGTTTGCTTGTCCCTTTTCACTGGTATCTGTTTTGTGTAAAAAAAAAGTTAAATATACAATAGAGAGAAGAAACATTAGAGTAGGAGAAGTATTAGACTAAGCATATATAGATTGCTGAAAAAACCAACTTCTTTCAATAGCAACCAATAATAATGCAGCAAACAAGCAGAGGATCTTTTAATCGTACGGTACTTTTATTTCTTGTCTACGTGCAAGTTACCAATATAAACACTATATTACAAGCAGTTTACATTTATAAAACACACCTTTGCCTGTTTACCTATTACTTTAAAGTTAAAACTCAAAATATTTTGTAATTGACACCCGGCGATAAAATGATGGTATGACAACGGGTGGACGGTCGGGCCATGTTGATGTAAACTTATACCTACAAAGGTATTTATATCATTATAGAAATTTTACATACAGTTAATATACATTGTCCTTGTTATTGTTTTAAATCAACTTTAAGACCTTCACAGTCTTGAATAGCAGTTTAATAAACTTGGGGATTAAAACTGTCTGAGGTCACCACCAATATATGAATAAGAATTACTATCTTTGGCACGTGCAGATGGAATAAATTGAAACTCATCCAATATGTCTGCTTTCACTTAATACACTTTCTTATTTAAAATTAATATGTACAGCCTGTATTAATACATTGATTTAATCAAAATAGCTCAAATCTGTCATCAACACGTACCCCCTAAAATCCAAAAGACCTTCAACGACACGTTATACAGGCACGTGTCCTTCTCCAATTCTTACGGAAAAGTACAAAGTATACTTGTAAACATATATTTATAATCATCTCAAGTTACCATGTACCAGATAAGTAATTAAGCGTTTCTTTGAGACAATGGAAGATATTTAAAGGACTACCACCGATAACCTTCCTACTGACCCAGTCTTAATGCTATAGAATCTCGGGGTAAAGGCATTATCTAGTCCTGGTTTTTGGCTTTGTTACGCTATAGTACTCCCAATGCAAAATATTTATATACATTTTGAAACACTTTCTATACATTAAATTCTATGACCACCCTACTTTGTCTGCTTTTTTTTATTTTTCGTGTGATCTTGGTTGTTTCTATCTCTTGGCGTTTATGCTTTTATTAGTACTTTTTAACGCAAAACCTTTATTGGCTTTAGGCAATATTTTAAACATATGATCCCCACCCTATCCCAAATTTGTGTATACTGGTTCACATTTTGTTCTTACTCATAAACGGTGATCGAACAATAAAGAGTAAACAAATATTGACTTTAATACATCTATGTAAGTAAACTATACCTAGTGACGTAATGGCATGAGTTTATAAGTGATATCCATACGCACTTATATACCCCCAATACATCCGGAACAAAGGTGAAAAACGACAAAGCGATTATTATATATGTTTTCACACGAGAAATAGAAACAACTGAAAGTGAACCTAAATTATAAGAGATTGCGTGAACTTTAACGAAAAATCAAACGCGTATTTGGTACATTTTTACAGTTCAGGCAATGGTGAATCATAAAATTGTCTCAGATACTAGAGGTGTTCTTGTATTTAAAATTATATTTAAAAAAAAAACAATTATATTTCACAGTTGTTAAAAATATCACCCCTTTTTTCAGCAGCAAGAAACGAATACAGCAAGAAACGAATAGAGGGTGTAGTATGTGCATTTGCCATTAAAATTTCGAAGTCTCTTCTATTTTTAAATTTGTGGTCGTTTGTAAATTATTTTCTTTACACCATTCACCTTATAAAGTAGATCAATGTGTTTATGAGTCCATAGATTAGCACAATGCTACTAAAATGGCATGTTCTTGTAAATTTATAATAATATTAGTTAAGAAACAATGGCTGTTTACAGAGTGGTGTCACTCAACTTCGCCTTAATTAAAAACAATTTGAAAAGGGATTTCCTTGGACAAATCCGATTAGGTGCACATTATATGTAAAATTTCATTTAATCAGCCGGCTCGTCACGAAATAGGACATAAGTTCTCCAACTGGTCAAAAGTTTCCCAAAAATATCGATCATTTCATTTTTGGGATTGCATTCATGCCGCACCTAATTAGCATATTTTTGCATATTTTCCATTCACGAACGAATCGTATCGTAGCACACCAATGTCAGAAATAAATGATTATTTAAGTGGAGATAATCAATATACCTATATAGAATCTATTCCATTGGCGACAGATAAGAACACCATTTAAGAGCAAACGAAGTATAAATAATACGGAATGATATCTCAATGCACTATCTAGCTATGCTTAATGATTATGAAAAGTTGTACGCACAAAAGACATTTGAATTAAAATTCTGTATATATATTTGCACCGTGCGATTAAATAAAAATCCATTTGGTACATATATAATTTAATTTGATTATTGTCAACATTTCTTTCATACCTGAGAAAACATTCACGCATGCTCAACAGAATACTGTTTTGGAGAACCAGAGCATTGGAACGCTGTATCACAGAATTGGTCAGGTGGGGGAAACACAGGATAATAAAAAAAAACATGAAAGAGACGATCTTAAGAAGAAATATTTCAAACTATCAAAAGCAATTATATTCATAAGTGTAAACTCAATTTACTAATATCAGAGAATGGTTCATGATCATCCCATAGTGTGTATAATTTGTAGAAGAATTCGATAGATGTGAGTACTTCATATTTATCTTCAAGAAAGGAGCTCGAAAATTTTGAGTTCGTTGCTGGGTCTCGAATAAAGCGTAAGCATAAGACACGGAAATGACATGCAAGATGGGAAAGCCACAGAAACAATGAGCTTACATTTAATAATTGTCAAGTTTGTTTCTATTTTGTGTCTGTTATTTATTGAAGGATTTTTTCAATCCTTTTCTAGCTAAATTGATTTTAAAAGTACTTTAAATTTTTCAAATTCTACGGTCTTGTTTGAGAGTTGTTCGTTTTTCAGTGTCAGTGATATCACTGCTAAGTTTTACAGGCGCCCTTGTACCCTTAGCATTCCATTGTCCTAGCAAAGAGCAACATCTCGTGGAATCTCGCGATCAATCAAAACTATAAGAGAAGAGCTTAATGAAGACTTTCCGGATTTATGAACGTTGTCCGGGCCTACATTTCGTCAATGATAAAGTAAGGAAAGGGATGTTTCTAGATTCATCGCTAAACCTTTTGTCTTTGCGTACTGTGTTGTCTAACGGGCTTATTGTAAAAAAAAAAAAGAAGGAAATATGCCACAGGTGTTGTATGAAACGCACAGAAACTTAACATTAAAAGACTCGAATCCAATAAAAGTGTAGACTACATATATTCAGGGACCTTTAATTTTAATCTTTGTATATCAAATGCGGGAATTCAGTGTATTTCACTCATATAAAACCCCATCAGCTTATCTGTGATGTTGAAAAGACGAAAGATTTGATGAAGTTTGTTGACGGGTCTTTATTCCTAGATGTAGATAAATTCCCCTTACTTGTGACACAAATACCAACCCAGTTCCCGATAACGGGTATATATTGATTTTACTTACAATATCTACCATTCCCTGGCTGTAATCCGTTTCACGGAAGCCGCGATTAGTCCAGTGCCTGATAACGCAGGCTGGTCCTAAGGCTAGCACACCGCAGGCCGTGATAAATTTGGTACCAATTGTCGGAGACTTTATGTAGAAGATAAGGGGGTTATATTTCGGCGTATATTTGTAATGAACGGTCCATAAAGGGCTACATTATGTATCAATTTTCGATAAGGATGTTGAATTTAGTGAGATATATTTGGTCAAATATATGGGCCAAGGAGTTTTGTTAAGTCTGCTAAACTTTCTTTAAGAAAGTCTCGGTCATTTTTGTCGTGCATGCAAATTTGAGATAAAAACAACTTTCAATATACATGTATCCCAAACAAAAAATATTTGGACGATGAAAAAGTTACCATAATTTGAGTTGAATGGAATATATTGCAATAAATCCAACCCCGGTCTCAGTAGAATAATTTGAAATTATGTTAACCGTCGAATTATTTTTAAAAGCTTTACATCAAAGTTTATATATTACTGGTAACAATCGCTTGCATTTTATTTCTATCATACTCTGTATATGGATGAAGATGGTTTTAAAAAAATGTTGTTATTTGATCATTTTCTTTATAAAGATAATTACAGAAAAAAATCATTAGAAACTTGTAGATTTATTAAAGCTCACCATTAAAACATTTTTTTGTGAAAGGCCCTTAAGTATTTTCTTGGTACTTCAATTTATGGCGTATTTTAGGGCATAAATCCTTGAACCAATGTCATGTCAAAAGTTTTGCCAATCAGGAATTAGTCTGGAGGCCAGAAAGATTAAGTTAACAGCAATTGAACTATACCCGAGTACATAACCATACACATTAATCCCCTACATGTGTGTAAATTCATCTACCCGATCTTCCTTCTAAAAGATCATTATGACCTTAAGATATAAATCTCGATATTTGTTTTATTGCTATAAATTAAAGATCGTCCTTCGTAAAAAAGCTATAGGTTTCATTAAGTGCATGATTAAGCCGTAAACACTGATTTCTATCGTGTCTATAACAAGCCATTTTACCTGTCAGAATCTAACCGGTTGTTTCATTTTCTTGATAATCAGATTGTGTAACTTAATGTTTTGACATTTTGACTTGAGATGTCAATTCCAATATATATATACGTACATTATATATACACTTAATTTGACTTCATTTCGAAATTCCTCGCCAAGGGCATATTCAAATGGTAAGTAAGAATATCAACCAAAACATATATAGGACTTATTGAGAATCAATTTGGTGTACTTCAAATTAATCAGCAGCTTAATTATGAAAGGTAAACTGCTGAATGGAATATACTCACGTTGGAGGAAACTTACAATTAAAAAATATTTGAATGCCTAATTATACATGTGAAAACAGAACTACATATTCAAAGATGTAAATGATATACAGTGTATGCCTAATAAAAAAATACGTTTAAATGACAAAGCATGCACCGATTCCCTGATTATAATAAATATTGAATGAAACGCTTTTGAACAAACTTTTTTTTTGGAACCATTTACAGAGAAGTGATTTAAATAAAGTACAGGACCCCCCCCCCCCGTTTTGGAACCATTTACAGAGAAGTGATTTAAATAAAGTACAGGCCCCCCCCCCCCCTTAATTGCACGTAGCAATCACTCGAGGGGCGTGTTCGATCTTCAAGACGAGTAGATTTAATACTAGGGGCATCAACAAATACTAAAAATCTCGTCAAGTCGCCCACGCAAAATATATTCTTAAACAAACAAATTAAAATATAGATAAGTGATTTATCTTACACTTATAAAGGTATTCCTTACTGAAGTGTTTATCCAACAAAATCCTTACAAGTGCCACGGAATAACTACATGTAATTTAGTACTTTTGGACAGAGGGGATTGGTATATGTTGTAGGTTTTAAAACAGGACCAAGGGTTGTATAATTTAATATAATTCGTCATATTTAGGATGAACTATAAATGCTGAAATAAGACAATAAAACCTGCATTAATTGATTATACAGGCGTTTGCCTCTAAATGTACTCACCTTCATACTTGGGTAAAATAGTACCATAGCGTAATATGCGACCCTCATTTCCCCCAGGGTGAAAATAAGGAGTCTAAAACCCAGTTGCACCTCTACAGGACACACCCAAAATATGATTGAGCCACTGTGTAAAATATCAGTTCAGGTAACCAGGTTCTTAAGAAACCACATGAATAAAAAGTCACCCTTCCCCATTTGACCTGCACACGTAAAAATAAACATTCTGAAACCTATATATATTCAGAGATTTCTTCATTCATTGCACAAAAATAGTCTTCTTTGCGAAAAATGTAGAAGTATAAAAATGACTCCCTCGGATGAAAATTGATTTTGATTTGCACATGTATAGAACACCATAATTCATAAATGAGTTGGCTATTGCAAAAATGTGAGGAAATCATGAAACAAATTTTTTTTCTTATATTTAAATCTTTGATCAAAAGGCATCCCATGTATTAAAAGTACAATTTTAGGTACATTTATATCGATTTCTACTCAAGTCTATATTACACTCATTTGACATAATAAAACACACAATACCTCTTTAAACACTGTTTAACCTCATTAAAGTTTTGAATCAACCATTTTTTTTAAATTTCATTTTCTCAAGGACGTTCCTTTAATCAGCAACTTATAAATAATATATTTGCTTGTATCGGTAAAAGTAGCACGAGGCAACAATATAAAACCCTCATTATCTCTTTTTCTGAACTTATGTGTTTCCTTTTTTGTACTTTGTTCCCGATGGAATTGCCAGCAGAAAAAAACATAATATGCCGATACTTTCTAAATCAAGTCCAAAGTATGTCTTATAACCATGATAACTGCCTTCCTATAGCCCAAAAGGCAAATTAAATAAAATATATTCGAATCAAATTTACACTAATAAAAAACGAAGAATTAAATCATATGCAATACCGAAAAAAAAATCTTACAAAACAAAACGAACAGGATGTCAAATTTTACTCAGACAACTTATTCGATTCGTGGATGCTTTATTCGATCGATAGTCGAGTACTCGTTTAACATATTTTTTGTCAAGGTTTTGTTATTTTCAGAAGGTATACAATATGTATAACTGAATTCTGAAGCCTTTGGGGGTATTACTCATAAGTTATTAAGAGTACCTCTAGGCTTGAGCATTCACTTATCATACGGCACAGTTAACTTGAAAATCTTACTTTTTTGCATGAAAATATCATCGAGTACAGTATTAAGGTAAATGTATTTTTAGTTTAAACAGAGGGAAAAGTCGTCATTCAATGATGCATCGGTTTTTTTTTTTAATTAAATTTTGTAGGCCAAACAAACATTCAGACCAATTAAGAAATAAACTATATGGCCTCACTGTTTTATCGATTGCTGGCAGAAATTTAAATTCTTCAGAATTGAGATTTCTTTGATTTCAAACAGTTTCTCTGAAATTGTAATCCTACGTATTTGACATTGGTCTTTCCAAAAATCATTCATTTCAAATGCAGTTGAAGGAGTCTCTGAATTTAGTGAGGTGATAACTTGAATATGTAACCTGTATTGATTTGTAATCTAGTTACTATAGACACATCTTACTTAGAATTTTCGGAATCTTTAAAATCGAATTTATTTGAACCGATTTATCACTTTTTCTAAACGTATGAGTTTGCACTGTTTTCTTATTTTAGCAATTACTGAATCCTTTTGGAAGCGTAGTTCAACCGCATTACTAACCATATACAGACCCTGTATATGACATGTACCCAAGCTCGCACAAGTTTCGTAGAGAGTTGTTTATCTTTTATTTACCATTAATTGAAAATTGGAGGTAAAACAAGTACACAAGAATTTTGAACCAATAAATTAAAATAAATTAAGGACCAAAGTTTATAAAGGTTTTTAAAAGGAAAAGTGTTAAATGCAATTTTGTCTCATAAAATACTTCACATCAAATAAAACGAATCTTTTTGTAAAAATTTAAGATTAACAAAATAAAATTAATCGGCCGTGAACGATTTCATATATTTATAACCGTTATTTTTATTTACAATATCCTTCACGGATTTATTTTATTTTTTTTCATTTTTAAAAAGATGATTAAATGTACACTGTGTACATGTATAACACAGATAACCGTTTCTCCAATGATTTGTTTAATTCACGTATTTAAAGAACTTTAAAGGTAACTTCCTGAAAATACTCTCCTGCCAGGAATGTATGTAATAAAATTTTAATAATTAAACTATCTCCTGAATTAAAGATGAATTTTAAGGGCATGATGATCCGGGATTCCTTATCTGATTTTATGTTTTTCTCTCTCTTCTACCTTTACTCCGTATGTGTAGAAACGAAAAAGTAAATGTACATATAATATCTAAGAAATAATTTTAAAAAATAATGATTAAATGTAAAAGTTATGTTGGTGACATTATTTTGCCTCATGCATTATATTATTCGTTTAGTAGAAATAACTAAAAAGACGTAAAATAAATATATATAGTATTTTATTCAACATGGGGGGGGGGGTATTAAATATTAACGAATTATTATACACAGTATTCTATCAAATATACACCTCAAATATCATGGTAACTTATTAATGCTTTCCCCTTCCGATGACCATTTTCCCCTCGAAGATTTTTTTGCTTGTCAATGCCCTCTCCCTTACTGAAATATTAATATAATGGTATTACACCCCACCCCCACCCCCCAAATCGCTTCCTACAGGCCTGCCAACATCATTAACTTCACTATAATTTTTAGATGTACAGGAACTTTATTGACTTCTCATCATAGATCTATTATTTCTTTCATGCTGCAGATTCATTGTTTAGAACTTTTTTAAACGCCATTTACCATAATGTGGACGTTGAAATATCAAAATCGAGATAGTATATGAAGATTATCGAAAGTAAGTCATTCATATCCACCTAACAAACTGTAGTATGTACTTTTTGAATTTTCATGGAACCTGGAATCCTTGTATGTTTATTTTTATTTCGTAGAGGACTTCCAACGATCGAACATTTATTAACACAATGTTTATACGCCCTATCAAGGGGAAAAATGCACTCGAGTTTTTATCACAGATCAATATTAAATACCCTTAGAATTTTTAAAGAGAATGCGACTCGGTGTGCCTTTACATTATGAATAAATTCTCAATAATAAAACTACATAAGTTTAAAGAATTCTGTACGCGCACAGACAGGAAATGTATTAATATAATCCACTTTATATAGGTATATATGCAAATGAATTATATCGATAGGTATAGGTGATTGGTTGATCGGAAATCATGCAAATGGTTAGCGCGCTACGATACACCATTGGTAAGTTTAATCTTTTGGGAATTTGACGTGCACGAGCATGCACGATAGTCAGGTATTTTACCTGTGTATATTTCACATTGAGGCTGTTAATTGTAGGTAAACAGAGTTTCGGGGGCTTTAACGATTCGATTTTGAATGCTTGCTTAAAAGACTGATGTCTTATATAGATCTACTCTCTGTCTGTCCCAGTGAATGCTTTCCAAAGACTAGCGTTCTGGTGGGAATTCCTGCTAAATCGCGGTCTCACATCGGATGAGATAAATTTTTCATATTTTCCACAACAAAAGCAGTCTTTCACTCTTTCTAACGGTTGAATTCCAATATTGAAAATATCGCTATATAACCCATCATAAAGGATGTGTATTTCGTCCGATTTATTGATGAAAATAAACGACGCATTTGTTGAGTTTCATTATGAAAGTAAACAATCAACACTCAGAATTAAGGGTAAAAGCCGTTAGAAAATATCGCACACTGGAAGTTAATAGAAAAATGACAATACAACATCATATTAATCAAACTATTTCTTCTGCTACGATGGGTCCTTTGTCGGCCCTCCTATTGTTTTTACATTATTTTGTTGTTAAAACTGTCAATTTCTATCCAAGAAAATATGTATCTGTCATTTTGACGATTCAATTGTATGGATATAAAATTTGGATTTTTACTTCTTTATTAGTATTATCCCACGCTTGTTGCGGATTGCGAGCGAAAACAATGATGTTGATCGATTATTGATGATCGCATTGTTTCATTAAAAAATCCTTTTTACGCATGGACTTAGATGTATAAAGAAATTAAAAAAAAATCTTCAAGTCACCCCTACCCCCCAAAGATGTAAATTGGTGTGCATTGTTTCCATTCATAAGTGACAAAATAAAAACAATTGTGTTTCTTTTAATATTGGATAAAAATGCTCCTTAAAGGTGAATATTCCATTTTACCTCCTTCAAGAACACAAACTAATATCATGCAACACTATACCCCATACCCTTTACTGATTCACTGTTAAAGTTTCATCCGTTATACTGTATTTTCTGCTTAAAAGCTAAAACTTCTTTTAAAAATGGAACGTTGGACACATTAAACCCTGCTTTTAGCATTTGATATAAGAGTTTTTGAATATATTGAAAAAAATTTACTGAAAGTTGCGTTGAAGTGAAGTGGGCAAATCGAAAGTGCGATTGACCCCTTCTCTTTGATGACAAAGTTTCGTCAACTTTTGAAGTACTTTTGAATTGCGTTTAATTTTCTCATATACCAAGAAATCCAAGAATACGAAAACCTCATAACCCAATAAAGGAGTGCTCCAATATAAAAATTTCAAAGAATATCTAAATGGATATATTGAACAGATCAATGTATTGTGAATAAATTAAGAATCTATCAGAATTTCAAATTTTTGGGTGTGTCGTGAGGATTTAATGGAATGCATATAATTTAATAAAACGATAGCCCGCGGTTTACAACATGTACACCTGAAGTTTGTCTGTGTCCCCATTAAAACCTCAATGACGTCAGTAATGTGATTATTTATTTATCATTCAGATATACACGTACAGACTCAAACAAAAGTTTAAAACGATATACAATGTGCTTTATCATGACTCTGAAAAGCCAGTTATATAAATGGGGGAATCTGATTTTTGTTTGGAATCAACCCCCGATTAATTGAAGAAAAAGCCGAGCTTTTTCAAATTAAATGTCATACAGCTTTCGCTAGAGTCAGGCATAATAATGTATTCAAAATAAGATGATTTTTATTTACTTATCCTTTTATGTGATATTTTTATCGTCTATTATCGATAGTCGTCTAGTCAGGCAAAGAAAGGGGTGACCATTGTATGGCAATACCCTAAATATATGTGATATAGGTCTTGAATAGCGATCCCCTACATTTGTAATATAGGTCTCTAAGACATGCCAAAGACTAGCGTTCTGGTGGGAATTCCTGCTAAATCGCGGTCTCACATCGGATGAGATAAATTTTTCATATTTTCCACAACAAAAGCAGTCTTTCACTCTTTCTAACGGTTGAATTCCAATATTGAAAATATCGCTATATAACCCATCATAAAGGATGTGTATTTCGTCCGATTTATTGATGAAAATAAACGACGCATTTGTTGAGTTTCATTATGAAAGTAAACAATCAACACTCAGAATTAAGGGTAAAAGCCGTTAGAAAATATCGCACACTGGGAGTTAATAGAAAAATGACAATACAACATCATATTAATCAAACTATTTCTTCTGCTACGATGGGTCCTTTGTCGGCCCTCCTATTGTTTTTACATTATTTTGTTGTTAAAACTGTCAATTTCTATCCAAGAAAATATGTATCTGTCATTTTGACGATTCAATTGTATGGATATAAAATTTGGATTTTTACTTCTTTATTAGTATTATCCCACGCTTGTTGCGGATTGCGAGCGAAAACAATGATGTTGATCGATTATTGATGATCGCATTGTTTCATTAAAAAATCCTTTTTACGCATGGACTTAGATGTATAAAGAAATTTAAAAAAAATCTTCAAGTCACCCCTACCCCCCAAAGATGTAAATTGGTGTGCATTGTTTCCATTCATAAGTGACAAAATAAAAACAATTGTGTTTCTTTTAATATTGGATAAAAATGCTCCTTAAAGGTGAATATTCCATTTTACCTCCTTCAAGAACACAAACTAATATCATGCAACACTATACCCCATACCCTTTACTGATTCACTGTTAAAGTTTCATCCGTTATACTGTATTTTCTGCTTAAAAGCTAAAACTTCTTTTAGAAATGGAACGTTGGACACATTAAACCCTGCTTTTAGCATTTGATATAAGAGTTTTTGAATATATTGAAACATATTTACTGAAAGTTGCGTTGAGGTGAAGTGGGCAAATCGAAAGTGCGATTGACCCCTTCTCTTTGATGACAAAGTTTCGTCAAATTTTGAAGTACTTTTGAATTGCGTTTAATTTTCTCATATACCAAGAAATCCAAGAATACGAAAACCTCATAACCCAATAAAGGAGTGCTCCAATATAGAAATTTCAAAGAATATCTAAATGGATATATTGAACAGATCAATGTATTGTGAATAAATTAAGAATCTATCAGAATTTCAAATTTTTGGGTGTGTCGGGAGGATTTAATGGAATGCATATAATTTAATAAAACGATAGCCCGCGGTTTACAACATGTACACCTGAAGTTTGTCTGTGTCCCCATTAAAACCTCAATGACGTCAGTAATGTGATTATTTATTTATCATTCAGATATACACGTACAGACTCAAACAAAAGTTTAAAACGATATACAATGTGCTTTATCATGACTCTGAAAAGCCAGTTATATAAATGGGGGAATCTGATTTTTGTTTGGAATCAACCCCCGATTAATTGAAGAAAAAGCCGAGCTTTTTCAAATTAAATGTCATACAGCTTTCGCTAGAGTCAGGCATAATAATGTATTCAAAATAAGATGATTTTTATTTACTTATCCTTTTATGTGATATTTTTATCGTCTATTATCGATAGTCGTCTAGTCAGGCAAAGAAAGGGGTGATCATTGTATGGCAAAACCCTAAATATATGTGATATAGGTCTTGAATAGCGATCCCCTACATTTGTAATATAGGTCTCTAAGACATGACCCGCCTATCAGTGTTGGGGGTATTGTCCGTTGAGAACCTTGTACTAGGTCATCGTTATAAAGGAGGGGAGAATCGTGCATTTTTTCACTTTAACTAAGTTGAACGATCACATACACTCTCTTCGAATTAGTTCTAGAATTGGTTTTTTTTTTTTGGGGGGGGGAGGGTTGCAACCATAAACCATAACTTTTTCTGGGAACACATGAATCATATCCATGTCTTTTGTGTACATACTAGGGAGGAAGTTTCCGAAAATTGATAATTTTTTTGTTAAAAACTATGATATAGCAAAAGTGCAGTTTACGCGAAGTTAAAATCTGGCACTTAAACTCATTTGACTATAGATCCAATTTTTTATCCCGAGTTTGTTATAGATCATTTATTATCTTGGAGAACACTCTAAATACCACGAACACGATCAGGCGATTTGAACACGTTCACCATACAGTCAACAAATAAAAATAAGAATCCTTATACAGAATGGGTTATTTTTCCTTTACGTAATTATAATTACAAGTAAATATGATTAAAGGACATCGCTATCTATGTAAATTGTCAATTAATATCATCAAATAACATATTGAAATCTTGTCCTTGAAATATGTAATAAATCCAGTCGCCAATTATATAATTTAAACATAACATACACTGTAAGATATATCTATTTGAATACTCTTTTTAATTCCAAATCTGTGCAAAAATTGATCTTTGCTGTTTATCATTTGTCCAAAACATCAGCAGATTCTAAACTTTATAATAATATATCCCCTATTTCGTCAATGTTATCGCATTGTATAAATCTACAGTGTAGGCATACATTGTAAATGTTATTTTGTAATTAATTCCTGACCTTAGTATTTGATATAGGCCTGATACAGGTATTTAAAATGACAAAACATAATAGAAACACGATGATAGCTGCCGATACGAAGTGATGCGAGACATTCTTTTTATTACATATTTGATACCTACCCGACATGTCGGGGGTGATATACCAGATAGGTGTGTTATATACCTATTTAATGTGAAGGACAGAGATAATTCTGGTCAGATAACCAGAAGCCAGACACCCCAGCATTCCGATGATTTGTTTTATTGTCTTTAGAGGGCAAGGCACATAATGCTGACATAACCTAATACTAGTAGAATGATCACTTCTGGGGTAGCTGTGGGCCAGAGAGAGGGAGAGAGAGAGAGAGAGATGTTTAAAATGTTTATAAATTTAACAAAAAATAAATTTCGTTCAACCCCTTTTTTCTACATTTAAAAATGCAAAGATATATATTTCAAGCTAGGCGTAAACATATGATTATACGTAAACATAGGATTAAATTGACATTAGTGATCATCTTTCTATAATATTAAATGTCTTTGACTTGGGAATTAATTTGGTAATATTGAGTATAATTCTTTCAGTCCATTAAGGTTACTACTTTTGATAGACTTCTTATATTAGGGTCAATTGCTTGTAATTTACGTAACCTCGGTCATTGGCCTTTTGTGCCGAAACATTCGTCAAATTGACTTATCCCGCACAAATCATCCACGGTTTTATCTGCTTATTTGCCCATCTCTTTAGCAAGCTACAGTCCATATTTACATGTGATAAATGTTTTTACGGCCATAATTGGATAATAATAGTCTTAGGAAAGTCCCTACCCTTCACCATTGTCCATGTATTGACTTAAACGTGTAAAAATGTCTAGAAATTCCTAATGGTCATCAAAGCTGTTCTGCGTTTCGCCTTTTTGTTGCCGAGTTTATTTTCAACCCTATTGCATTAGAGCAAATAGAATTCTTTGAATGTCGGTGACTTATACGACCAACAGTAAATAGAAGCCGGGAAACAATAATACTCTCGGCCAATACCGGTGCTTTGATAGTCATCAGTACCACTGTCCAGTAATAAATAACAGGTCATAGTATTAGTACTTGTTTACATCGGAACCCCCTTGTTTTCTGTATTTGCAGTGATCTAAGATATTGTTTGAATTTTATGAAACCCTTGATCTTTGAAAGAACATAATATTTTTTTTTTGGAGATGTCTGATTTCAGTATAGGATATTCTCAGAGAAAACAACAATAACAGAAATTATTGAGACGTGGCTAACATAATACACCAAATTAAGAATGCAATCATAATATCGATTTCCCTCGGATTTTTACATTAATCACTTTACAGAACTATTTACATGAACTTCGTGTATTTAGGTCAGTAATCTAAAAATATTTTTAAAAGGTATGCAAAATTAATAATTTATCATCAAAACAATAGTAGATTATTCCATTACAGTAAAGCTAATTAGCATGCATGCTTGCCTTCATATGATAGTCAAAAATGTGATTTGAAATGCTTGGCTGCTGAAATTGGTCCCACTTATCTATAGCTTGATTGTATTCTTTTCAAGTATACACTCATGAAAGTAGAGTTTCACTTTTCAAGGCCAATCGATTCATGCATATACAGTATTGATCATCAATGCTTGTAGTAAAAATGTGTTACATTATCTGAGTTTTGGCCAATTTACTATGCCATGTTCTAAATTAAGCATATACACCCACCCAAGTAACTTTAAAATTAGATCATATAACAAATATTCTATAATGGATGCATTAATAGATAAATCGAACATACATATTCCACAAGATCAGAAGCCCGGTATTTACAAGGCGTGGAAAAAATACACAGTTATAATTTCACACAAAAGTGTGAAAAGCCTCGATCATGATGTGTCAACTATTTGAAAAATTCTTTCAAATGCGTTCAAGATGTTAAACTGTTTTAGTTGCTTTTTAATTCTAGCTTGTGGTTTCTTGGTCATAGAAGAATGGGAAACATTTCGAACATTTTTACAGATAGTTAAGATTTTTGGTTCTCTTGCAAATAAACAGAACAGAACAGAACATTTTATTTCTAATTTCAAGCCCAGAACAGACAAGTATCAGATTATTGTGATTCAATATAATTACTTTGCAGGAGTTCATGCAATGTTCTGATGCAATAACAGTAAATGCTAACCTAATGCAAAAATAGTGTATGCATGTAAGACAATTCGATATGCATTCTGATAATTTAAAAATTGAAAATGCATATTATTATCACATTCTATTTTTCCTCGACTCTGCAGACCAAAGCGCCGTCTCCGTTATTCCCGTTTGTCACGACGCAAAAAAAAAAAAAAACGGTACAGTTTGCAATGTATTGTGTATATAGCTTTTTTTTACTCACTGATGTGCACGACAATACCCGAAATTTAGCAATTCATGGATGAAATTTATTCTTAAAAATGACAATACCCAAAATAAATATATTTGTATTACAAAATTGAAATAAAACTCAATCAGAAAGCGATGGAAATTTCAAGTAATTTATAGAAAATAGCCTTTGTCTGTGTAGAAGAGGATGTTCTTTGCGGGTATCATTTGAGATAGGTGTCAGACCAATCGGGGGCATTGTTAATTGTGAAAGAAACTGTTTACTTAGCCTTTTTTACACCAAAGCTGAGAATACTGTAAGAATTCTCACTGTCAACGTTTCTCAAGTTTCTTTATATATGTTTTGTTATCCTAGCGCCAACATGAAACAATATTACGTGACTTAATTTTTTTTTTCACCTAAGATTCCTCCAGGGAGACGAATCGATGCGGAACCCGAACGCGACACAATGAATTAATAATTACGTTAAGTCTTTAAATGAAAATGAACGAGCGGAACTACCAGTCGTGTCGTTCACACATTAAGTTTTTTATTTACTGATTTACCCAGATAATAGAATTATGAAATCAATAATCTTTTGTGTTCGGAAATGACTCGAAGTTACGAACTTATCTTTGCATTATCGCCCCTGGGAGCGGAAATTGCGTACCATAACAAGGTGTTAATGTCCCTTGACGCGGATTGGACAGGAAAAGCTATGGAAAAAAGCATAACAAGAGGTTGCTGTTTTCATTTCCGCTTGTCACTTGTTCACAATGCATTACAATGTTATATCAATTGATCACATGATATCCTAATTAATTTATCAAACTTCAGCAATAAACTTTTTTCTATTTGCTTTATCATTATTTGTTGTCAAGTTTTCATTTTTATGATGCAATAAGAGATATTGCTTTTCATGCAACTTTGTGCAGTCCAGTTAAAATGCACTGACTTTTCTATATTTTGTGAATTTTTTTTCTGGAAGATCTTTCCAGAAATACGTTTACATTGAACCTTCTGATGTCTTGCATTATTGCATGTGAGTTGTATTCAAAGTGTATTTCCTTTATAAGATACGTTGCAAATTGCACTGTTGCAAACCAAAGTCGTTTTATGGCTCATTTTATTTCTCATAAATGGGTTTATTTATTAAAATGGAAAAGACACAAAAAACTGTGTCTTGCTACATGTACGATACTAAAATTGATGCACAAACTCAATTTTATAAAAAAAATATATGTGACGAATTTTATCTTTTGGCAAATTCAGTCTCCGGAACCTTAGATGAGCTCTTTTTTTATCTCAGTTTCATTCATTACTTTTATGAAATAGAGACCGAAAACATCGTCTAAAGCCACGGTCCGGAGTCCGCATATAGCTCTCTTTTCTACCAGAATTCTGAAAGGGAGAGGATCGTACATTTTGGACGGTGATGGAGAACAAAAGTGATTTATACTGAGTTTTATGGTCCAGTAATCAGAACACTATTTTGCACATTTTATCAATTATAATTTCACAATATAAAACGTTTCTATAATCATTAGATATACCGATTTTAAAAAAATCAAATCTGAAAATGCGATTTTTTTTATCTTGGGTATATACCGGAGAAGAGAGTTGAAGTTAATTCTGTTATTCATTTTCGTTTGTACAAAATTGTGATCATTAATTTGATTTTATAAAAATTTCAATTTTACTACCGTCCAGAAATTTCTTGCTGGCTAAGATACAGTGGTTCGGTTGACCAAATATTATTCCATCCCTATACCGCGTACTTGATTCATAATTACACTGTACGTACATGTAATTTACAGAAAACATATTTACAGATCGTCTTACGTATATTATGTAAATATAAAAGTCACTTATAACTTCTTCATGCCCATACATCAAATCATGCACAATAATAAATTAAGAACTTTTAAGGAAACATTTAGTGTATATAATAGTAGATGATGTTTACCATTTCAAACTTTAGAATAGCGGTTTTGGCGACATCTATAAGAATTTTATATCTTGAATAGCTGGAGAATACGCCCATGCACTTTAAAGCTCTACCCCTAAAAACTACAAAGAATACACTATTGTCAATTAATATAAAGGACCTGCACTAAAGGAATGCATAAAGTCTACAACAAAAGGTGTGCAGTTTCGTTGCATGTGGAGTCAAACATCCAAATTAATCATTACTCGCATGGAATGTTTAATTAAGGTTGACTTTATGCCATTCTCACTAAACTTAAATGAAAGATCGGTAAACAATTGTAAATATGCTTCCTTCGTCAGAGACCCCCTCAGAAATTCAAAAAATTGGGTGTACTCATGGACACGGGTATAGATAAATAAAATATCTACCTACACCAGGAACCACCCAATGTTACTGAAGGGTTTGAAACACTAGGCTATTCTTCAGCACCGAGGGACATCATAGATTTTCTCAGCTTAGACTTAATTTTTTTGTTGGTATTTGCGGGCGTTTTCTATATTGGAGCCAATATAAATTCTGTATAGGTATTGTTGACATTAGGACCAGAAACTCGATCAAGTGACCGAGTGCGATTTTGCATTTAACATTTTCATTGTGTGTCCATTTTTGCTTATTGGCATTTCATAATTAATGGTTATATTAATTCTTTTTCTTTTATACACCAATCTCTTGAAAGCTTTGTCACACCGTCAAGTTAGGTTCGTTTCTATATATAAGTCTGTCACATTAAGTGTTTGTCTGCAAAAAGTTCAAAAGTAGATATACAATGCATATAGGAGAAATTTTGATTTGATTTTAATGAAAATATGAAAGAATGTTAATCGAAAACAGTTTAAAGAATTAAAGTTAAAGATGGGTTGAATAAGTCGCTTAGTTTAGACCGATACTAAAAATAGCACTGGGTCGACTGTCTCCAACTTAGAGTACAAGCAACATTTACATTTCATTCTTCTTCTTTCCCGTAAATTTTATTTTCAATAGGAAATCTAATAGGTTCAATGTTGATTTTATTGATATTAAAAATGAAAAATCTCAGATCTCTTTTCAATTTACCTATGAGAAATTTAAGATGGATAGAATATACACAAATAGATTTGTATGGGTGAAATTGAGCGGCGCGTAACCGTTATGCTTTGACATGGACAAAATAAATAATTTTCTTATTTGGATATCTTAAGATGCATCAAACAAGAAATAACATGTATACAACACTTAATTTAATTAAGATATATAGTTAATCATCGAGGGGGAGTAAAACTTGACAGGCATGACCACATTTCGCTACTGGTCAAGCTGAAACAACATGTTAATCTAAAATAAAAATAAAAACTTTCGCCTTCACAATTGCGAGATTTTCTTAATTGTGGGGAAATATTTTCTATCGCTATCTAAGCTACATTTATTATATAAAAGACAGTCTAAAACTTGATAAAGTGACAGCGGATTGAACACCTAGCAGAATAGAATAGATTTGTCAATAGTATAATGGTCACACTTAAGGGCGGGGGGGGGGGGGGGGGGGGNNNTTTTTTTTTTTTTTTTTTTGCAAAATGTGAAATGTAATTTAAAATGCAATAATTGTAATCAGAGTATAACATTCTACGTTCAGATATACATGTATCTAATTCAAAGTCTGGTTTCGACTTTCGCTTTTAGGACTCGTTATATGTGAGCTTGCATATCAAATATATTACATTATATCTTACATTAAAGTTTTGTATTCATGCAAAATTTAAAACTGTGGAAAAATATTATTTAAAAAAAAATTAAATGTTAAACGTTTTTTCGTTTTAAATAAAATATTTTAATTTTGACATGCATTTTGATTGATTGTTGTTTTATGTCCCACATGGGAATTTTCGCTCACATGAGACAACAGCGAAAAGCTTGTGAAGGCCTCCAGATTTAGATCTATATTCTACATGTACAGCAATGGAGCATCGACGGTTCATTAGCATACCAACATCTTTGGTGACATTGGACCTATACGATCTTAACATCATTTCAAAAAAGACCTGCAACTTCTTTTTCTAACCCCGGGTGCTTAACGAGGTTTTCTTGCGTGAGTTGGTGCGGTGCTTGGATAGAGAATCGAACCCGACCTCGCTTGGATAGAGAATCGAACCCCTACTGAATACTAGTACATGCATAAATAATGGCCTGGATGTATAATCCCGATATTTATTTAATTTTGTTGGAAAAAATGACATAGTCTTAAATCTTTCGTTTCTTTTTATCTGACCGTCATTATCCAGATTTCTTTGAAAATTTTATTTTATCATTGATCGTAGTGTGTTATGATCATTGCAATGCTAAATGTACCTTTTGCATGGTAGATTAAATGATTATATCTGTGGTTTCTCCCTATTGAATGACGTTGTGTGCATTTTTTCTTTACAAAAATTGCCAAAAGATAGTGATATCTAAAACAAAGACATTCATCTTTTACCGGAACAAGTCCACTGTCAATTTAGAAGGTAAAATTTGTGGAATTCAAATTTAAAACATATATACACCTAGTATGAATTCAAGAGTACTGTTAATGAAATATTTATTCAACCAATTTGCGTACACTTCTTGTATGGAAAAATGGTAGTCCAATGATTCCAATTCAATGCAATATTTGAATAAAACTACCGTATTTTTAACACAAAGATAGAATTCTACATGCTTAATTTGAATACGTAAAAAAATGTGCACGAATGCAAAGTAATTTTTTTTTTGGCAGAAATTTAATTGATCTACGACATATCAATACAATAGATAAAATTTGTATGATTTACTTTCAAAAATCAATATATAGGTAGCATTTGTTAAATTGTTATTTATGATGGGTAAATATTGAATATTACATCTTCCATCTGAAGCCATGAGCATTGGTGCCATTTGGTGGGCAGACTAGAAGAAATTTTTAAAAAATGTGATGTTTTATTCGAATTCTCACTCGGCCTTTTAACCGATATATTAGAGAAATCATTGCCTTGGATACAAGTGAATATTTCCCATACAATTCGCGGGGATGGAGTTATTTGTTTGTTTGTATACTAATAGATATACATGTTAGTACTAGTTATTATTATTTTTCTTCTTCCTGGGAAAATTTTGTCCTCGAGTGATCTTGTAAACTATACATCCGACTAAGGTGAAACCTTTTTAGGGTCAGTAGGCATGTTATGTAGAGTTGCCAAACAAAGGTCATTTTGCGCGCACGTGCTTGCAAGAGCGAGCAAGTGCAACACATGAAATGACCAATATAATGTAAACTGCCGTAACTTTTCTATTTTTTTGATGAAATGTTTTGAAACTCATAATGTAAGGATATATTAGTAGTATAAACAAGATGGCATGGTCAATATGGCAAGATCTCACGCGCATGCACGTGCGCTTCGCTCTGATTGGCTGAAACTAAAGTCTCTAAATCTTTCTTGTTTCTCGTCATAATCATTTGAAATTTTGAACTTAGTCACATATTATGAAGATCTACGGCATGATATATCAGAATTTTCATGAAAGCACTTACATGCACGTGTGCTTGCAAGAGCGAGCACGTGCAACACTTGAAATGACCGGTTTAATTGATATAGGCGTAACTTTTTACATTTTTGATGAAATGCTTTGAAACTCGTAATATAAGGATATATTTGTGGCATAGACAATATGACATGGTCAAAATAGCAAGATCTCACGTGCATGCACGTGTGCTTCGCTCTGATTGGCTGAAACTAAAGTCTCAATATCTTTCTTGTTTTTCGACGAAATCTTATGAAATTTTGAACATAGCCATGCATTAAGATATCCTACAACATGGTATATAGAAGTTATCATGAAAACACGTGCATTCATGTGCGCTGCAATCTGATTGGCTTAAACTTTAAATAGCTATAACTCCCTTGGTTTTCAACCAAACAGGATGGGATTTGGAACATAGATAGATATAATGGACTTCTACAAGAAGGTATGGTCACCATGCACATGCATACACGTGCGTGTACGTGCGCTGTAATCTGATTGGCTGAATTTTTAAACAGCTATAACTCCCTTGGTTTTCAACCAAACGGGGTGGGATTTAGAACATAGATAGAAGTAATGGATTTCTACAAGAAGATATGGTCAACATGCTCATGTATGCACGTGCGTGCACGTGAAATGAGTTAAATCAAAAATACACTTGAATGAGCGAATTTTTTAATACTTTTGGATTAAATACTTTAATATTTAGTACTAAGTATATTAAAAGATATAGTTTGTGTAGACAAGATGATATGGTCATTACGCACATGCATTCACATGCGCACGCGTGCAATGCTAAAATTTGAATGAACCTGGCGTTCTTAAAGTCTCAAATGCATAGATTCTGTCCTATTTAATGAAGCTTACAGGGAATATGGCACCAAAAGGGAGTTGGGGAGCGTTTGGGGAACATCTGTAACGGTCCCCGTTACAATTAGCACTAGTTGTAAATGATCTGTGGGTAGTCGTCACTTATCTTTCGGTAGTTGTCACTGCCCCATTTCTAATAACAGAAAACTTCCATTTATAGGTTTGAAAATAATTTTGTTATGTTTGTTCCCGTGTTGAATTGTATAAATAAGCGGAGTGATACATGTATATTGAAGGAGAGAAGGAATATTTACTTTATATCCATGATTCATTATTCTGTGAGCCAAGCATCTCGTATGAAAAAAATGCTCAAAGATTCTTTGGTATTCTCTCTTTTTACACAAAATGAGTCAGGCCTCTCTCCAATAAATTGTCGAGTTTTCATTATCTACTCAAACTAGCTTTTGAATTTAATTTCTTGCATCTGAATTTATAGCGTAACGTGATTTGAGAATAAATTAAAAAATATATTATTTCTTTAATCTACCGTTTAAGTGAAAACTACGGAAGCGTATTGCTGCCACTTGAAAAAAAATATTGTAAGTCGTACGTACGAGATAATAAGTCGTACGTACGAGATAATATTAAGTCGTACGAACGACATAATAAGTCGTACAAACGAGATACTAAGTCGTACGTACGACATAATAAGTCGTACGTACGAGATACTAAGTCGTACGTACGACATAATAAGTCGTACGTGCGAGATACTAAGTCGTACGTACGACAAAATAAGTCGTACGTACGACATATTCCGTAGAAATATGTACCTAACTAATAAAATCTTTTGTATGTTATTTAAATAAATTTATCAATTTATGTACATGTATTTCTAACAGTATTTAAAGTACCGCACAGTCTAAAATTTAGGGAGAATCAATCATAACCTTGTTTGATATTGACTTTTTTTTTAAATAAAAAAAAAACCAGATTCATCAACTTACATAAGCAGACAGAAAAATGTAACAGGTTCGATGGCCATTGTGAATGCCTTGAATTTTACATAATAAAATTGTTAGCATAAGATGAGACATTGTTGTAATGTGAAGACGTCAAAAACTGCCTTCGAAAGGGTTGTAAAACCCCAGTCACATTTCCAAAAACAACCAACGGCCGACGGGTTTTGAAGCAAAAATGGTATTCTTCGGGTGACAGTCGTCAGTTCATCGGCCGTTGTCTTGGCCGATTTTGACCTATTTTTTGTCGGCCGACCAATTTTGTGTCCATCGGTCCAAGTTATAATTTTTCATGCGTCGGTCGCCGATTTCTTCAACTGCAGTTATCCGTCGACCAAACTTCGATCATCGTCCGACCAACGGCGGTCAGTTTTTTAACTCGGCCGTCCGTCGTTGGACAATTAGGGTGTTGAATATTTCGGCCGACGGTTAAAATCAAACTGTAGCTCAGAGCTCGATGATCGGGCGATGATTGGCCGACTTGTGAATATTTAACCTATTAAAGTATAAGTCACTTATGAGAATTTAATGGGAAAAAAAAAATCCAAAAATTCCATTTTCCAAAAAAAAAATTCCGTCTTGTATACAATATTTGCTGTTTTTAAAAAGATAAATTTCATTGTGTGACTGACTTTGCAACCAGTCAAAAAATTATTTTAACATATTCCTTACTGCCAACGAAATTATTTAGTTGCATTTATCAAGGTTTATTATTACATTTCTTTTTATTCTGCACCCTTTGCCATACCAGACCTTCATATCTCAAAATAATTCGGCCATTATTATTATTTTTTTTGCGCGTGACCCTATAACCAAGGTGTGGTTAGGTGGACCTGTATAAAAAATCACTGCCTATAGAACAATATTTCTGATAAACTGTGCCAGAAATAAACACCAGTAGTACATGTGTTCATAATTTAAGAAACAAATATGTGATATATATAATTTTTATTATTTTTTTTTTTTGCTGGTGTTTATCATATTGTATGCTCTGATGTGTTTCTAAGGGCCATGGTTTGTTAATTTTGTACGAGTTGTTGTCTGTTTGAAATGTTTCACGACTTTTCTCTGTTATATGTGGTACTGCCTGTTTTTACCTTGTACATATTTTTTTTTTCAAATTTCATTGTTCCATATTCTTGTTTCACTTTCAACTTTCATTTTCTCCATTTTTTTTTATCTTTTGAAAGAGAAAAGAAATCTTCAATCATTATATATTTTTAACTCTTTAAGAAGTTATCCATCTGCAAAGTGTATTCATATAACGGTGCTTATGATACAAAAAAATCTATAGATTATGCATGAAATTTAAAAAAATTCATTGTAGCATGGCAATCATGAATTCATTTAATCACGGTTTTGTCACAAAACATGTATATGTTATGCAATGTTTGTTAGAACAAAAAAAAATTAGTGCTATATTTTATACAGCAGTACCCCACTGTGTGTGTAAATTTTATATGTAAATATATATTTATATATTTGATACAAAAAATCACAAACTATTTTTGACAGAAAAAAAGTTTTAAAAAATTGTTAAAATTGTGTTCATAAGGATCAAAGTATCACATCCAAGTTTCTTGATTGTCTGATAGGGACCAAAAATTCTTAAAACATTTCCATTCTCCTTCTTATTTTTTTTAACCAAGCAAATTCTCATTACCATGAAAAACCATAAATGATGTGTTCAAAATTATTTATAATTTTCAACAAAGTTGAAAATATTTGCATTTTTTGATATTTTTCAGTTAATTTATTTATTAAGTTGTAAAAAAAAAAGTTTGTCTCAGATAGTTGTATATTGCCTTCCAAGTAAGATGAGTACCATCTGTTCCATTTGTATATTGGATAACAAATGTGATAAGGTTTCGATCAAAAAGTGATATTTTTGTCACTTTCAAGACCATAGCCTCGTTTTGAAAGATCATGTGACCTCAGCCTCATTCTGAGAGAAGTCACATGCTAACAGGACAGAAGTTGTAAGAGGTGAAACTACATGTATTATACATGGTTACATGTTTTTTGTCGAGTAAGCGTACACAAAACTTTTTTCGAGCTTACTCCGATATGTGTTTATGTAACAAAATCCATTACTATTTAAGCCTTTTTTTCGAGTAATAGAGTTTATTCATGTGTATCTAATAATATATTCTGTATCCGAGGCCCTGTCCTGCCCTTCTGTGATTTTCCAGTTAACACTGTGTATTGTCTGGCGCTGGAAACAAAGAAAATTGTGTCTCAAAACCAAGGGTAGGACAAATGTAGGCAGTAGTCTGAGCAAATTAAAATGGGATTTATCTGCAGTGACACCCCATGACTTTTTAGAACAAATTTTGTCTCGGATTTGCCCTGATCAGGAGCGATGCAATGTGATTAAGAAACACTCACAGACATTTATAGCCTTGTGTTCAACAGGTAAGGGTCTACCAAATCTTCTATTCTCTAATCTTTCCATTTATCAGTGAAGTGTTTTGAATGTGAGAGAGAGGAAATGGAGAGAGATTTCAGGAGGGGTGTTTGGAATGTATTTCTGTAGTGTGGGAGTTTTTTTGGCAAAGGATGCAGTGCTGTAGGTAAAAAGATGTCTGGCAATGGATCCAGGTCACGCTTTCATTCACTGCCGAGTTGTAAACACAGCACTTTCCCACCATAAACTGATTGAGAAAACTCAGCCTCGTAGAGCCAGCAGCCAACGATTTATACAAACTAACAGCAGAAACTTCCCCCCAGACATCTGGGTAAAGGGACAATGCCCCAGGAATTCTGACATGGTTTACTTTCAGACTTATGTTAAATATATCACCAAACATTGTGTCAAATTGGTGCGTGACTCACTTTGGAAATCTTCTTTTCCCACTCGTAGATTAAGAAAAATAAAATCCCCCAGCTTGGAGATTTCTATGTAACTTGTATGTCTTAGCATTAGAAGTGTTTTATTGTAAAGAACACCATTCTGAATTAACCCTGATTGGTGAAATCAGATGAAATCCTATTAGGTTAGAACTTGTGTGATCAACAGCTTGTTTAAAGAACCAAATAAACAAGACAGAGTTCTCTCCCTTTGACAGATCTTGTCACCTTGTATTCTGGCATTTAAACTTTTGAGTTTGCCAGGTACAAAAAAAAAAATTTTTTTTAAAAGTTTATTAAAAATGAAATTAAATTCTTAATTGCTCTTCTCATTTTACAAGAGAACTTTTAGCAGTATTGATTCTTTTTCATTTCCATATCAAATTTACCTGCAAAAAAAATTCAGGTGAGGGGTTATTTGCTTTTCTGAGGTCATGGCATGTCCCGATCATTAGGAGTCGCGTGGCTTCTGTCGTCATTTGCAAACAGGTGATGCTATGGCCTGGGCCCCCTGTATGGGTATTGTCTGAGTCTCTGCTTGAATGCCGCTAGAAAGCTCAGCTGTTTACAAATTTTTCCCGGCATCTGTCAAATTGTCGAAAATAGCGACACAGCAACCACAAAACATTCCCTCAGTTGACTCAGAACCAAACAAAGACAAATTAAAATGGGAAAATTACCAAAGCAGGTGTTTAATGCAAGGCAAGAGATAAAAGAAATATGATCAAATAAAAGTTCAACTAATCATATTTTCATTGAAGTAACTCTTAATAGGTTTAATTTCATTTTATAATTATCCAAGAAAAGAAAGAAAAAATTCTTTAAAAAGACTTTTGAAAAAAATATTTTGCAGCAAGCACATAGGACCATATGGATGGTGTTTCAAAAATCTTTCAAGAAGTAATTCAATTCAAATACATAAAGAAAGCAATGTAAGTAAGTAAGTAATAGATTTAGGGATTATACAAATAAACATGGCCGAACTAATAGATCCAGAAGTGTAAGAGTACATAGGATATGAACAAGACAGGAAAAGAGAGATTAGGGGGGTTATTCACAGAGGACCCTAGGTCAAGTACCACCCAATCAAAACTGACCTATGATGTCAAACTCACCTTCAAAAAAGCCTATTATCTACCCAAACTTTCCATTTAAATTTCTTGAGAAATTTGGTGTAAAAATGCTTAAATGCTTTTTCCTTGACGACAACAATAGAAAAAATCCTTTTCTGTGTGAAATTGAGAATTAAGGTGTAAAAAGAAGTCTTGGGTCCCATAGACAGGTATTGAAATGAATGCGAGGGATTACTTATCAGAGTTTATTTACCTAACCCTGCGAATCCTGTTTGTTTATGGTGGGAAATGTACAACTCATATGAAATGGAATTTGAAATCTTTTAATTTTCTTTGTGCTTGTCGAGCAATTTTTTTTTTATACACAACGCCTCCTATTGCTGACATTGTGTCATGCATACTCAAGAGATTTAATGCATCAAATGACTAACCGAAATTTTTTTTTCTTTTCGCAGACTGCAAGTTCATTAACTACCCGCCTTCCATGATAGCAGCAGGCAGCGTAGGAGCTGCAGCCCATGGTCTTCTAAAGACAGACAACACGAAACTCCTCCAAAGTCTACATCATATCCTCAGTATTGATGTGGTATGTGTCACGGCTTTTAGGATACTTCCGATTTTAAAATTTTTTTAAAAGGAAATTCTTTGACACCTCTAGCTTGAGAAATAGTTTCTGTAATTTGTAACAAGAAATTGTTGTCATTTTTAGTTTGGAAAACAGTTTCTAATATATTTATAAGAATTGAGCTTGGAAAACAGTTTTTGTTTTATGTTGTAAGAAATCTGTTGTCCCTTTCTGCTTTTTGTTATGGGAAGGGGTAATACAATCAAAGAGAAGTCTTGGGATTCTTTGTTGTCCAATTAGCACCTCAGTGGCTGGTGTTAGTGATAAACACACCAGGCTTGTGATTAGGCAAACTTAACCCAGCCAAAAGGTTAATGACTATTTGATAAGCTTCTAAGGCTTGGGGTTCAATGTCACTATAAACTATTTACTGTAAGAGTGACCTGCCAGACTTACGGCTATAGTGTGGGAACTCTCGCTATCCCTTAGTGTTTATACTGATGGGGATGAAGTGTTTTTCCTGTTTCTCGTTGGAGATATAGATAAAATATTTTGCGTTTATCCATTTTTCACTAAACAATGATTTTTTTTTTACATTTCAGGATTGTTTAAAGTCTTGTCAAGACCAGATTGAGCAGACTTTGTCATCAAATTTGTCGCACATGGCACAGTTTTCGGAAGCCACGGCACCACCCAAAGTGGAGGTCCACAGCACCCACCGTGTTCAGCATGAGGGGCAGCCCACCACCCCAACAGATGTTCAAGATATCGTCTTCTAATTCCCCCATAGCCTCCCGTTAGCTCAGCTCCACCCACCCATCCTGATACTGAGAAGAGTGGTGCCAAGTATTTCTGTTGTATGGTTACTGTCATTGTCGGTGTCGGTATGGGAGGGGAAATAACTGATGCACTTAAATGGTTGCTTAAGTCATTCACAATTTGAAATTTTCTTTTTAAAAAAATCTAGTTATTTAGCAAAAATTAGTGTAATATAGGATTTGGTCCTTCAAAAATCATCTTTTGAATCTCGAGGCGGGAATACATCATGGCATCTATTCTCTGTCTCCATCAAATTTAATGTTGCTGTCTGTTTCATTAAAAGATGCTGTAAATGTTTTTAATAAAGTAAAAGTTACATGAATCGACATGTTCTAACAGGTCCTGACATGTCGCAATGCCATGAAAGATAACTCACATTGGTTTATTAGGTTTACAAGGATTTTGTTACCGAACTTTGTTCACGATTGCTTTATGAAATACCTGCTTTAGGAAACCCGTTTTAAAAGTGTCATCTGGAAAAAGAGGTATTTTTAAATGTTAAAAAAAAATAATAATGGGTCATTCTAACTGAAGATAGAAAGTGTTTCGAGGGAAAAAGTCAAAACAAATCTATCACTTTTAAAGCTTATATTTTAATGTTTTAAAACCATCATCTGATTTAGCTAATTAGCTTAATTTTAAAGAAATGAAATTGAAATTGAGCATAAATTTTTAAGAAAAAAATTGTCACCTATAACCTCTTTAAAGACAAATACTTACAACAATTAGAGTGCTTTCTTCTATTCAATATTCGCGTTTTTTTTTATTCAGTTGGATAAAAAGGGAGTATTGCGTGCGTGTATCGGTCTACTGTTCACATTCACTTCTCTAAAATTTTTACTTTATTTTATTGTCATTATTTGTACATATAATACATTTATCCGAATTCTTAGTTAACATTTAAAATATATTGTAGTAATTACTTATTTTTCAATCCTTATAATGTAATTTCTAGGCATATAGATCTTTTTCCAATTTCGACCATTACTACCTCAGGGTACAATTTTTTCACTTGGATGAACAATGCAATAAAAACAATTAAACACCTTCTGATAGTTTACCCTTGCACGCGACTGTTATACATTTACCTCGTAGGCGGAGCTTACAATTGATTAGCCAATCGTCGAGCTTCTACGTGTAAATCTCTTCCATTCATAAGAGCGAGTACTACATACCCTTCGACGTTCATTCATAATTTGTCGGCTAAGTCCTGCATTTGTTGATATAAAATTTGATGGCCTACATTTACTATTAATAGAAAATAAGCTCGGCAACGATATGTATATGAGATTTGCACTTTCTTTTACAAATTAAACTAAAAGAATTTCTATCATAATCAAAGCTATATATAAATTGTCCACATCGTTTCAAAAATATTTTCTTCATAACTTTACCTTCTAATTCATATTTCTGTTAAATTTTGTAGTATCCAACATTGCATAGAATTTTTTAAATACAAGTATGCACGTTTTAAAACATATTAAGTTGTTCTTCAACTGTTCACATCATCTACATTTTCGAGAGGATATCAAGAACTATCTTTGTTCTCAGTTCGATATTACAACTAGCCGGCTATTCATGAATATTCATGAATATAATGTATTCTACGATTAAATTAATAAAAAAAAATAATAAAAAATTGCATCAAATATACTTTTCATCCAAAGAATTGCATTAAGTTATAAATTTAAAAAAAATTAAGAAAAAATAAGGAAGAGGAGTATTTTTTTCTTTATTTCGGAAAAAAATCGCTTCCGAAGCAAATTCTCCATACATTCATCCCACTAGAAAAATGTTTTAATGACCCCACCCTAATTTCGTCTTTTTTTGATTATCTCGCCTTGTGAGAGGGCTTGACCCTTCATTTTAACAATTCAAATTCCCCTTTACCAAAAGATAAAAATCTGAGTGAATGAAACAATACAACCTGACTTCAATGGAAAAATATTTACTGTGGGAAAGAAAGTAAAACCTTCTTAACTTAAAAATTTGATTAACCATTGACAAAAAATGTGAAATTATGGTTTAATATTATAAACGAAAATTAAAGATATGTTTTCTTTATATATTCTTTAATCGGAAGGATGCACTGTCGTTGATAAGCATATAGTTTTATAACAGCATTTTATAAATGTATAACATGTCAAGTTCTTTGATACGCCTTCATAATCATTTGACACACATTAAGTTCATGAAAATGTTTATCTGCAGATCTGTAGCTCGCTGATCTGAAACATTAGAAAGGAAGACCAGTCTGTTGATATAAGCTATATTTCTTCTGCTGGAAAAAGGCGGGAAATTTCTTGTGGAATATGTCTGAACGTGCTGTCTGTCGACAAAAGGTCTTTTTTTTAAACGTTCTAAAACAATGGTAATTTGACAAAGAATGAATTTATTGAAAAAAATCCCTTTAACGAAAAAAATATTATATTACATTATACTCTCTATCTTATAGTATAAATGGTTTTAAGTTTTTACGAATAGACGCATTTTCCTTATGCAACACAATGCATTGAAATAAACATAAAAAACACTTCTTCAAACATAATTTCGAATGACGTGTAGACATTTTAAGAAAACTGCTTTACAAAACAAAAATATGTTTGAAAAAAAAATGAAATCAATATGCCTATATAAATAAATGCAAATACAGCGGCATGTTATCCTTTTCGATGCAGGGTTTCACCATTAAGATGTTATCTCTTAATTGCCAAGAATAATAGAATGCAAACAGATAATTTCTACAGAGTCCTTTCATTAAATCGTTTTAATAACATTTAGGTTTTATTGATTTGAATCTAAAGAATAACTTTTCCAATCAAAAATTCGGGGATATACAGTTTTTGCCCTGTCCATCCGTCTGTCTGTTTGTTTGCAAGAACTTTAACCTTGCCCATAACTTTAAACTATTTAGGGCTATGGCTTTCATATTTCACAGGTGTAGTCCTTGTGAAAAGATCTTTCTTTGTGTATTACTAAATTCCCCCCCTTGACCTTAGAGTTTGACACACTTTTTACAACCCCTAAACTTCACTTTGGCATGATAACTTTTGAACAGTTGGTGCTAGGGCTTTCATCTTAGGCCAGGTTAAAGCTTTTGCGGACAGACAGATGGTCGGACAGGGCAAAAACTGTATACCTCAAATCTTTGATAAGGGAAGCATAAAAACCTTTCCCTATTTTCTAATGAAAAGAACACATTTGAACCATTGAAACATTGAATGTGAATAGAACTCATCATACTACCATCACACGTAAGATTTGTTGGTGTTTGTAACATTCAAAAGGTATCGTCAAGGTTACGTGTATTTTTATTCAGAGAAACTCCAAAATCAAGTTCAAAGGAACGAAATGATTGACTCCAAAACACATATGTGAAATATAAAAGCCCTTGCACTTACCATTCTAACTTACAGGCCGAGGTTAAAGTTTTTTTTTTCAAAAGTAGGCTAATAACTAATAGATCAAAGAGTCAAAATTGTTGTGTCCGAGATAAAATTACAAATTGTAAATGTACTTTATTTCCCGATCAATGTATTGGCGCAGTTCCAAACAAAAAAAACCACGTGCAGGGCGGGACAAACAAGTAGTCAAAAGCTGGGCTTGGAGCACGTGGATTGACGGAATCAAAGCATGTATATATATGGAATAACTGTCAGATTTCTCAATTTCATGACGATGATCAATCGATTGCCTTGTGTGATAATTTTATGCATAAACACCTTCGACGTTTATGCAAATTATCACGCAAGCCAATCGATTGATCACAAGATGAAATCGAAAAATAAGACAGTTATTCCTCAATTAAATTGGGGTAAAATGCAGGCGGAATTCGAGAGTAAATGTGCATGGTTCTTTGATACTTTTCGGTTCGGGGAAACAAGGAGCACATGCTTGCCTATCTTATATCTAAAAAAAAAAGAAGCATCTGCTGCTTTTGCATGAAATAGATGGAGACAGTATTCAAGCTCAAAAGTCTATTCAACCAATACAAATCAGGAGCAGAGCAAACACAGACTTAAACATGATCAGAGGGGGGATTAGGTGCCATGGAGGATTGAGCATCCCGTGTCGAAAATATTTCATCCCCCTGCATGAAATATATAAATTTGTTAGATCGGCAAGCTTGTTCTCTGTGTTTTCTGAATGTTTTTTTTAGGTCTGTGTTTGCTCTGCTCCTATTTTGTATTGTTTTTGGATTTTGATTTTGAATACTGTTCGTTATCTCCATATCCTTCACTGAAACAAAATGAGCTGTAAAATTCATGAAAATTTGCATAAAATGAGAAAATTTGGAAATTGTTTTATTTTGTGATTTTTCTTTGCCCTTTGTGTATCCCACAACCTAGAATCAATATCAATTGTGTAAGAATGCAACAGGTTTCTAATGATTAATAATTGCATCAGTTTTAAGATCATACTACAAATCAGGGACCTACAAGTTACATTCTAACTGCCCTCAAGGGAAATAATGTATAAAGTTATTTTTGCAGTTTAAAGTATAAACTTTTGCAAGCAATTTTGCCCCGTTTTCAATTTGCCCAGTCAATGTTCTATGTAGGAAAATATACCGTATTCTTTAAATTCGCCCACCCGTTTCCCTGTATACAGTATATAGTCGTTGGCGTAATTGAGATCAATTGCGATGCTTAGCATAATGATTGTTCTGTCAAGGTGCCATTTTCGGAACAAAACCTTTGAATGATATAAAAAAAAACACCCTATAATATAATCATAAATTTATGCTCCTTAATGAAGAAGAATGTGGAGATAACGAACACTATTCAATATCAAAGTTCATAAAACAATACGAAATAGGAGCAGAGCAAACACCGACCTCCTAAACATCATAGCCGGATCGGGTGCCATAGAGGAGTGGGCATCCCCCTGCTGACCGGTCACACCCGCCGTGTGCTCCTTGTCATGATCGGGAAATAACGAAAAAATCTGTCGTCAATTCAATGTATAAATAATGGACTAACTATTTGTATAAAAAAGTCAGTCAGAATTTGACTCAATGATAAATTGTATTCACTGACAATGTGATTGTATCGACTATAGAACTTACGAAATAATGACTTTAAACGAGATTGCTGATATTCTTGTTCAATCAACTTCTTTTTCAATAATACACTGTACATGTTAAAATCATCACGTTTATCATATAGCTTTGTTTTAAATTACCATTAACGTCTTTTTCAAGTAAAATATCCAAATATGAAACAAATGTATCAGACTCGGTGGTATCTTTTATCTCTAGCTCAGCAGGATATATCGTATCGACGTAGGAATAGAAATTGCCATTTTTAATTGACAACACGTCGTTGATATCTAAATATTAAGTTGAAGGCCAAATCAAGTGCTTTTTTTCTTTTCATGCATAAGATTTTGCACAAATTCTGCTTCATATGAATACAAAAATAGGTCTGCTAATACTGGAGCGGAATTGGTACCCATGGGATTTCCAATAGATTGTTAGAAGACCTGGTCTCCAAAAACCACATAGATATTGTCTATCAGAAACTCAAGCATCTTTTTCGTGTCAACTTCAGAGTGCTTGTTTGTGCAATCAGAATGTGATTTAACAAAATAATTTTGCGAATGACCAATGACCAGGTATGTAAATTAACGAGTTCCAATTTTGTTGAAAAATCAACTGCCAGTGATATCAAAAAGCCTAGACTTTGATTTATAGTGGGGAATGGTTGTGTATTAAGTTGAAGAGTTTTCATTGGGATTATGCAAGCCAAAAATAAATCCATACCAGATACATTGATTGTGATGTTACTATTAAAATAGGCAATTAAATATATGTATTGGAAAGGATTAAAGTACATAAAAACCCCTACCTACATTTAAAAGTATGAAAAAATTATCAGGAGACACAAATATAAAGTTTTATAGTATAAAAAAGCAGGGGGTCAAATTTCTATGGGGGTCATTTTTCAACGTGTGTGGAGTCGTAGAATTAATGGTCTGGAATGTTTTTCTACAGTCGAAAAATGAACCTACTTGTCGTAGAATATTTGTATGACCCCCTGGTCAATATTCTACGGGGGTCACTTTTCGTCGTTACACCGGCGTGAAACGTCGTAGTACATAACCTCATGAATCTTCAAAAATTAAATTCATTTCTCAAATAAAAATGAGTAATTTAAAACATTGATGTAGTGAACATCGATGTTATCTCCAAGCCATTTTAATTGATAAGCCAAACAAGAGAAAATGAACGAAAAACGTCTTTGAAATTTTGCAGTATGATGACCGTAACAAACAAGTTGCAATAATGTAGCCCTTTCCGATTTTTTTTATCTGATTTTTTGGGAGTTGAACTATGTTCAATCTCCCATGGGCATCACGTATTTAACATGCGCAGTAATTTGTGTTGATTATATAGAGCCGAAAGCGAGGCTACTGTGTCGGCTGATTTACTCCTATGATATTCAACAGAAAACATGCATAAACATCTGCCACAAATAGTTTATGTCATTTTCTCCTAAATTGATCTAATTTTCATAATATAACTAAAAGTAATGATAAAGTAATCTTATTTTGAATATTAGATTTCGTTCAAAGTAAAACTAAATTATAAAGAACCTCGAAAGTTTTTCGTAATGGAACTAATTTTTAGTGTAGCGTCCTACAATGAAAGATATACGAACGACAACTCTACATACTGACGGCAAGCGGTAAATCTAGTCTTCTCGACGCCCGACTGTCCCGGATTTTTAGCAATTTCTTTTTTACCGGTGCACAGAATTTATTCAAACTTTTCATGAACATTTTCTTGGTTTAAATATATTCATTAATACATAAAAACTTAAGGAAACATGCGTATTCATTACCAAATCAGCAGTATCACCTGCCAAAAGCGGTAAAACTAGTACTCTGTTATAAATGTTTAAACCATAAATGGACACCGATGTTTTCGTAAAATCGCTATTAAAAACAACAAAATGAAGTATGTATTTTTTTAATAAAAGGAAAGCCTCATTTGCATACCAGATAATTTGTACGCACACAAACTTTTACATATACCACTGTTTTTTTTTTTATGTTTGGTCAATATATATTTGTTTTTAACTTGGTATTGCATTTTTCTTCACAATATTAAAAAAGATTTAGTTCTGACGTACTCCATGTATAATGTTTGTGTAATTGAAATACATTTATATTCACAGAGAAGTTTTATATAACAAACCTGTTAGCTCTTAACAGGATGCTGTGTTAAAATCCACATTTTATCAACATTGGTATTATTCCTGCGAAATCGAAATTTTCATAACACATGGTAAAGGTGCAAAGGAAAAATATATTACAAATTTGTAACTGTGAGCAGTGAATTATATAGATGATCAACTGCTTCTAATATGAATATAATGGCAGTGTCCATGTTTTGCAATGGGAAACCCAGAATATGTGTAGGATGAAAATGTAATAGAAGAAGCACAACGGCAATATGTAATAAAGATTCTGTGAAAATTTCGTTCATTGGTGTAAGAGGAGTTGCGGATAAGAAATTGGTATACCTAAAGCGTAACAAACAGATGTACGGAAATCCCGATTAATAAATACCTTCCCGCTTTTCAAGCAGGGGGTATAAAAAAAGGACTAATGTAGGCAGGCAAGCATTATGGCACATGCATTGTTTTGCTATTCAATGTCTCTGACTGTCTTTCTCAAGACTGTTGCAACTCAAAAAATCTGAAACAGTTGTCTGTATTTGAAATAATAATATTGTTCACTCACTTAACCTCCTGATCAAAGATTTTATTTTACACCATGTTCAACTCCCACGAGTGCTTTCAGTACTTTGATTCTGTAGAGGGCTACAATTCCATCGCATCTCTGTAATGGTGCAAAAATATTTTTTAAATACGGGCGACTGCAGGCAGAATAAATTGTTTTTACATTCAACTTACTTCTAATAAGACGAAATTTTTATTCACTGTCGACATCATAGCTCGTTAAACGCGAAAACCATGTAAAATAAATCTGTGTATTTACTTCTCGCTTTACCATCAGCCATGCAGTTCACGCGTGAAGTACTGAGACTTGTGCTTGAAATTTAGAATAACTCAATAAAGCAAATGGCGTTGTTTATAAATAATTTTTATGAATAGTTACACTAAACATCGATAAATAAGATCAATTCACGTGTCTTTTTTTCGTAAACAGCGATATTTAGGCTTAAAATAAGGTAATTCCAAAGAAATCCGCTCCCTATAGATCCTTAATCTCATTGGCTGGTCCAAAATAAAATCTGTCAAGGTCAGTTAACATGGCGGATAAATTTAAGTTATATATGATGTTGACATACACGAATAATACTGATTTATGGATTGTTCTGTATATTTTTGGATAGATTTATGTGTGGGATAGCTCCATTTTGGAAATCCAGGTAAGACATATAAATAAAATAGCCGTTTACTGACAATTTGAGCATAAATTCGTGCGAGAGCGAATCGCTCCCGCTTTGCACTATCACAGAGATCCTAAGGAGTTGAAGCCCTCTCCCCCCCAAAAAAAGGGGAGGAAGGCTATATTATTGCAGCTAGTAACAAACACATACCAGTGAATATATGATGACCGTAATATAATTATACAGATCACTATTTTTACAAACTCATATATAAGATGTATTACATTTCTAATTCATATTTGTAACCGCGCGATCAGCAACTGGGAGAACCCCTCACTACTTTTTTTTTCGAAACATAACCTTTTCTTTTGAAAATGGTCATTGAAAAAGCGATCCCTCCTCTCTAAATTTTTAGTTGCAATGTATGATATATTATTACATACAAATGAGGCAGTCATTAGAAAATAGAAATTAAAATGAACTACTAGTAAATTACCGGTAATCAAGTTGATACTTTGGAAAACGAACTAAATGGCTCGCCAAAATCTTTTTTGAAAAGGGGTGGGGGTTAGAACAACGACAAATTAGGTTGTAAAGTTTGTCAAGTAAAAAAGAAAAATTGTTCAAACTCTAAATCTCTGTATCGTGAATGTATACTCAAGGTTGTGTATTGAGGAGGGGAGAGGGAGTTAAGTGTTAACTTCTTTCGCGATCAAATGATGACTGTGCATAATGCTGCGTTTTGGATCTTTTTTGGTCGCTTCTGTTCTTTTACATCTCAACCTCTTTCCACTTTTATATATTAACTACAGTGGTCCGTCAATTACATACCCAATTTAAATGTTTTGGCCTTACGGTTTTCCAAATAAAGGTAATTTACTATCTTTGCATGAGAGGTGTAGCTAATATCGTAAGAATAGATCTAAAATTAGACTAGATGAAAGATAAAGATAAACGTTTGCTTTTGCTGTTGCAACAAACCCCGTGCAAGTCGTAGAAACTTAGTAGTGCAAACAATGCATGTTTTGACCAATCAATCGACGTAAAAATGAAATCTGTCGAATAGTTTCGAAGTGTTTGAGAATACTAGACGTATATGAAACTTGGACAGAGGACCAATACAAAGCTTAACTATTGCCTTCTTCCAAGGGATATTTGTTTTTAGGTCACCTAAGTAAACTGAGGTGACCTATTGCTATCCATTTTCGTCCGTCGTAGTGCGTCGTTCGTCGTGTGTTGACATTTGAACATTATTAGCTTCTCTGCAACCACTCAACCAATTTCCACCAAATTTGGCATAAAGCATCTATGGATTAAGGGGAACAAAAATTTTTAATTTCATGGTCCCTGCACCTCTTAGGACTGAGGGGCGGGGCCAAATCACTAAAATTAATGCAATCTTTAAAATTCTTCTTCTTTACTCCTGGACATCAAGCAGTCAAATTGTTAGCATGAATGCATTAACCATTGAGTCCTCTACCAAAATTGTGAAATTCCTGGCTCAAGGGTCAGGGGTTCTGGTGTAAGGGCGGGGCTCTATTGATTATATAGTGAAAATGCATTGTTTATTTGAAATTTTTCTTCTCTGCTCCTGGATATTAAATAAACAAACTAAGTACATAGTTATGATGAGCAAGAGTGCCTCTTACAAAATTGTGAATTTTATGGCTCCATGATCAGGGGTTCTGGTGTTAAGACAGGGCTCTATTGATCATATAATGAAAATGCATTATATCTTTGAAAATCTTCTCTGCTCCTGGGTATTAAATAAACTAATTTAGTATAAAGTTATAATGTCTCAACCAAATTTGTGAATTTCATGGCCCCTGTGTCAGGGTTTTTTTCCCATTCGGTGTAAGGAGGGGGGGGGGGCTCTATTGATTATGTAGTGAAAATACATTAATTCCTTGAAAATCTTGTCCTTTGCTACTGGGTATTATGCTTATGATCCATGTTTATATATTCATAGGGAAGAAATGTGCATCTAGCAAAATAGTTAAAATCATGCCCCCTGGGTCAGGGGTATCGGAGGGGAGGGGGGGTGTTACATAGTCAGAAAATAAATAAATGCTTTGAAATCTGCTCTTTGGCATTATGATGAAATAAAATCTATCGCAAAATTTCCAAAAGTTTGAAATATGTGGCTCCAGGGTCAGTGCTTCCTTTGGGTTGGGGTGCACAACTGGCTATAAAGTGGAAGTGCATTTTCTCTTTTTTACTCTGATCTGCCTATTGGTATTAAGTAAACAGAGTAAGCATGCTAAGTTTATAATTATGATAAGCAATGGTGCCTCTTTCAAAATTGTAAATTTCATGACCTTTGGTTTAAAACACGAACCAAATTCAATTGTTGGAAAGCTGTTACGTGATACCCAGGTGACTTATAAGGCCTGTGGGCCTCTTGTTTGAAAATACATCTTGCAAATACCGAAAAAGACGTGACCAACATCGCTTCTGATTTCGAAGCGGTGAAAATCTACACCCTCATACGCTTAAAACGACTCCCCCGTACATTTTAGCGACCCCCAGCGTTACCCGTTGTATACGGTGCTAAGTTTAACTTCATTTAATGGCAAATTGAAAATTAATACACAGCTTTTTAATATTGTTCCTCGTTGTACTTTACATACTGGTGCATTTAAGTAAAATCATTATAAGTTTCTGCATCATAAAATTCTTTTAATCTGCCACACATTTAGGGAAAATAACCAAAGAACTGCAACACCCTCTTTGTATAGTCCATGTTTTATTGTTTGATTGATTATTGTTTATTGTTTAACATCCCTCTCGAGAATTTTTCACTCATATGGAGACGTCATCGTATGCCGGTGAATGGGCTTCAAATTTTGACCTTTACTCGGCACTCAGGACCATTGAGCAGTGAGGGATCTTTATCGTGTCGACGCCTGCCGCTGACACGGGGCCTCGGATTTTAAGGTCTCATCCGAAGGACCCGCAACTTTCTCTTCAAAGTGCCGAGCGCATGGCGAAGGAACAGTTGCTACCCATCTTTTATCGACTTAGGTCAGTCGCGGCCGAGATTCGAACTCACGACCTCCCGATCACGGAGCCAGCGCTCTACCCACTGAGCTATCGTGAACGGTAGTCCATGTTTGAACTGCAGCGAAAATTTGCATGGTATTTGCACAATTAAGTTACGCTTTAGAGTAGTTTTTTTTTACTCTTGAGTTAGCTGCAGATCTGTAGCGTTATGGTTTTATATAGCAAGTAAGTAAATATTTATACCATTCATGCATGCACAGGCAATCTCTGTTGTACAAAAGACGCTACGCGTAATATTTGTGTATATATTTTTCATATATTTTGTTAAAAGTGTCATAAAGGTCCGTTTGGCCGGTGTAAAGACTAATAATGACTCCCATCGAATAATGACGGGGGTCAATATTTTACGGCGAAAAATGACCCCCGGTCATTATTCGACGTCGAAAAATGACTCTTTTGCCCGTAGAAAAAAGTGTCACCACCCTAAAAATTTGCAGAACCCACGTGAAGAAAAAATGACCCCTGTTGCAAAATGACTCCCTGTGGATTAAAGCTGAAATTTTCAGGGGGCCAAACAAATTAGATAAAGAAGCATATTTGCCAAAATGCTCACCTGAGCTAATTGGGAATAAATTGATGATATGTTGATCTCATAACATTATACAATTATAGCTATATTTTAAGGTCAATGCAATGATTCAGAATCAAAAGGAGTAAAAGATTTATCGAGCCTAAAGGGTTAGGTAAACATTGTTTTTTTATGGTGGAAATCATCGTACTGACAGAAAAAATCAGCAGTATTTTATATTTTATTATATCCTCCGCTTGAAAAACGGGAGGGTATAAAGTGATCGGGATGTCCGTCCGTCCGTCTGTTACACTTTTGGGTATGTAATGAATACTATGTGCTAAATCAAAAGGTTATGTCTACATGTATATGTTTTTGCATTAGAATGTGTATTTTACACTAGCCAATAGCTTTACAGAGCATATTTTTAGGTGTTATTCCCACCCCAACCCCTTACTTATTTAGGAGGAAGTCGATTATCAACAAAGGAACAAACAAAACTAACCTACCCTTATTTTTCTATAAGGAGGGACTAAAAATAAGCTTAAAATAATCTACTATTCTACAAATTTTCAACTGTTACTTTGCCACAATACTTTCAAGTATCCCCCGCCAACATTTAAAGTATGCTTTAGTCATGGCGAAGTAAATTATGATATGATAGTTCTTGTGTGAAGGCTTAACTTCAATTCAATATTTTATCTAGAGCCTTTTTCAGTATTATTGAAAGGTATAAAGTTTCATTTATATTTTTGTTTTTCATTTATTTTTTTTTGTGTTTTGATTTAACGTAAGTTCTTTTTTTGGGAGGGGGATAAAAAATTCCTCCTCTTTCATTGTCAAATAGGATTTGCTAAACTAATACAAGCTAAAAGTTGAAATGAAGGAAAAATTAATTTTTCCTATTAAAGAGTAATTAAACTACGAAAGCCGGATAGGCTCATTTCTGAAAAGATAAAAAAATATTTAACTCGTTATAACGAGTTAATTATCTTGTTATAACGAGTTAGTATCTCGTTATTACGAGTTAATTACCTCGTTATAACGAGTAAATTATCTCGTTATAACGACTTAGTTTTATCTCGTTATAACGAATTACTTATCTCGTTATACCGAGTTAGTTATCTCGTTATAACGAGTTAATATCTCGTTATAACGAGTTAATATCTCGTTATAACGAGTTAATTAACTCGTTATAACGATTTAGTTATCTCGTTATAACGATTTAGTTATCTCGTTATAACGAGTTAATTATCTCGTTATAACGAATTAATTATCTCGTTATAACGAGTTAATTATCTCGTTATAACGAGTTAGTTATCTCGTTTTAACGAGTTAATTATCTCGTTATAACGAGTTAATTATCTCGTTATAACGACTTAGTTATCTCGTTATAACGAATTTGTTATCTTGTTATAACGAGTTAGTTATCTCGTTATAACGAATAATTTATCTCGTTATAACGAGTTAATTATCTCGTTATAACGAGTTAATTAACTCGTAATAACGAGATAATTTACTCGTTATAACGAGATAATTAACTCGTTATAACGAGTTAGTTATGACTTAAAAATGACTGTAGTTTTAATGTCATTGATGTTTAGTTGATAATTATCAGTCCTACTTCACTTCAATATTGATAAAAAGTTGCAATTTTAATTTGCGATATAGTTTAAATATACGAAAGCCATGAAGGGACACGTTGATTTTTCAAAAAAGTAAAAATTAATTCGAGATCTCAAATTACACAATCCGTTCCCACGGATTATCAATTCGTTCCCTCGGTTTATAATTCGAGATCTCGAATTACACAATCCGATCCCACGGATTATCAATTCGTTCCCTCGGTTTATAATTCGAGATCTCGAATTACACATTCCGATCCCACGGATTACTAATTCGTTGCCTCGATTTATAATTCGAGATCTCAATTTAAACAATCCGATTCCACGGATTACTAATTCGTTGCCTCGATTTATAATTCGAGATCTCAATTTACACAATCCGATCCCACGGATTGATAATTCGAGATCTCGATTTGTAACATCAGTCTAATGATTTTGGCAATCAGTGCTCGCGAATTTATTACATGTATATATGTATATAATTATGTAATGTTGGATACATTCAAATCCAACTATTTGAATCAATTAATGCGATTCATGTATTTTGTTTCAGCAATTGCGGTCGTTCCGAACCTCTTTTATAACTAATTCAACGTATATTTTATTTAGATAAAAAAAACAATTACACAGAAGCCATATTTACTTTTAATATATAGGACTTTCAATTATTCTAATATACACGTAAAACAAAATCGATGACTTTTTTTAAATATAAATATCAGTACTAGAATGTAGATTTGAGTCAGGTTCATGTTATTTTCTCATTTTGGACCGTAATATGTATTAAAAGGTAGGATCTAAACACCTACAATATTTTATTCATTAAACACGTATTGCCATATCCGATATGTACAGATAGCTGATATCAATGAAATCATGAGAAGGGTTTACATTCCGAGGGAACGAATCGTTTAAACTGAATGAATTACAATCCGAGATAACGGATTGTGTTATTTGAGGTAACGAATTGATAATCTGTGAGAACGAATTGATAATCCATGGGAACAGATTGTGTATTTCGAGATCTCGGATTATAAATCGAGGGAACGAATAGGTAATCTGTGGGAACGGATTGTGTAATTCGAGATCTCAAATTAATTTTTACTTTTTTGAAAAATCAACGTGTCCCTTCATGGCTTTCGTATAAATATACGAAAGCCATGAAGGGACACGTCGATTTTTCAAAAAAGTAAAAATTAATTCGAGATCTCGAATTACACAATCCGTTCCCACGAATTATCAATTCGTTCTCTCGGTTTATAATTCGAGATCTCGAATTACACAATCCGATCCCACTGATTACTAATTCATTCCCACGATTTATAATTCGAGATCTCAAATTACACAATCCGATCCCACGGATTAATAATTCGAGATCTCGATTTGTAACATCAGTCTTCTGATTTTGCAATCAGTGCTCGCGAATTTTATTGCATGTATATATGTAAAAATGTAATGTTGGATACACTCAAATCCAACTATTTGAATCAATTAATGCAATTCATGTACTTTGCTTCAGCAACCGCGGTCGTTTCGAACCTCTTTTATAACTAATTGAACGTATATATTAGATAAAAAATAATTACACAGGAGCCATATTCACTTTTACTATATAGGACTTTCAATTATTCTAATATACACGTAAAACAAAACCCAGGACTTTTTTGAATAAATATCAGTTCTAGAATATGGATTTGAGTCATATTCATGTAATTTTCTCATTTTGGACCGTAATAAGTAATAAAAGATAGGATGTAAACAACAACAAAATCCTATTCATTAAACACGTATTGCCATATCTGATATGTACAGATAGCTGATATTAATGGAATCATGAGAAGGGTTTACACTCCGAGGGAACGAATTGTTTAAACTGAGAGAATGAATTACAATCTGAAATAACGGATTTTGTTATTTGAGGGCACGAATTGATAATCTGTTATAACGAATTATTAATCCGTGGAATCGGATTGTGTTTTTCGAAATCTCGAATTATAAATCGAGGGAACGAATAGGTAATCCGTGGGAACGGATTGTGTAATTCGAGATCTCAAATTAATTTCTACTTTTTTGAAAAATCGACGTGTCCCTTCATGGCTTTCGTATAAATATTATTAATCCTGAACTATCTTGCTGTCAATAATCACAATTTGATACGTATAGCAATCTTTATTTACACATTTATACGTGAACGTCTCCAAGGACACAATATAAAAAGAATCTATTACCAAATGTACTTGCTTCAAAGTTTGGCAATTTATTTATGACAACTTTCTCCAATAAAAGACACTAATTTTTCTGATATGTTTGGATGACTTATTAGCTTTCATAACCAATGTTTTAGTACCGAAATTAATACAGTATAATAGGAAGCTAACGCAGGCGTTAATGCAACATATATCATATACACTTACAGTGTGATATATATATTATTTTGTGAGTCAGAAATATTTTGAAGAAGGGGGATATGGAGACATCAGCAATGAGGCCATGGGCGTAAAATTCGGGGGCTACTGCTCACTCATAACACAACATCAAGAGGCAGTCATAAGTTTCCATATACATGTACATGTTTTTGTCTTCGGTATATCAACTGCATCGTTTATACATAAACAAAAAATAATCACAGGCACAACCCCTCGAAAAACAAAAGTTTGCTGTTTTTCAATAAAATCTTTATCATACACACTATAAACAAACTTGATCAACTCGGTTTTATATGTTATACTACTATACTTCCTATCACTTAGATATATCAACTTTAGATCAGTTTTTAACTCGTCATAACGAGAAAATTAATTCGTTATAACGAGAAAAATTAACTCGTTATAACGAGTTTATTTTCTCGTTATAACGAGATACTAATTCGTTATAACGAGATAATTAACTCGTTATAACGAGATAACTAAGTCGTTATAACGAGATAACTAAGTCGTTATAACGAGATAACTAAATCGTTATAACGAGATCCTATCTCGTTATAACGAGATAATTAACTCGTTATAACGAGATAACTAACTCGTTATAACGAGATAAATAACTCGTTATAACGAGATACTAACTCGTTATAACAAGATAACTAAGTCGTTGTAACGAGATAAATAACTCGTTATAACGAGATACTAACTCGTTATAACAAAATAACTAAGTCGTTATAACGAGATACTAACTCGTTATAACGAGATAATTAACTCGTTATAACGAGTTAAATTTTTTTTATCTTCTCAGAAATGAGCCTATCCGGCTTTCGTATTAAACCGTATTGTTGCATGGTTTGATTTCTAAAAACAAGTGGAATATCAATTTTTAAGCAAACATTATAAGAAGGACTATTAAAAGGAAATTTTATTTACCTGACAATTAAAGAATATCTTTTCAAACACAATTTTAGCATTAAAAGACTAATTATTTCACTTATTTCGAATTTTTGTATTTTTTGGTTACAGAAAATGTAAAAATTAGTTTTGCTGTAAAAAAGATATCAATTGCAAGGATTGTATTTTGTAAAAAACAAAATTAAAAACTTTATGTACCATCTTTGATTTTCTAGGTTTGTTCCTTTATCAGAGAAATGAAGATTAATTGATTGATTGTTAATTGCTTAAAACTGATTTGTCAATATTTCGGCAGAGAGGAATGAGGAACTTTATTACCGCTACGTGCTAAGAAGAACAAAGATCAAATCTACTCGAACAAATGCATGAAAGAACAATTATAATATACTGCATATTTTTCCCTTCATTATAAATAGAGATCTGACCTAGGACCGGGCTTGGTTTTATTCTCTACAAAAAGCTTGTCGATATCCGTTCCGATTAATGACATTAGGCTGAATACATATAACAATTTGTTTTTTCTAAATCTTTATTTCAGTGAGTAGATATAGGAGAAACCCTTTCATTGATTTTTTTAGTTTGTTATCTCCAAATGTAATAATTGATATTTTTCTTTACTTCTCATTGTGCATAATGGTAATGTCTACTGTCTCTGAAATTCTACTCTTTATGTCTTGGCTATTTATCCGTGGATATAATAAAACGTGTCATTAATGTGTGCAAATTATTTAGGCCTAAATGAAATCCAAGGAAAATAAATACTGATATATGTAGCCAAAGTCAATGTGATTAAATTTTAAGGAATATATACAAATGTAATTCATTGCAGCTCATTGCTGCCAAGAATACCTGTATCGAGTAACACAAAGTGAGCTAACGTTGTCCTCGGAGAAAGTGTGCTTATATTGTAACGCCTGACTGACAACTATACACTGGATTGTTACGATCTTATCTTTCTTTAGTGTTTCTTATATCAAGAATGGGTATGCATAAAGGAGAGATAATTGAAAGAAAATACACAAGTCTATAAAAAAAATTAGAACAGTCTTTGAAAAGGCGAAAAATCTAAAACTTTAAAAGTGTGGTACGAGGTGGATTCGAACCCGTGACTTTAAAAAGGAAGTATCAGAATTGTAATAGTCAGCACAGATCAATATCAACTGAGCTAGTCTGACTATAAAATTATATCAATATATACTCTTCAAAAAAAGAAACGCATAGTAGAATTTTAGTGACACATTGAACATAAAGATTATTCAGTAAAATTATGCATTGATAAAACAGAAATGTGGTAAGCAAAAGGAATACTAATTTTAAATGTCATAATTACTCAACAATTTTAAAATTGTAGTCAGTTTAATACCATTAAAGATCAATATCTGGTATGCCCCCCGCAGACACAAGTGATAGCCACAAACGGCATCTAATGGAAGCAAATGTGTGTAATAAAAACTGTATAGGATTACTCTCCCACTCCAAATGTAGAACTTTGGTCAGCGGTTGCAGAGTCTGGGGATGCGATTGTCTTTGGCAAATCATGTCAATCCATTTTGTCCAATGCTGCTTAATTTGGATTAAACCTAGCGATTTAGATGATTTTGACTGAAACAGGTTGTTGTTTCTTTGCAAGAATAGATGTTTCAAACAAGCCATATGTGGCTGTGCATTGTGCGATTGCAATACGGCATTAGGATGCTGCAAAATTGAATGTGAATGTGTAGGTAAAACATGGTTAGAGTACCTTTTTCCATCAAAGTTCATTGAATTCGAAAAAAATCAATCTTACTTTCTTATAATACCTTTTTCCATATCATTACACCACCACCACCAACTTTTTTAACGTCCTGGAGGCAGTTATCTGTTTAACATTCATTTCAAAGCATTAGCACTCTTAAACTTATAAGATGCTTTCAGATAAACATTTTGGACTAGTTGGTTAACCAAAATGTTCAGCAGTGATGCTGTGGTCATACTCTGTTGATCTGAGATCTTTGAAGTCGATATTTTGGGTGTTATGGGGTCGGAACAATGGCATGTAAATTCCTCTTGCAATCATTCTTAGTCAACTGAAAACGGTCTTGTTAGATGATCTGTGCAGTTCAGGGATAGCTTATGTTTTAGATGACGTCCTTGCATTACATTCATGCAATTTACGTAATCCTCGGAAGTGATGCTGTGCTGCTGATGTCACACGTAGTCTGCCATATTTTTTGCGAACATTGGGTGTTCGATATTAATGGTTTATGTTTTATAGGTTAGATATGGTCTGTGTGTAACATTAAAACCTCTTGCAATTGTAGATTGCGGTACCCCAGCTTCCAGTCGCCCTTTTTCCTTTTTGTGCTATGCAATATTCAGATGCAGCATTTTTAGGAAGCTTTATATTTCAGATCAAACCAGGTTCAAAATATCGAGAACCCCCGCTTTTGATAGCCCCTTTGTACCTGAAGGAATTGCATCGGAATTCAACAAATGAAAATTGAGATAAAAATTTTGGGGGAAATTTTGCAAAATCAGGTCTTTTTGTCTGTGAGACTTGTAGAATAGCAGTAAAGTTAACAATTGCATTAAAAAATCATGCATTTCACTGGAATACATCGTATCCATACAAAAATAAAAGGTATGACAAAACTATCATACATTTTTCAGGGCATTGTTCCTACTATGCGTTTCTTTTTTTGAAGAGTATATATGGCATAAATTTTAAGCAGATTATCAAAATCAGGTTTCCTTATTTTTTGTAGTTTTTTTTGTGAATTTCAACCCTAGGGCAGGGGTGCTCCTAAAAAAATCCTATCTTGAATTATTCTTTACATCCTAACCTATCAAAATATCACAGTTTTATTTAGGGGCAGGCCTGCCCCGGAGGACTTCCTTCTAGGCCAAAATACATGCAAAAATCAACGCTTTAACGGACAAAATGGTGTTTTGGCCAACTTTGGTAGTTTATTGTAAAGTTGTAAATAATAAATATTAGGTATAAAATACAAATTTGAAAAATTTAGACATATATCTGGTAGAAAACAACAAATAAAGATCAATTTTTACATGTCAATTTTTCCGGGAAATTGTTCTCTCCTATAGGTCAGTTCTTTTGTCATAATTAATACATCCTTTTGTATCACTTTAAAGGGGGTCAATTTTTCAATGGGGGTCAATTACTTACTTAGTGTAAATGATCTTGGGCCATACAGCGTAAAAGAATTCATGTTAAATAGGTGATTGTATTTTCTTTAATGCCCCACTTGAGATTTTTTTTTCTCGTACGGACACATTGCCATTACTGGTGAATTAACTGTCGCGAGGGGATGTTATGCTTAGGGGTGCTCCTGTTGTCTTCAATATTGGTGACATAATGGTATACCTTGTTTTACAGAGGTTTTCCAGTTTCATCGCTGATGTTTGTAAACGATAGGGAGGATGCGTTCATGTTGGGTGCCATGGACTGTGTAGGAAACGAAGATTCTTTATTAAAGTGTTCCAGATCGATCACACCATCCAGCAGCTGTTACAGGGATGGAAAGGCCGCTGTAGTCTGCTACAATGCAGAAAATGGTTTGTTTTGAACGATGATTTCTAGTTTTATGTTAAATATATATTTTTAAAAGAAGTTTGATTGGTTCTCTTTTCAATGAAATAATATCTAAAAAAAAAAAAAGAAAGGAATTGGAAGAATAAATGGTACATTTTTTCGATTTTTCCAGACACGATTCAATATGTCATTAAAAAGACTGCACAGGAAAAGAGTATAACTATGCCTAAGATGTATATAAATGGCACTTGGAGAGTATTATGTCGAGGCAGTTGGGATGAATCAGATGCTAATGTTATCTGTAGAAGTCTTGGTTATATAGGGTATATCATCCTTCATTCTCGCCGTAGCTCTCTCTCTCTCTCTATCTCTCTCTTAAAGCTATCCTCAAAACTTCAAAGACGACACGTTAACCAAGGGACCATATAGAATATTAAGTATGATAATTAAAGTCTGGATCATTGCGTTTCCTATTTTGCAGACATGGAGCTTTGTTACGCAGTTGGACACATGGAAGTTCCTTTGGTAAACCTTTGGTGAACAGTATATGGTGCAGTGGTCGTGAAAAGATTATAACACAGTGCAAGTCTGGCCTATACCGTCCAGAACACTGCAGTTCTAATGGTGGTGTGGAAATTGAATGTCACTCCAGTTTTAAAAGTATGTTTAAATAATATACGAAATGACTTTTAAAAAAAAGAAGTCATAATTTAATTTTGTTTTTACTTAACAAATAATCCTATGTGGTAATGAGTGGTCTGTGACCTTAATAAATTACGTCCAACTATCATTGAAAATGAATATTTGGTACTTTGCTAAAGATTGTTCCGAATTTTATACTTTCTACACTGTTTACTCGTTCATTTTATATTACTTCTTGTGCCTACGGAATTTGTCATTGACTAAAATAAGTTCATGGACATTTCTTTTAACCAGTTTTAAGTTCGATAAAAATGAAATCAAAAAATTCATTATAAATGTATGCATCTTCTGAGCCAAAGTGGAAAGATAAGTACCAACATGTAAGATTTACAACAAAAAAAACATTTTTGAAAATTAGGAATAGAATGATTTTGCGAACATAAAAGGAAAATGGTTCTATTATATGTGTGCTGTTAAGTATTGTTCACTAGCCATTATGATATACAATGTAATGATAATATCTCAAAATATATATATTCACTCTAAAATTTTAAACGAAGTACTAGTATTATGCATATGTTTAGTTACTAGAGTAATTTACTGCTCATGACAGACAATACTTCCAAACAGTCTTCCAAATTATTGAAAATATATATCTGACAGAGCATTGCGAAAATATATTGTACAATACAATCTTGAACACACGTGTGCTTGAAATTATCTAGAATATTTGAGGGTTGTCTGTTAAGTTCGTGGACAACATTGATAATTACTGACAAACATTGATAAATTATATATGAAACTATTATTGTCATTAAATTCATGTTTCATTTAATCAATATGCACGTTTTCAACAAAAACAAAGCACAAATAGTTATATTTTTATCAGATACAAAAAAGACACACACTCACCCAGCCGCGGAGCACTAAATCGAAAATCATTGACGTTACCTGACGTCAAAAGCTGAATACGATCGCGAGTACATGTAACTTTATCAACATAGTTACCGTTTACATGTAACTCAATACATTTTTTATGTCGCTTTAACCAGTCATAAAAATGTGCACAAAATGTTCAGATTGCATACGTAAAATTATATTTAACCATGCCTGTCTCATTACCTGTAATCATCCTACCTCTATCCGAGTAAAAACGGCTTTATTTGAGAAAATATACGACAAAGTCACGTTACGAAATTAACTTTTTACATCACTGCAATCTCGGAGTAATGGTTTCCCTTCAAGCATGTCATCCTGTTAACTGTTCCTTCCGCCTGAAAATTTTATTTTTACTTAAATACTTAAGAACGGCTCTCTATACTATATTTTCCGAACTGCTTACAGGATTTATGGGTTTTTCCGATGTCTACGCAGAATTTTAACACTGCTCACTGCTCCACCTATTCCGAAAACGTTCCTTTTTCGAACAATGCCGATCCTGTCTTAATAGATTCTAACCTCGATTTCTCAGCCATTTATGAACTCTGAATGTTCAAATTTTGCAGGTTTGTAGTTATAACTTTTGTTATGTAAAAGCAATCCGAATTTCCGCAGAATTATACAAATTACAAATGAAATTTATAAAATGATAAATAACTTTTTAAATTAAATTTTCCGGTGCTCCGGGTCACCATCTCAAGACTAATAATGAAGCCATTATTATAATTATTTATTTGAAATTGAATATAATTTTACATTTTGTAATTGGGATTTAGTAAAGGATTATAAATATGTTAATAATAAATATCAATGACACCATCTTCCTTTAAATTTGAGCTTGTCCACGAACTTTACGGACAATCCTAGTACATGTACATAATTTAGAATTACACGCCCGAAAGTTTCCTGACCATATAATTTGTCATTAATGAGATATTCTGTGCGCAATATCTTCATAAAATTCGCGTTAAAAATTTTAAAATGTGTTCTCTTAAACAACCAAGGGTGAAGCCACCAGAGTAATGAGAGAAATATTTTTATATTACAGTGTAGGAATGGCGATTGTGTGACCGTCTTATCAATTCTTTATTCAATTGCCACCCGATACAGATTTAAAAAAAAGGTTTTGAAGAAAAGCCAGGCCCTGGTTATTTGGAATAATATTTTAGTCTCTCGTCCATTATAATGATTATATTTCCATTTCTAATTTTTTTTCTCTATAATAACCCTTTGAAAGTAAGCGGAGTTGATTTCCTGATAATTCTGCCGGAATGTAAATTAGGCAGGTCGATAGGTCAGCAGCTAAGGAGGCCTAATACGCATGCAAATCTCGTGCGCATCTGTCTCTGTGTCTGACGCTAAGGAGGCCAAATATGCATGTAAATCTAGTGCGGCTGCCTTTGTGTTTGACGTCAGTGTGCGAGGACTATTGAAATTGGCATGGAAGTCCTCGTGTGATTTAAATCGATTAGTCTACATTCTTAATGTCTAAGTCTACAATTTTATTTCACAATGAAATGGAAATATAAGGAATCACTGTCTAGTTTTGAGAGTATGCCAGAGCATCAACAATAGTGGGAAACATGGGATAATTTGCATAACGGGCGAAGCCACTGTGTTCCAGTAATAGTGCAAAAACTCATCTTATACATGAAGTAAATTGAAAATAACATGTATAAGTCGGGTTTGTACATGTATAATTGTGGTTTTAACGGGAAATTATATAAGTGACACCAGCTAGGGCTAACCACAAATCAAATATAGTGTATCTCTTCACACAAAATCACCAGGGCGGACGCACCAAAAAAGGAAGTCTTGTTATATACCAAAGAATGATAGCTGAAAGAAATCCATACAGGATGTAAATGTGGACTTGTATGTTTTTAATTTTTTCATCTGATTAAATATTTATAATTACTGTAATCCTTTTAATTAAAAACATGTCTATATACAGATATTATTAGACTTGTCAATGGGAGGACTTCTAGCAGTGAAGGTCGTGTAGAGGTGTTTATCAGAGGGAGATGGGGCACTGTGTGTGATGACTACTGGGACGACATGGACGCAAGTGTTGTGTGCAGAAGTCTGGGGTATTCAGGGTAAATTGTATTTATTTTTCCTATTTACAAATTTTACAGTTATTAACGACACACTTTGATTATATATTGTCATGCTTATTTCATAGAAATTCTACTGCTCACCAAGGGGCCTATTTTGGAAGAGGGTCGGGAGCTATTTGGTTAGATGGCGTCAAATGTCAGGGGACTGAGTCATCCATCTTTGACTGTAGAAACAGAGGGTACGGGATTCATAGTTGTAGTCACAGCGAGGATGCTGGTGTAACATGCAACTAATTTACTATCTATGTACATGTTAATCTTCAAAGTTTTCAACAGTTTTTTTTTTATTGATTCCAGAGAAAATAAAGTAATTGCAAATGTATTAAGCAATAAGATTGTAATCGAAATAATTCTTTGAAATAACAACTGCATATTACAATTCTACACATAATGAGATATACGAATGTTTATATCAGATTAATATTTTTATCTGTATGTACTTCTTGTGAAACCTCTAATCACTTTCGAATTTTTTTCTTTCTTTTTCCACGCGAGTAAATTACACTGATCATAAAGTGATAACATATGTTCAATTATGATTTAATTTTTACTTCTGATGAAAAAAAAACTATTGTTCAAATTTTCCCTTTCTATCTACCGAACTCCTTGTTAGAAGTATTTTGAAAAGTACTTGTCAAATTTAATAAAACTGTGCATAAATTATTCATGTCATTACTATATAAGTATGATATAAAACATACTCTTTTCCTTATCATACCCTGAATCAGTCTCCAGCCATCGTCGTGATATTGGTATGTTGGGTAGATACTTGGTGTTATATGGAAATGGTGTTATATTTATCTCTATTTAAAAACAGATGAAACTTAACACACTTGGGATATATAAAAGACTTCACGGTCTTACTTATTTGACTCTATACTGGATAGTCTAGCAGTTGTTATCCTATTGGGATAGAGGGTGCATAGATGTTTACTGTTTTAATTTTGTCATCTGTCTGCGTGCTGCTAAATAAACATGTACAGTAATGCACGATCGATGAAGTATAGTTCATGCTTAATGTAATATAGTGAAATGCAATCAGAGAGCTCTAATAAGTTTTATAAAGTTTTTTTTACCTACATTCATTGTACTATTTTTAATCACTATCATAAATATTAAACACAATTTTTGTAATAAGAGTTCGTTTCGCACGATCCTGAAGTCATAGTTTTTCTCTAAAATACTAAGTTGTCATCAAATGTAAATTAAGGGATCGTTTCAACTTAACTAACATTTAGAATTTGTGTAACTCTTCGTAGGGAAAATATTTTCACTATATTTTAAAATATATGTTGTATATGAAAAGATTGAACAAAAATCAAAACGTTTGGTCGGTATGTGTCAACAATAATTGTACTTGGATGTGACCATGTATGTTCATAGTACATGAACCATTTATTTTTTCATCTTCGAAACTGCAAAATAGATGATGGATTTAAGTTTTTGCTTATAATATTGAATTAAAACTGCTTTGTTCATATAATAAGTAGCCTGTTGGTATTTGTACAGTCGAACCTCATTTATCCGGACACTTATTTTCACAAGCAAATCGACTGATTTTTTTTTTATAATTAGTGGATATAGAAGTGACATTTGTTAATCAGAAATATATCTCCGAAGGTCAAGCGTCCGGATTAAAGAGATTTTGCTACATATTTTTTTGATACCTTAAATTTTTTACTTTTATTCTCATCTTGTAGTTGAATCATATTAATACTCAACATATTTGATATTTCAATAAATTCTTTCATTAGCACGCTTTTTATTATTATTATTTTATAAGATAGAAAAAAAAATGTTTCCCCTTCTTTTCAGTGTTGTCAAGTGTTACGATGTGTGTTTCTTTTTATTTGTTCGATCTATTTGTAAAATCTACTGTAAGTTTTTAAATGTTATATAGAAATGGTTACGAAAGCGTGTAAATCTGACATAACAAATTATGGAATTATAAATGGAATAATAGAAACTATTGATTAAATTGGAACCTGTAACATTGGAATTCTAAATTGTATGATTGTCCATCCTGCTATTGCAGCTCAAGTTGATTTGTACATGTATGTCAGAGTCTGTCAGTTCCGCTGTTCCGACTTCTTATATTGATTTTTCATTCTTTTGACTATACAAAAACCAATCGCAGTCAATCTAAAAGTTATTGAAAGGTTTCTTATTGGCTGAAATCCAACAATATAGAACAAATATTACTCAACTATATTGGCGTCAACAACAATTGCCAAAAATAACAAATGATTTAAACTAAAATGTACCCTTTTAAAATCTTAAACGTCTTTTTTGTAAGATTGAAATAATCTTTAGGCTTTTACTTATTGTGGTGTGTAAACAGACCTGTGTAGGGTACTTGAAACTTGAAAAGAGACTCAAAATGCAGTGCCTTGCTGCAGGGAATCTATGCTCTGGGACCAAAAAAAATCAATGAATTTAAACAAAATCCTTGCAAAGATCCTGGTCCTTTGTTGCAATTCGAACAATTCATTTTCATCAGGATTGTCATTTTAAGATAAAGTCATATTAAAATTTTATTCGATTTGATTTTTAAACGGAGTTGCAATTGCTTATTTTGTTTGGAGCAGCATTGGAATTGCTCTTTTTATCTATGGGCTGATAAAGTTACATGTTTTCAGAATGAAAAGTACGAATTATTTTAATATTGAGCAAATTTGTTCAATTCAAATTTAATGTACATTCTATATAATACTGCTCGATGACCCAGGCTCTCTTAAATAAAACTAGAGGTACTGTGAGCAATGGGGTCACTAAATGATACCCCCCGCCTCCCATATGTGTATAAATGGCAGTGTCCATGTTTTGCTTTGGGAAACCCAAAATATGTGTCGGATCAAAAAGTAAAATAGGAGGTGCACAATGGCAATATGTAATATAGATTCTGTGAAAGTTTCATCAAATTTCATTCAGTGGTATAAGAGGAGTTGCGAATAAGAGATGGGTACCTCAAAGCGTAACAGACGGACGGACGGACAGACGGACGGACGGAATAAACGATTACAATATACCCTCCTGCTTTTCAAGCAGGGGTATAAAATATGGTATACATGTAAATTAAAATATATATATAAATATATAAATATATATATATATATATATATATATATATATATATATATATATATATATATATATATATATATATATATATATATATATATATATATATATATATATATAAGGAATCTATATTAGTTATTGGAAAAAGAAATAAAAGATATGATTGATTGCGTTTGAAAATGTATCTACCATTGTCCTTGCATAATTTCTTCTAACCTTTATGAATTACACGCACACCCTCATATTGATTTTGGATTTTTTTTTTAAGTTATACAAAATATTAGTGAAGTAAATGTACCTAATATCTTAATTAGAATATTTATCCAAACAGTTTCATTTTTTGTTATTTTTCATATTTTAAACTTTATTTTGTAGCAAATATGAGTGCATGAAGAAAAAGATATGGAGATAACGAACAGTATTCAATCTCAAAGTCCAAAAAACAATACAAAATAGGAGCAGAGCAAACACAGATTATCAGAGGTGGGATCAGGTGCCATGGAGGAGTGAGCATTCCCTGCTCACCGGTCACACCCGCCGTGTGCTCCTTGTCAAGATTAGGAAATAATGGGAAAATCAGTCGTCAATTCAGTGTTTAAATAATGGACTAACAATAAGTATGAAAAACGTCAGTCAGCATTTGACTCAATGATAAATTGTATTTGCTGACAAGGTCATTGTATCGACCATAGAACTGACAAAATAAAACTTTAAACAAAACTGTTGATATTCTCGTTTCATCAATTTGCTTGTCAATAATTTACCTCGTTTTAGAAATTGTTCACACGTAGAGCATCCACTTACGTTTAAAATCAACTGACATATATATATACTCCGTATGCAGGTGATGAAGGTATATTGCTGCATAAGTAAGGGGTGTTGACGATAGAAAAGTTAAAGTCATCACGTTTATCATATAGCTTGGTTGTTAGATTGCCATTAACGTCTTTTTCAAGTAAAATATCTAAGTATAAAACAGATGTGTCAGACTCTGTAGTATCTTTTATCTCAAGCTCATCGGGATATATCGTATCGACGTAGGAATGGAAATTTCATTGTTATTTGACAATACGTCGTCGACATATCTAAATGTCGAGTTGAAGGCTACAGCGAGTGTTTTCTTCTTTTCACGCATAAGAATTTGCACAAATTCTTCGTCATATGAATATAAAAATAGGTCTGCTTATAACAGAGCGCAATTGGTACCCATGGGGATTCCAAAGTTTGTTGGAATACCTGGTCTCCAAAAACCACATAAATATTGTCAATCAGAAACTCAGGCATCTCTTTGATGTCAACTTCAGAGTACTTTTGTGTGCAATCAGAATGTGTTTTAATATAAATAATTTTGCAAATAACCAATGACCAGGTAAGTAAATTTACGAGTTCCATTTTTATTGAAAAAGCAGCTGTCAATGATATTAAAAAGCCTGGATATTAATTTATCGCGGGGAATAGTTGTGTATAAAGTTGAAAAGTCTTTTTAAGCTGTTGATTTTGGTAAAATCTTGTGATTTCAAATTGTCCAAAAGATCTGTGGAATTTTTGAGTATCCACACCTGATTCACACCACTTCTTCAATATATTGTTTCACTCATGAAGTTTTTCCTTCACAACTGTCAATATCTAAGTGAGGAGTAACGAAAGAGGCTTGGTTGAACATTAACTGGTACCCGCAAAAGTGCATAACTTTTTGTAGTAGACAATTCATATTTTGTTAAAGAACAGACAATAAAGATGTTCCATTTCCTGCGAAATTTCTTTCTCGAAAGTTAACTTTACCTACAGATTTTTTAAGGATAGACAATACAAACCAATATAAAAAAAATAAACATTAACTTAAAAATACAACCTAAATTCACGTTTATATAAATCTTAATTGATTTTTATCTTGCTCTAAAAGTTTCACAGATATACTACAAGCTAACAGACAGACAAACGACGGACAAACTATATGCCTAGGTCACATTTAAGCCGATGATCGGGCGATTTATTTTTTCTGGTCTTGTCGGCTGCAAGAACAGGATCGGCCGACACAGTATCGGGCGACACGGGGCAGTCACATTATTTCCTAGGGACACCAATGACTTGGATAAATAACAAAAAAATCTTTTTTCTTTAGAAATCAGCAATATTTTTTTCATAGATCTATATTCAGATAGGTGACGTGAGTAATGTATGTAAGGCTAAGTGGCAGAATCTTATAAAATTGTGACTCAATGTTGAAAATGTGTGCAAAATTTGTATGGAATTGCATAAAAACGACAAATGGTGCATATCTAAGCAGCAAAGAATACTTAAGATTTCTTCATATCTTACGGATTGATTATTTATGTTATTTCCGTTCAAAAAATTAACATCAATCCATGCATCAAAATTTTGATTGTGTTATGTATCCTTAATAGGTTAAATATTCATAATTCGGCCAATCGTCGCCCGATCATCGAGCTCTGAGCTACAGTTTGATTTTAAGCGTAGGCCGACATTTTCAACACCCTTATTGTCCAACGACGGACGACCGACTTAATTAACTGACCGCCGATGGTCGGACGATAATCGAAGGTTGGTCGACGGATAACTGCACTTGAAGAAATCGGCCACCGACGCATGAAAAATTATAACTTGGACCAATGGACACAAAATTGGTCGACCGACAAAAAAAATAGGTCAAAATCGGCCAAGACAACGGCCGATGAATCGACGACTGTCACCCAAAGAATCCCATTTTTGCTTCAAAACCCGTCGTCCGTTGGTCTTTTTTGGAAATGTGACTGGGGTTATATAGTAAGTAATTTAAAATAGAACAGTAAGTCTGCAAATATATGTAATATATTCACTGAATATCGATTTCAAAGTACGACATAAAGTAGAAAATTTTGAGTAAACATCATTTTTATTAAACGTAAAATAGAAAAAAAAGTACTACATGTATCATTTTTAAAAATAAAAAAATCCATGCACAAAAGGAAGGTGAAAGGATTTATAATACTTTTTTCACAAATACTTATTCTTTAAATTTTTTTTCAAGAAAGGCCTAAAATGTTAAAGTATTCATATTTCTATATCGAGAGTAGAGGAAATATTGAGACATTATAAGTAAAAGAAAAAAAGTTTAACCGTCAGTTTATCCACGCCTTAATACATGTTATTAATTTTAAGGGGTTTATGATTTCCTTCAAGTACCGGTGGGATTCTTCTCTGGTTTCTGACTAGATGAAATAATTAATTCAAATTTGCTTAGATCTCTTATGAGGGCGGGCGTGGCTAGGCGGCAGCGGGTGCTCGCTCCTACATGGCACCTGATCCCACCTGTTTTGGAAGTCTGTGTTTCCTCTGGTCCTATTTTGTGCTGCGTTATGGACTTTTGAGGTAAACTGAGTTTAAAATCTAGTAGGGGCTATATTTTTGGCGCAATAGTATCGTATGAGAATATCTTCTTTTCTGATTCTTAATTTCAAATTATTAAAGAACAATGTATTGGTAATAATTTTTAAAACAATCAAAGAATTGAAGGATTTTTAAATGTTACTTAAATTAATATTAAAGGATTAAAGTTTTGAAATATATATAAAATATAATTATGATTCTCCAAACAAACTACAATTCTAAAAGTTTCCAATCTAAGTACAGATTCGAGCCAAAAATCCGTAGAAATTTTTTTTTCTCTTTCAGAACCGTCAAAACTTTTGTTTCTGTATTTTTTAACATCTCTCTATGGCTTATTTAACATATGTGAAAATAAGAAATAATTACTTATAGGAAGCATATAAATATAACTTATATATCCTTTTAAAAAATTAAGAAAAATAGAGAGAAATCGGATGAACCGAAATCCATTTTTGTTAAACTATTTATGTCAATTTAGCAATATCATCTCAAAAACCCAATATGGTTATGTAATTTAATGCAAAAGAAAAACATTCAACATTTGAAATAAAAGAAGGAATCGCATAATAGGATGTGGAAATTAAGGAATGACTCTAATTCTTGGCCAAATTATTCGATGTTAACCTGGTTTGGGTCAGTTTACGCTTTAATATCCGCAAAGCGGATTATAAAAGAAAACGTAAACTGACCCAAACCAGGTTATCATCGAATAATTTGGCCAAGAATTAGAGTCATTCCTTATAATTTAATTTTAAAATAATTAAACAACTGTAAGTGTAAAATTGTGTTGCTTTTTATGAGTTTAAATTTGCCGCTCAATAATACATCCCTAGTAACGGAAGTGATATGAAACAAGGGGAGGTTATAACTGAAAAAACAGATCTAGCAGCCATGATGTTTGTGTACACGAGGTAAGATCGAGCTACTGTTTGAAGTTAAATTTATTAGATCTGGAATTTCCCATGAATTCCAAGGACTGGAAATGAGGGGATTGTATGGATACAGATGATTCAGCCGGTTGTCAAGGGGGTGTGTCTCTATACCAAACCAGGTTATTAAGAAATATTTTGTGTTCAAAATTAAATCATTTTGTTTTATTCTTAATGTCCAGGGAAGAGGTAATGAACTTGACCTGACCTTGCCTCTAATATAAAACGATGAAAACTAATCTAACTGATACCCGAATCTTACTTTAATAAAGTGGAATTAAGTACTTGCACCTAAAGATGAAACTACTATGAATGAAAAAACCTTTTCGATTGATTTAAATATTTAAATAACTTAATTATTTTTCACATAAAAAGCAAATATAAAGTTTTTTTTCTATCTAATATATAATTAAAAATGCATGACTGAAAAAATTATGCTTTATAAAAAAGGATTGAAGTTATTATTAAAAATAAATATTAAATTTTTTTTAAGTTTGTAAACGGTTAATTTTTATCTAGAAAAAAAATGATGTCTTCGATACATGTAGGTAGATATACGAGGGTTGTCCCAAAACTTCCATAGACAAGCGTTGTTTTGTAGGAACTCTATGTCATACATTAATAAAACTTCGTATATAGATTAAACAAACACTACCTAATAAATTGATGGACAAATATGGAGTAACTACACAAATTATTCCAATTTAAAAGACACATTTCATTGTCTGGTGTAGGAAGGCGGCGCAATACCCAAAATTTGCCATTAAAATTTGGTATATTATATTTGAAATTCTACGGAAAAGTAATTACAACCCAATATATTTTTTAATGGAAATGAAAATTCTTAATAATGTTATATTAACTATATTTCCTCAAATTTTGGTGTTAATGCTTTGATAAATGTGAATATTATAGCGTTTTATATGCATGGGGTTGAAATCCGAATTTTTGAAAAATGGCAGCTGCGTTGGCCCAGGCGGCGCACTGGACTATGATCAAGTGTTTTGATCCTGATTTCACTCTTACAGAAATGTACCAGTCATATATGTTTGGTAGACAAGGAAACTTTTTCTCGTTCTTAGTATTTATAATGACTAAAACGGTTTTCTATGTATATGTGAATAACAGTAACTAAAATAAAAGACAGGACTAAGAAATGGGAAATAGTTACATTGTGCAAATCCAATAGAGAAAAGAGGCGAAACCCCGTAAAAATATAGTGTTTTCAAAATATTATTATTTCATACCTGTACATGTATATACTATATCTACATATTTTATTGTTTGATCATATCATAGTAATTAAGATATTTTACACTTATAACTATAACCGTTTCATTTGATTTAAGAATTTGATTCTGGTAACTGAAATATTTTCTCCAAAAATTTGAACCATTGACATTTGTATTTTTTGACGTTGCAGATTGCTCCGGGTGTTAGAGAACGATATCACTTTAAATGTTATTTCTCGAAAAGTTTTCAAGTAAACATGATAAAAATTTGTAATCTAACTGACAAGAACATGCTTTATCCATTCTGAAAATTTTATATAGTTGCACTAATTTCTTTAAAAGATATGAGCTCAGTCTACGAAATTTTAGGACAACCCTCGTATTTAAGCAGATATTCTGATCGATGTTACAATTATATTAACTACATATTTATCTACACCTACTTTGACTTAAGGTTTCAAAAGTATCAAGTGGATATTGTGATATTTCCGCTGTTGTTCTTATTCTGGTCATTAAGTAGACTATATGTGGACCACTGGTGTGGATTTCCGCAAAACTTCTATAGGAGAGCTTTAAGCATAATTTATGAAAATCTGTTGACTTACTTCCTCGTGCACTTGGCCAGGCTTTAACAAGTCTAAGAACACAATCACTGACGTTTACAAACAAGTGAGAAATTTTGTGAGGTAAATTTTTATGTTATTTTAATTTATTGTATATTTCAAACGATATACATGTCTTGACATTATTATAAAGTGCTTGCCAAATAATGCCAATGTATATCATCATAGCTACATTTTTTAAACAGTATCTTTTTACAGTTTTCATACAGTGTTATTTTGTAAAAAAGCGATACTGTTGCGTTCAAAAATCTGTATTAAACTTATTCATAATTTAATTTGTTTAGACTACAAGTTATATACGAAGAAACTTGATTATTTTAACATATTCAATTCTAGCTAAAACAATTGATTATTCTTTTATATTTAAAGTTAATTCGAATCCTTAATAATGAAGGCAATTTACTTGCCATATACCATGTCTTGTTAATTATAAATTAAAAGAGAAAATTTCACGGATATAAATACCTAGTAGACAAATAATGAAATAATTTTAACCGAAGTAACTTTCTCAATCTTTTTTTCTATAGATTTTATGAACTATCTTTAGTCTCATCTATCTAAAATGTACACGACAATTGTACTTGGACTGATAGTATCCATGATGACAGTGGATAGTCAAACCTTACTAAGTGGAGATGGCCCAATGATTAATACAGAGGGACTGGAGCTTCTAATTAATTCAGCGGCCAGAAAAGCTATAACATCTCATTTACACATGATGGAGGCCCAAATAAGAAAAACTAAAATTGAGCTGGTTAACTTTAAGAAAGACATTACCAAGCAAATGAAGAAGATAAACTACTCCGTTCAGGGGGAAGCTGGACTTCTTGGTAAGGTGTATTCAGTGCTTATGGATTAAATATTACCATCTGAAAATTTTGTCTTCATTACTTTGCAAAAGTATTGATAGTGGAAACTATCTTCAACAGCGTTAATGCAAAAACTTTTTCAAGTTATGGACAAGGTCATGATGATATTTTTATAGTTAATCCTTAACGATTCCCTTTTTCAAAAATATGTTAAATCACAAAGTATCACCAAGATGAGTTATTTAAACTCATATGATTTAACGCTTCAAAAAGCGTATTAATCAGTGGGAAAACTAATAATGCTTTCATATATTTAAAAACAATGAATTTACTTGAATACATATGTGTTTAATCAAATTAAAGCCTATGGTTTGTTTTTGCATGCTTAAAGGTGTACGACTCATGAATGGAAGATCACCAGAAGAAAGAAGAACGTCTGGACTCTGGAGACCAATGTGTGACTATAGTTTGGATTCTGATGGAGATGATGTGGTCTGTAAACAACTATTGGAATTAGATAGGTAAACGATTTCTTATTATCTGATTGTCTTTTCTTTTTCTGCGTTCCATATATATTTTGAATCAGCAAATATACGGTTTGACTTTCATTTGTGCATGTGCTATAATAACAAACATTGATTGTGCATAAACAATGGAAACATAATTAAAAATAATACATTTGCTTTCACGCATTGATGTAATATGCTTGTTTTAAGACCCCTGAAAATCTGGAATGCAATCCACTTGAATTTGTCTTGCAATGTACTTTCCAAGCGATAAATGTTTGATAAAAATTATATGCGTTTCCAATAAATACTCAACATAATCAGAAGTAAAAAAAGAAGACATTTTTAAAGATGTTTTAATGTAGCTATTTATCTTAGGTATAGTCGTGAAAGTTTCACCATGTGAAATTAAAAGAAATTCAATTTTTTGTGGTATTCAGCTTATACTGCCCATAAACTATTGATTAAAACGTTTTCCTTGCTGCATGGGATTAAAAAAAACGTACATATGTAATGAGAAAGAGAGATAGTAAAAATATACATACATGTATTTCATTATAGTTAGGAGAAATGTTTTTCCTATGTCTAAATTTTGGGATTGTTTAGCTTGACAATGATCTACATACAAAACAACAGTTTACCCTAACAATTTCAATATTAAAGCTATAGTACATGCTCACACCTCTAAGGCATGTGATCCCACTTCTTATGTTTTCTTGGGTCCATGATTGCTCTGCTCTAAAACTAAAACTTATGATAATGAAAGATCTTCACAGTTCAATATCTCTTATCTTCTTTATCAATGCTGATAATTTATCTAAATAATTATATGCTTTCTTCGATTGTTGGTACGGGAACTAATGCCGCAGATGTTGCATAAAAAAATACACACAAAAACCGCGCGTAAGCGTGATTTTTTCCCCCCGCAATATCTGCGACGTTAATTCTCGTAGAAACAATAGAAGGCCAGCAAATATTATTATAAAAATAGCCTAATTGATGATTTATTTATTAAAATAAAATGTAAATACTCCTTTTAATTTTATTACATCTAATAAATCATTCTTTATTGTTGGCCTACCTTGTTTATAAAATATCTATGCGACGTTATATTTTTATAGGAATAAAAATGTTCTTATATTTAATGAGATTTTAGCAAGCATAACATAGAAGGTACACTCACATACATATACAAAAATCAGCTCAAATCTGCAACCGTTTACAAAAAAGTGCAGAAAACGAAGTTGAACAGACTGACAAACATAGGGACTGACGGATGTCTGGACAGACAGACAAACGCAGAGAAAACCTATTGTCTCCTCTAGTTTCACCGGTCGTTGAGTAATAAGGAAAGAATTTTAAAAGTTGAAAGAAGTTTTACAAAAAGAAAAAAAAATCAGCAAAATATCGTCCCTTTTTCATAACTTTGAAAATTTATTGTACTAGGTTTTGCTTAGCTTGACCCGTGTTACCGAAATTTATTATAAGGTTTGTATCCATAACAATTACAAGGAACAGCTTTAGAAATATAGTAAGTGGATTATATGTGTTTCCGCTGTCGGTTTCCATTTTGGTCATTAAAAGTACTAACGCTGGATTACTGGTGTTAATTTCTGTTACCCAAGTAGATCAGGCCACTAAAAGAAGGAAAGTTTATTTACGTCCTTATTCACTTGACCAGCCTTTAACCAGAACACAGTGATTTTAACAAACAAGTGAACATAATTCCGTAAGATACTTTTTATTTTATTATTTTAATTTTAATAATTGTATACCAGTATTTCAAATTGGTGTATAGACGATTATATTGTGTAAGGTTTTATTGTGTTTGTGTTTTCTTTATAGATCATTCACATTTTTTTTGTTTTTAAGGCAAACTTTATAGATAATTGAAAATATAAAAAAAAATAATGCTTATGGCGTTTCCTTCCTTTTCAACAACCCTGTCTTTGTCAGCTCTTATCTAAACAGTGAATGACGATGAGGCCACAAGTGCGTAATTTACATATTGGATTATATATATATATATATAATTACAATTATATATTTAAAATTTTAAAAAAAATTATATTATTATGTTGGATTATATTTAAATAGAGATATATATAAATTCATTGATACCACTTCAGAGTTTGGTATGCTCACCACAAGATCACCCTATCAAGGTGATCTCAACTTTTGATTTTTTTTAATGAGGGTTTTTAAATCTGTACGTTGATATTGTATAAGGTTCTCATTGTTTTATCATTTAATTTGACGTAGTTCGAGGTAATTATTATGTTTGTACATGTTTGAAGCAGTATATTTTTATAAATTAGTATTTTTGATAATTTCAGAAGGTTAAATAGTGTGAATCACTTTGTTAATACATTATTATTTCAAGAACAAGTAACTTATACCAATTTATGTACATAGTAAGCATTGCTATGCTGAAATGATAAAAGAGGGGTAGTCTGTGTAAATAAATATATAGATTTCAATTAAGGGGTACGGCAGATGCATTTGTTTTTTACAACCACATACAACATTGGGATATTCTGACTTGGGAAGCAGCTCTTTATGATGTATTCTAACAAGATTTTAATAAGTATTATTTCATATACACCTCATATTTTAATTTTATGAATAATTCGTTACTTTTTCTGTACTCTGTGTTGAAATTCAATCATATCATAATCTAACATAAAAATCATTTCAATCTGAAAAAATAAGCAGCGCTTCATACTTCAACTATTTTAATTTTCTTGGTGAAATTTATAGCAGAGTGGCGGGATCCCTAAAGAGAATTGATATGGGTGAAGTATAACACTAATTCCCTAATCTATGTTGATCCTACGGGAAGGTATTTTCCATCATTATAGAATTCATTGTGTGGTTATCTCCCACAAAGAAAATTTTTACATGCCAAGTGATGAGTTTTAATATTGAAAAACTATTTAGTACTTTTTTTTAAATAATATTGAATTTATTTTACAAAGTATTACTAATAAATTTTGAAAATCATTACATACATGTAATTGCCTTTAAAAAAAATATAGAAGATAAAATGAAAGTAGATTCCGGGAAAAGATTTAATCTCTCAACCGTTAAGGCAAAATTTAAAAAATCAAATTTACATTAAACCCATTTTTTACTCCAAATGGTTTAACAATGGTGTACTAATTTTTATTTCAGACTTGTTAGATAAAAATGGAGCTTTTCTAAAATTTGAAGATTTTAAAGCATGATTTACTATAGAAAACAATTTTTTGACCAACATTTATGCAAGTTTACAGAGAGTTGTAAAAGTGCCTATGGCTGAAAAAAAAATAAACAAAGAAAGATTGAATCCAAAGCCCATTCTACCTTTTTATTTAAAATCATTCTATTTATATAAAAATGAAACAAAACCTTTATAAATATAATATTTTGAGCACAGAACTATAATACATTTCTCAGAAGTAAAAATAAGTAAATATTTCAACATTAAAGATTCCTTGTCGGAAATGCTACACGAAATTCCTTTTCAGCGAACAAAAATTTCTAAATTATAATGGTTACAATTCAGAAAAAAATCAGCATAAATTAATGTAAATAGTAACAAAGAAAATATTATAGAAATTGTTTTGAAAGGTTCTAAATTGTGTAGCTTCTGTCAGACATGATTCAAGATTTTTATCATATAATGTGGGAATGTCAAGAGGTTCAGACTTATGAGTAGTTTTACAGTTTTATATGAAGCTCATTATATGTATCCAAAAGATAGTTGTATGTTCATATTTGGAAGCCCTGAACAAAAAAGCAAGGGATTAAATACAATAAGTCATGTTTTAAATTATTTATATACAGAACCAAGCATTGTTATGAGGTTTTGAGATCACAAGGCTTTCGCAGATATATTAGAACATTACTGTCTACCATGAAATATAGTGCAACAAAAAGTAATCAGAGTAATGAGTTAAATATTAAATGGAAAGAATGGCAATTACTTGTAGAAGGAACTGAAACCAGGCAGTTAAAGATATTTTGCAATTTTTATATTACCAGTACTTGAATTAACAGATATTTCTCAATCGCAACTTTTCGGTCTTTCCGACTAGCGGAAAAAATAAAATGGAATGTATTACGTAGACGCCATGACAACCCCCCTTTTCACGATCTTTGAAACACGTAAAATGGAGATCTTTTAGCTGTGGAATGTGAGTTATTAGTTAATCTTTATTCAATGTAATAATATTACCTAAAATAAACTATAGAAGGGATGACTTTTGGTTTTTCCGACCTCTGACGGAAACACCCGAGATGTTGCGATTGAGACATTTCTATCATGCTTATTTTCTCCTTTTTCACCTTTTTATACCCCCTCTCTCTTTTTCTCTTTCTTTCTCTCCCGCTTCCTCTCTTCATTGTCACTTTTATGTAACGTTATTTACATTCCTTAATGATATACTTTTATAATTTAATTCTTGTTGTAACGCTGTATTTGATTGGATAAAAGATTTACTTTATATCGTATAAAATGGGTTGCCTACGTCACAACGACTTGCGTCAAAAACGTATCAATCCGCCTTACGTTACATTCAAATTTTGTACTAACTGAAGTCATTTTGTTAGAACAATCATCTTCTTTTCTTACATCAAAGGACTGAAAATTAAATTATAAGTAAATTCATTCCTTAAGTAATGTCTTATTATAAAGATGAATGTGACAAATGATATTTCTTAAAAAATGAGAACATATTGCGTATGCATTTCTTACATTTGCTTATACTTATAAACAAGTTATTGATGGCTTACCATTATATTAAGGTAGTAATATTAAGGTCATCGTCTCAAGCCACGGTCCGGAGTCCGCATATAGCTCTCTCCTACCCGTGGCTGCTCGATCACAAAAAGTGTTGTAATCTTGAATATTCACGCCTCTCTATTGTGACGTCATATTCAGTCAATGACAAATTTTGTTTCCATCGCAATTGAAATCAACAACTGACGTCAACAGTATACAAGAAATATTTCCTTTACTGCGATTGGATATTGAAAGGTCGCGATCAAGTTCATCTTCCGACTATGCTTTACTCGCATTGGTCAATATTTTAATGAGCTACGAAGAATTCTCGCCTCGTTCAACCACGGCCAGAATGGGAGAGGATCGTACATTTTGGCCGTGGTTTGCGACGATGTATTAAGGTAGGAAAGGGTTTATTTTGAAATGCAGACAAACATAATTTAGTTAAAGCTTATCGTATTCAAAGGCATTGGTTATTTTGATTTTTTTTTCATTTTATATAATTGACCTTTTTTAATTGACTTTTGTTTCAAAATTTGATTTAAAGATAATGTTCATTGTTCTTTGGTTTATTCAAACTAAAACGCATTGTCAAATATCATAACTTACAAAAGCTTACTTATTTTTATATCTTGATGTTTAGTTGATTTCGTAGAATTACTTATGATGTTTGATATCGAAAGCTATAATCTTTTCAGTCTTTTGTCATATTCATTATATTCATGAAATAAAAGAACAACTGGAGTTATTCATTTGATACCTAGAAGAATATAGAAATATATTTTTAACAGAATCATAATTTTTTGGATAATTTTGTTTTATTATGTCACCTGAGTAAACTCAGGTGAACTATTGCTTTATGTTTTGGTCCGTCGATGTGCATTGTGCATCCTACGGTAGCATTTGAATATTTTCAGCTTCTACTCTGCAACCATTTAATCAATTTCAACCAAAGCGTTTATGGAGGAAGGGCAAAAAATTGTGAATTTCATTTTCCTTCCCCCCTGGGGCCTGAGGGTGGGGTCGAAACCACTAAAATTAATGCAATCTTTAAAATGTTTTTTCTTTACTCCTGTTGAGTGTCCTCTGCCAAAATTGTGAAATTCGTGGCTCAAGGGTCAGAGGTTCTAATGCTATGGTTGGGTTATATTGATTATATACTGAAATTGCAGTTTATTTCTTTGAAATTCTTCCTCACTGCTCATGGGTATTAAACAAACAAACTTAATGTGAAGTTATGATGAGGAAGGGCGCCACATCCAAAATTGAGAATTTCATGGCCCATTGATTATTGCTAATTATTACTGATTAGTTTAAATGCAATTTTGTCCCCCTACTCTGCCTATGGGTATTTAGTAACCAAACTAAGCATGCTTATGTATAGTTATTTTGAGGAGCGGCACGATGTTTCTTTCAAAATTGTGAATGACGTGGCCTCTGGTTTAAAACGCGAACCAAATTCAAATGTTTGAAAGTTGTTACATTATGCCCAGGTGACCTATAAGGCCCATGCGTCCCTTGTTCTTTTATCTATCCAGAATGGACACGGCTACTCTTCTGGGAGTGATACTGACCATGATGAACGTGGACAGTCAGATCTTACATGATGGACATGAACTGGTGGGCAACTGTCCATCGACTGATACAGATCAACTAGAGCTTCTGTTTAACTCAGCAACCAGGAAAGTGATAACGTCTCATTTTAACATGATGGGCACTCAGACGCTTAAATATCAGATGGAGCTGGATAATTTTAAGAAAGAAATTACCGAACAAATGAAGACTATGCAGTATACTGTTCCCGGCGGTACTGAAAAACTAGGTAGGGATTTCCTTTTTCCTTGAGTACGAAAAGCATATTTAGCAAACGAAAGAGTGATTTGATTACAATTGCAAGAATTATGATTAAAGATGGATACTGTTGGACATTCAAACAACGTTACGAATATCTTTTTTAAGACTCAATTATTCCATTCTTAATTCGTATTTAATCATACCTCATTAACAGACAAGGAATGAGCGTTTTCACGTTCGCTCCATAATCGGAAGGACCTGGATTCAAACCCGACCGCGATTGCACCAAGTCGATAAAAATAGGTAGTAACTGTTAATACTAAGGATGGCAATTTTTGTAACCGGTTATCCGATTACTCGGTCGGAACGATCGGAATCGGTTAAAAAAATTAATTTGTGATCGGTTAGTCGGAAAAAATAAAATTATTTTAAAAAAGAAATATATGCAATAGGGTTGAACATTTAGCGTTTAACAAATCTAAATACATATCTAATCGAACGTTTTAAACATTTTTTTTAAAACCGTAAAATATGAAGGAATAAAAAATAATTAATTTACCAATCGTTTTTCATGTTCCTAATAAGCATGAATTAAAATTTGAGCTATCTAGTTCCTTCATATGCATTGCCGTGTTTAATTTTTTTTAATTTAGTAATTTGAAAATTCATATTTACGTTGTTATTATTATTTTTAAAATCATATATCTAAACCCTATAAAAATAAAAAATAAATCAATCTGATCTGATTTTGCAAAGTATCAGTGACTTAATGAGAAGTTTGACCTTCAATAAATGTTTAAAGCTACTGTTATGCAATGTTTTCCTGATTCAAAGGCATACGACTTGTAAATGGAAGTTCATCAGGGGAAGGAAGGGTGGAGGTTTACAAGGATGGAGGCTGGAGAAGGGTGTGTGTAGAGAGCTGGGATTCTAATGATGCCAATGTGGTCTGTAAACAACTATTTGGATTAGAAAGGTGAACGTCTTCATAGTTAGATATGTTTATAAAAGATCAAAATTTTATTTATTTATTTGTGTGTGTGTCCGTTTAAGAGTCCTCGTCAAAGATTTAAAAACGTAACTGTTATTATTGTTGTTACATATTTAAGGCCAGGGTTATCAACAACTCGCAAGATGTAATTTTTACCTCAATATTTAAAAGGCAAGGTATGGCAGTTTCAACTGCAGTATTTGGAAAAGGAGCAGGAAATGTCCATTTAGATTTACAATGTAGTGGAGCTGAAACTGATGTTCTTGACTGTCCACATTCAATCATCGCCAACTGCAGTCATTCAAAAGATGCCGGAGTTGTTTGTTTTCTTCCAAATCGTACGTGAATGTATTTTACAAATATTATAACTTCTAGATTGGATTTTAAGGCAGTAATCTTGATGTTTTGGATTTTACATTTAATGACAGGCCATGTCAGGTTATCCAAAGGAAATTCTACAAACGAAGGCTTAATTGAGGTGTTTATCAATGGGAAGTGGGGTGCTGTCTGTGATCAAGTGTGGGATAATAATGATGCCAAAGTCGCTTGTCGCTCCTTGGGATATTCTTGGTAATATCTTATCATGTCTTTTAAGTTGCAAGAGATTCATTGTTAAATATATTTTTTCATCGTATAAAAATTATTTCGCTGATCTCGTAACATTTCAAAAAAAATTTCGTGTCAATTAATGAAATTTGCGTTTGCTTGACTAAAAATTTGCGAATGTTTTCAAGGCTATTTGACATTCTGCATTATAATTCTTGCAAACCAGCTATCAAGATAAATGGCAGGAAACATGTCGCATGTTTCGTATTTTTTATTTTTATGTATTGATTCAAAGGGGTGTTGCGGTTAATTCGTCGGTTTTTGGACCCGGTAATGGACACATTTGGTTGGACGGTATTAATTGCAATGGAAACGAGGGTTCTCTGTTACAGTGTACAGATTCGGTTACTGGATCCAACAAGTGCAATTCTGGAAAAATCGTTGGAGTTGTATGTAATCCTACGAATAATGGTAGGTAAAGACAATAAAGTGAACTTTGTTTTAGGATATACTAAACTTTGATATAAGATTTTTTTTAATTCAATTTCAGATTCTATTAGAATTGTTAATGGTAGCTCTGTTGATGAGGGTCGAGTTGAAGTTTTGATTAATGGCCAGTGGGGAAGTGTGTGTGATAACGGATGGAGTAAAAGTGATGCTGATGTTACTTGTAAAAGTCTTGGATATGCAGGGTAAATTTCATTTATTATTCATCTTTCCTTCTTTATTTTTTCTCTTTTCCGGAAATATTTGGTTCCATCTTTTCTTGTTTTAAAGAGGTTTGTCCGTTTCCTCCTCTGTGTTTGGAGAAGGCAGTGGCCAGGTATGGTTAGACATAGTGAACTGCTATGGAAATAAGAAGTCTCTCTTTGAGTGCTCACAATCAATGATTGGATCCAGCAATTGTCGTTATGGTAATACAGCTGGGGTGATTTGTTACCACACAAGAAATGGTGAGTTAAGAGAACAGTTGATAATTCAAGTGTAACGGGAGAGGAGAAAATGCAGCGGACCAGACCGGGATTCGAACCCGGGCCCCCTGAAACTCCGGTCAGGTGCTCTACCAACTGAGGTATCTGACCACCGGCGATCGAACCCGGCTGACCGCCACATTCCTCCCTCCTTAAAGGTCTTTGGCCCTCCAAAGACCCCAACCCAGGCTCATCCCTGGTAGGTCTTTCACCTGTCAATTCCAGGGCACGGCACGGCACCAAATGCAACGGGAGAGGAGAAAATGCAGCGGACCAGACCGGGATTCGAACCCGGGCCCCCTGAAACTCCGGTCAGGTGCTCTACCAACTGAGCTATCTGGCCACCGGCGATCGAACCCGGCTGACCGCCACACAAGATTTCAAGGATTGATATATTAGTCGATTAATCTTTTTTTTATCTGTAATTCTATAGATTCAGTTAGGATAGTTAATGGTAGCACTGTCCATGAGGGTCGAGTGGAAGTTCTGATAAATGGTCAATGGAGAAGCGTATGCGACAGAGGTTGGGGCAAAAGTGATGCTCAAGTGACTTGCAAGAGTCTTGGATATACAAGGTATTCTAGAGACTTATATGATAATTAAAATTGATGTTAATAAAATATTTAATAAAAATAATTTAGAAAATTCATAAAATCTATTAAACGTAAATAACCTAAAACTTAAAATTTGTTAAAAGTTTTGTACATTTAAAATGGTATATAATGGCCTTTATATAATTAGGTAGATTTGTTGACTAATCATAATTTTCCGAGATAAATCTTAACGTATGACATCATTTTGATGATATTTCAGAGGTATTCCTGCCGCGTCTTCTGTGTTTGGAGAGGGTCCTAGTCAGATATGGATGTTTAACAGCATTTACTGCAGAGGATATGAACAGTCTCTACTAGGCTGCACGAAATCAGTAATTGGGTCTGATGTGTGTACTTCTGGTAGAAATGCTGGGGTTGTTTGTTATCAAACAGGAAATGGTGGGTTATCTCGGCAACTTTCTTTCGCTGTACTCATATGTAAACGCTTTTAAGTAGTGCCACATCCTTTGCCCTCATCATTTTTAAATGCATCTGGAAGCTCCGGTACAGATGCGATAATTAATTATTTGTAAATGAGGAAGATTGTGCTAAAAATCTGAATTTTTAATACATGTTTACTTTAATTCATTTACTTTACAAAATCTAGTCATATATGATAAAATAATCGAAGATAATTGTAATTTTTTGGTTTTAGAATCGGTAAGAATCGTTAATGGTAGTTCTGAGTACGAAGGTCGAGTTGAAGTTTTGATAAACGAACAGTGGCGGAGTATTTGTGATGAAGGATGGGATAAAAATGATGCTGATGTGACTTGTAAAAGTATTGGATATTCAGGGTAATTTCTCTTAATTTTTTTAACAATTACCCTGTCAAGAAAAAAATACGCAGTTTGTTTTTTACCTTAGTCTATTTTTTGCAATGTATTAATCAAGTGTTGTTGCATCTTTTGGTCAGTGTGACAAATGTTCCTGTTTTCCTGTTCTGAATATCTTTGAGATTCGTGCAGTTTCATGTTTCCTTGAAAATCTATTTATCTTTGTAATGTGTGTTTGGTCTGAGAAAATGTAATGTTTTAAATAAAAATATGTAATAGTCGACTTCCTCCGAATCACTTCCACAACGACCCTTGTTTTTCAGAGGTCTCCCGGTTTCCTACTCTGTGTTTGGAGAGGGACCTGAATCAGTATGGATGTTGTCCACAGGAAATTGTCATGGAGGTGAACCATCGTTACTGGGATGTATTCAGTCAGTAATTGCATCTAACAGCTGTAGTAATGGTGGACACGCTGGGGTCGTTTGTTACCACAATGGAAATGGTATTTCAAAAGGATAATTTTTCATTTATATTGAATGTATGTTTATTAACAAATTAAACATCCTCTTGCCGTTATTATTTGATTCTTTTTTAGATTCAGTCAGAATAGTTAATGGTAGCTCTGCAGACGAAGGCCGGGTCGAGGTTATGATAAATGGTGAATGGCAGAATGTTTGTGACAGAGGATGGGACAAGACGGATGCTGACGTCACTTGTAAAAGTTTAGGATATTCAGGGTAAAGTCTCCAACAAAATAGTAGATAAAATAGCTTGTTTCCAAAGCCATCTTCAGAATAACAGTATAATGATTTTTACCAATGTTTGTTTGTAATTTTATAGATTATTTTAGGATATGACTTTATATGTACTGATATTAAATATAACATCATTTCAAGGTAATAATACGAATTCGACGATTTTGATTTGGTACTAAATTATTACTTAATGATGACTATTCACCGACTAAGTTGTTTGATGAATGAACGGATAATGTCTAATAGCCAAGAAGACACTCTTATATGGAAAAAAAAAAATTAAAAGAGACAAATGACGTAATCTGTTCTACAAGATATAGAGGGTTTATAAAATTTGTTACAGTAAGCAATCATCATTATACATTATACATGTACATATAAATATTGATTTAATATTTTCTGTAGAGGGCTCCCGGTCTTATCTTCCCTGTTTGGAGAGGGCGGTGGTGAAATATGGCTGAGTAGTATAAATTGTTATGGAAGGGAAGATTCCTTGATGAAGTGTCGACAATCTTCAATTGGATCAAGCAGTTGTAGTGGTGGGGCCGCCGGAGTTGTTTGCTACCATTCAGAAAATGGTAAGTTCATATATTTCACCGTCTAATGAGAAACATACTGCAGTATTCTTGTAAAATATGTATCTTATATAACCCATCAATCTAATACTAACAAAAACAGTTTAAAATGTAATCCTTTTCCTAGGGGTTTGTCTACTAGTTTTTACTTTAAATCAATAATCATTTGCTTTTTTAAAGATTTAGTACGAATGATAAGTGGTAGCTCTGTACATGAAGGTCGAGTGGAGGTTTTCTTAATTGGACAATGGCAAAGTGTGTGCAGCAATATGTGGGACACAAATGATGCTAATGTGACTTGTAGAGGACTAGGGTATTCAGGGTAATTCTCTGTTATATTTAATGCAACTTCTTATTATCAACTATATTTTATAAATCCTTTTTTTTTAAATAGGAATCAATCTCAAAAGTTGATTACAGCAATAGAAATTTAAAGAATAGAACAAACTCGGGCCTCTAAAAAAAGCAGAGGTGAAATCAGGTGTCAAAATGAAATAAGCATTCCGTGTCGACCGGTCACGCGCGCCTTCCTCTCCTCACCCCCATCGAGGGAAAAACGTTGACAATTCAGTAAAATTAACGGTAATGAGAAAAGGCAGCCAACATTTGCCTTCATGAAAGACATTATTTACCGACAATGTCACAAGCTGTATTGACCAAAGCCTTTACGAAATTTTGAAATTAAACAACACTGTTAGTATTCTTATTTAATCAATATGCTGCCAACATCTCGCCTTGCTTTAGAAATTCTTAGAACATGGACGTAGAGTATAGACATGCTCTTCCGCATGAAATCAACTAGGAGACATAAACTCAAAGGTACTAAGTTGACGATAGGAAAAATTGGAGCCATCACGTTTATTATCAAGTTTTGTTTTTGGGTTGACATTTAAGTCTTTTACTAGTTTTGAATATCTGAATATAAAAAGATGTGTCAGACTCTGTGGTATATCCTATTTTGAGCTGAAAGGGATATATCGATTCAACACAGGAATGGAAATAAATATTATTAATTGATAAAATGTCGTTGATATATCAAAATGTTTGATTTAAGACCAAAGAAAGAGAATTTTTCTTCTTTTCCTGTAAAAAATTGCAATAGTTTTGAAAAGTTTTTCGATTCACTTAGATACCAAAAAAAGGTCTGCTAAACATGATGCACAATAAGTGCTAAAAAGAGAAATGCAATAGATTTTTTTGTAAAAGCAGAACTAATTTCTTAACATGTAAAATAAACTGATGATTTCATTTTGTTGTAACATGTCTCGGACATGATTACAGATTAAGATGGAAATCTATATAAATCTTCTCTCTTTTGTTTCCTTAATTAAACCCTAACTGTGATTAAAATTTATGGTAATATTTTGGTAGAGGAATCCCGGCTTTATCAAGTTCATCCTCTGTGTTTGGAGAGACAAAGGGCCAAATGGTTGTGAGCAACATTAACTGTAATGGATATGAAGATTCTTTGATCAAATGTGTACGATCCATAAGTAGATTCAATGTCTGTAACAATGGTAGACACGCAGGAGTCGTTTGTTACAACACCACTAATGGTAAGAGAGAGATTGGGAGAGAGAAAGAGAGATGATGTTACTTAACCACTAATTTCAAAACTCTTTTTAGACATAATTCGAATAGAAAACGAAAATTCTACAACGAATAACAGCGTAGTCAATCCAGAGGTACTTATTAATGGTATTTGGATTGGATTTTGTAAAGACAGTTGGGAGTACATGGAAGCAAAGGTCATCTGCAGAAGTCTTGGCTACTCTGGGTAAACTATCTCTCTCTCTCTCTACCTCTCTCGTGATTTTTGCGGTGTAATTTGATTCCATTTCGAAAAAGCCCCGATATAAAAAGTGGTTCGAAAATGACCCACTTAAAATTGTATAAAAATATAATCTCGAAAAGCTTAAGGACCTATACAACACTACCATGAAAGCTTTGTTATGTTTTTTAAGATAAAATATTTGGTCTCTATTCTTACCAGAGTAAGGTTGTGTTTTGGTTTTATTTCGATATCCTTGTTCATTAGTTTTTGAATTACCTCAGACCTTGGTGTAATTTCGAAGATATTGTTCATTAAGTTATACATGTATACCTTGGTGTTTTGTCATTGTTCGTTACTTGTTGAGTCATGTTATATGTGCGTGTTATTTTGATGTATTTTGTCAATAGGCAATAATGCCCGTCGGGTGTTAAATGATTTGATCACGTGAATGACTTCATGTCACATCCCAATGAAACTCTCAAAATTATATCATTTCTAAATTTTATGTGTTATTACAATGTCATTGTTCATTAGTTATTTAGTTCCGTTATTCTTTAGTTTTATTTCGATGTAATTGGTTCATTAATCACTGAAAATACATATACACAAAAATTACATATCAATATGTAATTATTATAATAGTGAAAACAGATTATCGAAATATTATATAAGCATTTTCTAAAAAGGACAATTCTTATATTGTAGATATGGTAGGATTGTAAACCGTAGACAAGGTGGGAACACATTTGGTGAACTGTATATGAAGGGTTTTAAGTGTACTGGAACGGAAAGAACATTAGCTGGATGTAAATTTGGAACCATCGGCCCAGGAGACTGCAGTAATACTGGTGCAATAGAAGTGGAATGTAATACTGAAGTGAAAAGATATAAAGAATATATGAAAAGTAAGTATAGAACAATACACTGTATATAGACTTTTCCAGATTCCTCTATAAAGGCTATTTATAGGAAATAAAAGATTTACATGTACAACAGTAATTTAAGAAGAAGTGCAAAGAGAAAATAATTTTTGTCTTGTTAATGGTTGAAAAATGAAAAATTTCATTATGCTGAGCATCGCAATCGATCTCAATTACGCCATCGACTATATATTGTATATAGGCATCTTTGCTAGCCAAGGGTGACGATCCGCTCCTCTCCTCTTTTCTACGTCACCCTTAGCTAGCGAAGATGGATAAAATATGTTTTCAACGGATTGTTCATGTATATTTTATAAATGAACCATAGAAACGATATTGGTAAGTACTCAAATTATCGTACTTTTCATAACTTGTGACTTTGAAATTTAATTGGGTTAGCAAGTATCTATTAACAACTCGAGAATGCCGCTTCCGTTTGGAGGCGGCGATTTCCCAGTTTTCGTAATGGCGCCGGTTCTGAATTTTTCCTGGCACGTAAAATACCAAAATCGTAGAAAAAGCCAGAAAACGTCAGATATTTCGGACTACCTAACCTATTGATACATATATTCCTTTGAGACTACATTACTCATCTACAGTCTGAAAATAGCTAAACTATGACCTTTTATGTTAAAAATGTAAACACTAATGAAGGTAGTGTGTATCAGTCTGAAATGCATACGGTAGCTACAAAGGGTTTAACAAATAATGTGTGCTCCAACATTAAAAAAATTCAATAAAATGAGCATAATACTAATATTCATGCCAATACTAATACTCTTACTCAAAAACTTTTAATCTAAAGTTTTAATGGCTTTGCTTTAAACTTTCAATGAACACTATATGATTTTATCAGATACTACATGGTATTTCTACTAATACTACATTGTATTTTTGATTCAATCTTGAAGTACAATAATTTAAGTTATTCTGTTTTATTACAAAAAAGGTGTGTTTGTGAAACACTATGAGCCCGGTGGCAACATTTTTTTTTAAAGCTATTTTAGCATATACGTCACAGTCAAGGTCAAAAGGCCATTGACATTGGTGTCATTTGAAAGAACTTGGTTAGTAAAGTATGGATACCAAAGATAAAGTCTCTATCTCTTGTGGCACAAAAGTTATGGCAAAGGTACGAAAAAACTATTTTGAGCATACAGGTCACAGTCAAGGTCACAAGGTCATTGACCTTGGTGTCATTTTAAAGAGACTAATTAGGAGTATGCATACTTAATATTCTTTCTCTATCTTCTTTGATTTGAGGTTATGGCAAAGGTACTAAAAAACTATTTTTTAGCATACAGATCGCAAGGTCATTGACCTTGATGTCATTTGAAAGAGCTTTATTAGTGGAGTATGCATTCCAAACATAAAGTCTTTATTTTCCATGGTTCAAAAGTAATGGCAACAGTAAAAGTTTGCAAATAAAAAGCTATTTTAGCATATAGGTCACAGTCAAGGTCACAATTTACCTTGGTGTCATTTGAAAGAACTAAATTAGTGGAGTATGCATACCAAATATGAAGTCTCTATCTTTCATGGTTCAAAAGTAATGGCGAAGGTTAAAGTTTGCAGATAAACAAACAAACAGACAGACAGACAGGACAAAAACAATTTACGCCCCGGATCTATCAATCCAGGCGCAAAAAAATACGTAATTACAGATAAACTAATTTAGATTTTAGTTACTAAAAATATGCAATATTGTATATCAAAGAATGTTTTAGGTTACAGGTATACCATAATCTGTTGAATTATACTTTTTTATATGAAGGATTCGTTAGACTTGTCAATGGGACTTCAAGTAACGAAGGGCGTGTAGAGGTGTTTATCAAGGGGAGATGGGGCACTGTGTGTGATCACGGCTGGGACGACTGGGACGCACGTGTTGTTTGCAGAAGTCTTGGATATTCAGGGTAAATATTTGCTGCACATGTATTTATTTTGTACATATGCAATTGATAACGACGCACTTTGATGACACATATTCATTCATAGAAAATCTACTGCTCGCAAGGCAGCTTATTTTGGACGAGGAACGGGACCTATTTGGCGAGGTCACGTCAATTGTCAGGGGACAGAGCCATCCATTTTCGATTGTAGGCACGGGGCAACGCACTGCAATCACCGCGAGGATGCTGGTATAATCTGTACCTAATTTGCAATAAACGAAAAGTAAAAATTGTTGTCAAAGTTACAGTCTGTATTTACTGTAGTTTTTTTTCCTTCAATTTGATAATCAATCAATTTATTGCAGCAGTTATGCAATGTCACTGTCAGTAAAAATAATTCTTTCGATAAATGCTGCATATTATATGTACATTGTACAATTCTACAAAAATTTACAGACTGAGGTTTTATATCAGATATTCATTTTAAGCATTTGATCTTAAAAATTGATTACATTATTACAATCATGCTAAATAATTATCAATAAGGCTAATGTGCAACTGCAATATGCCTGACGTCACAGGAAATGTATCACCAACTATGCATTGAGATCCATAATGCACCTCTTTTGGAACTCCCCATTATCACTTTTTAACTTTTCTTTGTTTTTTTCACACGATTAAATTATGTTTACTACAAAGTAACTAATAATTGTATACAATATGATTTATTTTATTATTATTATTATTACTATTATTTATTAATTTATAAAGCGCAAAATCACATATAGTTTCTATGCGCTGTACAATGGTTTTGCTAACATTTAATAACAATATATAAATAAAACCTATAAATCTGTTATGGAAAGTAAATAATCGATAAAACAAAAAGGACCTTAAGGTAGGATTCTTCTCTGGTTTCTTAGTAGATGAAACATTCAAAGTACATTTGCTTATATGTCTTATATATTGAGGTGTAAGGAATTTAAAAGACCATGTTTTTCTTTCCTCATCAGAAATGTACTACTTTAAATAGAAATGATAAATTGCGTTTGAAAACTAGCAGGGACTATATTTTTGGCGGAATGGTGGCGTATGAAAATATCTTCTTTTCTGCCTCTCAAAATTATAATAAAAAAATGAATTTAGCTATAATTTTTACACAATCGAAGACTTGGAGAAATTTTCAAATGTAAGTTAAATTATTAATGAGGGACTGAACTTTCAGAATATATCAAATATGATTTTTCAAACAAACTACGAGCTTTGTTAGCTTTTAAACGCTTCCTATCAAAGTGCAGATTTGAGCTAAAAATCCATAAAAAGTATTTTTTTCTCTCTTAGTAAACGATCAAAACTTTTTGTTTCTGTATCATTTTGTACATTTATAAGACTACTTTATTATATGTGAAAATAAGAAAAAGTTAAATATTGGAAGCATATGAAAATAACTAATATATCCTAAAAAGCAAGAAAAACAGAGAAAATTCGGATTAGACAATATCCAGTTAAGTAAAATTATTTATGTAAATTGGGTAATATCATGCTATAGACCCGATATAGTAATATGTTTTTATGCAAAAAGAACAATGACATCAAACTTTTGAAATAGAAGTAGGTCAATCGCAACTTCTCGGGCCTTTCCGACTAGCGGAAAAACGACCTCGAATGTATATGGTAGACGCCATGACGACCCTCCTTTTTTACGATCTTTGAAATAAATGCATGGAGACATTTTATCTGTGGAATATGGAGTTTAACTTTATTCAATGTAATGATATTACTTAGAATATACTATAGAAGGGGCTTCTAAATTAGTCTATCCTATATTTGAATAAACAGGAAGATGTATAAAATTTTAACATCCGGTGATGTTAATACATTCGAGGTTGTTTTTCCGACCTCTAACGGAAAGACCCGCGATGATGCGATTGCAAATTAGTGCTATAGAGACAAGCGTCTGGATGATCGAGACTACAAATAATGATGAAAAAGTAGTAGCATATAATGAAAAGTAGTATAAAGAAGAAAAGTAGTATAAAGAAGAAAAGTAGTAGCATATAATGACAAAATACCATAATATAATGATAAAATACCATCATATAATGATAAAATACCATCATATAATGATAAAATACCATCATATAATGACAAAATACCATCATATAATGACAAAATACCATCATATAAAGATAAAATACCATCATATAATGATAAAATACCATCATATAA